>JAWNND010000992.1:0-600000 GCA_035043265.1 Drosophila testacea | reverse complement strand
TCCACGCTTTTTAAGATGAAAATTTTTTTTGCTTTAGTTTTATTTTATTGCACTATTTTCAGTGTTTTTAGTCTGATCCTGACAAAATTGGTATCACACTCTTGTTACGACTAGGACTCTTTATTAATTAAGAGTGTGATACAAATTTAGACAAAATTGGTATCACACTCTTGTTACGACTAGGACTCTTTATTAATTAAGAGTGTGATACAAATTTTGTCAGGATCGGACTAAAAACACTGAAGATATTGTAATAAAATAAAATTAAAACAAAAAAAAGGACAAAAGGTCCTTTAATTCTATGGAAGTCTTAAAATACATATAATATACATAAAATCATATACAACTGTATTATGAGATATAATATATTATATTATTTATGAGCTTGAATATTCCAGTTTAAAAATGTAGCGCAAGCTAACTTTGGAGAGCCAAAGTTTGGATACAACATTTTTTAGATGTTGATTTCGAGCCGATCGTTCATATGGCAGCACATATATATATATATATATATGTATATATCATATAGCTGCCATAGGAACGTTCGGTTCGAAATTAATATTTAGTATGAAAAACTTTTTTGTTTCTTAAAATAACATTACTTAACTCACAGATTGTGTGTTTGGTATATATATATAGCTGCCATAGGAACGATCGGTTCGAAATTAATATTTAGTATGAAAAACTTTTTTGTTTCTTAAAATTACATAACTTAACTCACAGATTGTGTGTTTGGTATAGTTTCAAACAGCCTGTCCAAATTTGGTGCAAATCGGATTACTATATCATATAAGATTTGGTAAGGATGTATGAAACTGTATTAAACACACCATTTGTGAGTTTGGGTGAGATATATTATTAAACAAAAAAGTTTTTCATACTAAATGTTGATTCCGAACCGATCGTTCCTATGGCAGCTATATGATATAGTTATCCGATCTGGCCGGTTCCGACATATGTACTGCGTGCTGCAAAAAGACGGGCCTGTACCAAGTTTCATCAATATAGCTTCAAAACTGAGAGACTAGTTTACATAGAATCAGACAGACAGATGGACAGACGGACATGGCTATATCGACTCAGCTCGTCGTCCTGATCAAGAATATATATACTTTATGGGGTCTGACACGCCTGCTTCAATGCGTTACAAACTTCGTGGCAAAATTATAATACCATCTGCAAGGGTATAAAGATGAGGTTGTGGCCCCAGTCAAATTTAATACAAGAGCTAGAAAATACTTAGCTTTTTAGTCTAAACATCTATTTTCATTCGGTCCCAAATAAAAAATCCAAAGTTGAAAATTTTTCTATATTTCTTTTTAATTTTGGATTTTATTTCGGAGAAAAGTGTGGACTTTTATTGCGCTATTTTTACAATATTTTAAATTTTAAATACTGGAAAAATTCGAATATTATAAATTGGAATCATTTTTTCTCGTAAGTTAGGATTGTAAGTTATTACAAATTTATGACTTGACGGCGAAATAAAAACACTTTAAAGATCGTTTTTGTCAGGGTTCACAAATAAAATTTATGAGTTTAAAAAAATCAAACCTGAAAAACATTATTTAGATTAATGGAAAAATCTTGGAAATACTAATTCGGAATGCAGAATCCTGAAAACAGGACAAACTTTTATTTTCAATTTTTAAATAAAAAATAAAAATAAGTATTAATTTAAATTTTTATTTTAAAAATAAAAAATAAAAATGTATTAAAATTTTTATTAGAAAAATAAAAATTAAAAATTATTTTAAATTTTTATAAAAATCCAAAATAAAAATTATTCATCGATCCCTGGTATCCACTTTGGGTACAACATCTAAATTGGTAGATGCTGCATAAATTTTAGCTTACTTTTTGATCCAATTCTGTATTTATGTAAGTTTAAAATCAAACAGCTATAAAAAATTATTTGGAGCATCATTCCTCATTCTTTAAAGACCGATTTCCTTAGGCCATTCAGCAGGGAAGTTATTAATATCAACAAAAACCAGGAACCGTAATTATTATAATTAAAAAAAAATTATGAAATAAAAATTATTTGAAAAAAAACCTTAAAATTGTTGCATAGTGTTAGTTCTTTAATAAATAATTAATTTATATGTTATTATTCAAGAAATAGTTTATTATTAACTTTTGGAACAAGTATGTTATATTTATTTTTCTATTTCAAAGTTTTTTCGTTTAAATTTAATATATAGAAATAATAACAACAATAATAATGCACATATCTTGTTCGAATGGAAATTGAATTATAAGCTATAATTATTCACTTAAATACCCCTTCTTCCTTTAGTATTTACAAGTGAAACCAACCCGGCAATATTGAAGTACTCAATGAAAATAATACTTTAAGTTAGTTTTGTTAGTATTGTCTTTAGATTAACCTCATGTATTGTTTTAATTCGAAAGACAAGCATCCTTTGGGCAACTTACCAGCTCCCTTGCTAGTCCCCCTCCACAATCGTCCATTCCGAATGTGAGTTGTGTAAACAAATGAAATTCGAAGTCTTGTCCAGATTTGATCCAACTGATTTGTGGTCGTCATCTTGGTTAATGCCTACACCGATGATAATGATGATGATAATGATGATGGAAAGTTGTCAAAGCGTAGAAACAAATCGACCAAAAATATCCGCTTACCAAATGTTTACACAAGTGTTACCAGGGCTCGCATTACATGCGGGGTTAGTAAGGTTGGTTCAACTGAACTGTGATTATTTGGCGTGTTCCAAGTTGTTGCTGAAGTGGAGATTTGACAATGTAGGTGCGGTTTTTGGAATTTTCCTTCGCTTCTTTAAACAATTATAAATGTTTCGTAGCAAGTGAATTAAAATACTTAACTAACAGCTTGTGTGTGTTTACTTAAGTTCCGTTCAGACGGTCGGCTTTTGTGTGGCTTTTTTTTTGCTACAAAGCCAACGCTGCCGTGTGAGCATACAAAATTTAAGAGCTTCATTTAAAAAGCCAAGCTGACCGATGTTAATAGAACGCGTTCTATTGCCTGGCTTTTTGATTCGGTCAGTCGCTTACACTACTAGATGCTTACATTTTTGTAAGGAATTCTACAGAATGTGACCAGATTCTGTCAAAACAAAAAGTTATGGGATTTTGGTGTGAGCACGAAGCGAATGTTGTGAATGGCAAACTTTTCCGTCGGTCAGAAAATGACACACAAAAGCCGACCGTCTGAACGGAACTTTAGGAATTATTTATTATATATGTACATATTATTTTATTTATTAAGAGTGTTGTTATATATATATATAATTTATATTATATTTTTATTATATTATATATATATATATATGAGAATATAAAAGTATTAGCCACAATCGCTAAAGATATTCCCAACTGCGATAGTTCGGCGAGTTTAATTATAAATTGAAGACTGAAAATGTTTTGGGATTTTTCTTTGTCAAAATTATATATCTAAAGTTAAATATTGAGAATGAATTAATTATTTATTACATATATATCTGATTGTTTATTAAGAGTGTTATTATAAAAATGATTTCAATCAAATCTCAAAACTTTTTTGGTGCTTTTGAAATTTGGAATAGACTACAACTGTCCATGTATGATACCCAAAGGAATTGCAGTTGGTTTCCTGTGTGTATTGTGGGTGTGGGCAAAGTCAAACAGAGTTCCAGAAAGTCGCCCAACACTTGTCGCATATTAATTTCAATTGGCATTACCATTTGCAGGTTGCCCTGAAGCGTCAACAGGCGGTGGAGGATGCGATTGCACTGCGCCTGGTGGCCAATAAGACCGGACGCAAAATCGATACATTGCCGCCGGGTAGCATTTTTGGGTTAACAGTAACACAGCCAAGAGAGCAGCTAGCAGAAGCACAAAGTTCACAGCAGCCCGAGGAGGAGTTAAGTGAGGAGGTGCATCAGCAGCAGGAAAAGCACAAATCTGAAGTGGAGCCTGAAGTCATGGCTGTGCCACAGGATTTGAGTGCTCCTCGGCGTGAGAGTGTCTCGCAAACAGCCATCGATATGCTCTCTCAGCTTTTCCCGCAGCGCAAACGCTCCGTGCTGGAGTTGGTGCTCAAACGATGTGATTTGGATCTCATTCGAGCCATAGAGAATGTTTCTCCGCCGGCTGAGCAGGCGACAAGAGAATTGTTGCTGCCTCCGATGCCGCCGCCTCCAACGCTGCCACAAAGTCTGCAGATGGCCATGCCACCCCGTAGCAGCGCCTTTAGACCGGTTGTAGCCGAGCAGGTGAGCATCAGACCGAGGGTTACTTTTAGGACGGATCAACAGTTTCTACCATTACAGTATTCCGAGAAATCATCCAATGCAGCGGCTGCCGTTTGCGCCTATCCCAAGTGGTTTGTGCCCCTCTCCTTCCCCGTTACTATGGGCCACCTTTCGAATCTGGCACCACGCTGCACGCTGCCCAACTGCAACTGTTTGGAGAGTTACCAATTTCATTAGACAAGCCAATAAAGTTTATTTACTCAATCTAAATATATAGAAATCTTTTTGTATTGATTGACGAAATTTTGGATAATTTTCACCGGTAGGGGAGAAAACTGTGAGTCTTTTATGCTAATTTCTTTCCGAAATTATAGTATACTAAAATATTTTTGTTGGAAATGTTTCATATTTCAAATTAATTTCTTGGGGCAGACAATAGGGTTGAGTTAGGTCAATATATTAATTTTTAGAGCTCCATCTGATTAGTTAAAAAAAACTTCCTTTAAGAGCACCTTTTTAATTTGCGATTCTATTGGCTTCAAACTGAACTCTTGGATAAATCTTATTACTTTTTAATTAATTTTTAGAATTTCAAGTTCACAATTTTGAATAATATTTGAATTCGAGTAATACTCGGGCAACTATAATGAAAACTAGGCATGTGTGAGTGCAAATGTAAGTAAATTTAAATAGATTTATTTAATTAAACTAACTTAAGGTACTCTGCTTTCTGTAAAATTAAACTAACTTATGACTGGCTCTTCTGCTCGCTCGCCGTCATCCTCATCATCGTCCTCGTCATCTTCCGACAGATACATGCGATCCTCATCATCACTCTGCGTCTGCTGTACATTTCGGCTAATTCTGTTGCCCACAGTCTGGTTGGACCCCGTTCCGTAGGCGGAACTGCTGCTGCTGTTAGAACTGGGCGTGGCTGTAGAGTTGGCAGCTCCACTACGCTTGGTTTGATTGGCTCGTCGCCATTTAGCTCTTCGATTCTGAAACCATGTCTTCACCTGGCGATCGGTCAGTTTTAGCTGTAATGCCAAATGGCGACGCTCCTCCGGTGACAAATACTTGGAACTGGAAAAACGATTCTCGAGATTTTTCGTCTGTTGCGATGTGAATCGAATTTGTCCTCCTTTGCGCTTAACGCCAAAATTTGACATATAAAAACTAGCCGCCGGATAGGCGGCATTGCAGTAAAGAGCCGCGGCAGCAGTTGCAGAATTGCTGAAACCTGGAATATTTATAAAGAGAAGAATTTTTGCTTGTTTAATAATATTAGATATGATATGAAATTCTTAACCTAAAGGGAATAAACAGTGCTAGCGACTATTTCTCGACTCGGTTTCTGAATTATAAACCTATCAGTTTAATGATAGGTATACTTCCTTTTATGTCGCCCATTACATATATTATTAAATTAAAATCTTTACTTTATAAATTTTAAGTTTGTTACAAAAATGTATCTAAACTACAAATTAAAAAGTAAAAAGGTCGCTAAAAACAAAATTTTAAATGAAATAATTTTTAAATTACAAATATTTAGTAGATAAAAAATTAAAAATTTTCGTATTAAAATTATATTTTTGGTTAAAATCAGTGAATGAAACCGAAACCGGAACCGTTAACCGAAATTAACCGGAAACGGAACCGAAATAAATTATTTTATAAAACCGAAAACCGAAACGTTCGTACCGGTACGGTTTCGGTACATTTTAAATTTTTTTTTGTTATTTTTCGTACCAACATAGTTTTGAAAAATAAAAACATGTCTCGAATTATATGTAAGACTTACCGTGCTAAAATGCATGCATTTGTACGTTTATACATACACATATATTTGTTGATCAAAATCAATTTTCTTTACATTCTAAAATTTTTAAAAATTACTTTGCTTTACCGGTATGGAACTATACGAAAACCGGAACCGAGATGACAAAACCGAAACCGTATGTACCGGAACCGAAATTCGTTTCGGTTTTATTTCCTGGTTTAAATTATTACTAAATTTTTAAGATAACAAACACAACTAAACCACAATTTAGAATGATACTTGCCCATCATACAGTCATATCGAAAGTTCTTGTATTTTCCCAAATAAATCTTTTATGTTGAGACAGGGAAATATAAATTAAAATTATACTTTCTTTGACAACTTACTGTTTTTCAAGCGAAGCTCTGGTTAAGTATTATATAAGATTTTAAATTTTTTGTTCGATCCTTTATATAATATGATATACTACGTTTATAAGGAGAATTCATGAATACTTAAATTTTCAAAATAACAAATGGCCTGCTGTTTATAGAGCACATTACGATTAACACAATGTCCGAAATTCATTTAAATGAAACTCATTTCACGAATTATTGCTGAATTCGTAGTCATCTCGAATTCATGAATCAATGTTTTTTTGTTACATTTTTGATATTTTCTTAAAAAAATTTGTAAATTGGGGTTCGTACAAAGAAAGTAATAGATAAAAATGTACATCATACAAAGTAAAAGTAAAAGAATATTTTCTAAAACTTCAAACACTCTCTGGATACTTCCACAAAAAATTGATGCAAGTCTTCGAGTATAGAAAACTTTGAAAGTCTTTCCAAATTCCAAAGCCTCACAGACACTAACAGCGTAACATTGCAAGGCTAAAGCTCAGATGCTTAATTTTGATTGGTCGGCTTAGATTGTACTCTTGTGTCTCTTTTTGGCACGCATTTCAGGTGCCATCTTTTTACTGATATTTCAACGGCACACATTCCGCATGCATATCAGGGAAATGGCGACGCCCATTCACTGAGTATGGGCTGAGAGTTGGCAAACGGCAATCGAGTTGAAATCAATTGCTACAATTGTTATCAGTTAACTGGTCAACAAGTAATACGATTGTAGTATAGGCCTCTACCTAATAAAAAAAGAGTGTCGAGTGGATGGCGTGATAAGGTTTGCAGTACGAACCTTGCTTATCGTTACCACCCCCGAACCACTGTACAACTGCACCACTGAAGCTATTTGGCAACGGAAACTCGCACTTAGCGGGACAATTCAAATTACGCTGATTTGTCATAAGTATTTAGTATAAAAAGAACTTTCGATTTATGGGGAAATGTGCTGAAATAACTGGTCATTCTGGGAGCGACTGACATCATACATACATGTACATATAAGAAATAATCATCAGATCCAGGAATATAAAATACTTATAAATAAATAGCTTACTATTCGTATCATAAAAATTAATAACGCTCGCGATTAATGTTGTTATAATTTAAATTGTACAAATACAATTATTAACGGTTATTTTTATTAAGTGGCGTATTGCGCGATAAGCCCCAAAAATCGAACCTCTCACACTTCTCTCCTACTCTTCCTTCTTCCTCAAGTTTAATTTTATTTTGTTTTTTTCCTCATTTTTTTGATTGTTGTACTTGAGAACAATTTAGTGTTAATCGTTCAAATATTGAATGAAGAGGCGACGACACCTGTACCCACTATATGTAGAGGAGGTGAGGAGTGTTCCAATGGTCGACATCGGACGAGCTTATCTCAATCTGTATCGAATGGCAATTGTCGCTAGAAGATGATGGACAGCGCCTATTAATCGCCACTAATAGCATTTTTAGTTTAGATAAGGCCAAAAATATAAGTGAAGAATTCTAAACGAACTTAACATGCTCTCTTTTCAGATCTCTTCTGTAGTATGGATTACAAAACCATCTATAATATTATATTATATTCAGATTGATGGTGTTTTCAATAAAATCAGCATAGTCAATGGAAGATTTAAGTTCTTTAAATACTTCCGACCTTAAGTAATGTAACATAATAAATCTTAATGATGTTTGTGGAATGTCTTTAAATCTGTATATAGTAACTATACATATCTATTCAGTTTGACAGTAGTTTTTATTTCAATGTGCCCAATTTTAAATCGACATTTTACTATACTATCGTAAGGGTGTCCAGAAGACTGGTGCCCAAGGGCATCAACATTACGTTTTGATTAGTATTGAAAAAAATAGTGCTGACCAAAAATCATTTAACTAGCCTACTTTTTTTAAATTTAGTTAACAATGCTAATTTTAAGGAAAATTACTATTACAATTACTTTTAAATTATAATTCAAAACTATCTCATTACTATCGCACTACTTCTTTTAACGATAGTTAAATCTCTTTTTCGTTAGCACTACTTTCTACAATACTTATGAAATGCCAAATGCATTACAAAAGTAGTAAATTGGGTGCTTAGAATCAATTTTCAATTTCATCATCATACTTGATGATAAAAATTTTTAATTGTATGATTTTCCCCCACAATTATGTTATACAGAAGTTGTAGATTGGGGCTAAATTAAGATTAACATTATATATATAACATTATACACACTACATTACACATTACATTATTATATAATTATAATATTATCCAAGTAGATAATTTAAAGTTGTCTATACAACTTTAAATTATGATTTTGCAGATCGAAAGCAGCTTTGAATCTATGGGATTTATTTTAAGATATATTCAGATCTGTATTCAAGCTTCTTCTCGCGCTTTTTAGTCTTAAACTCTTAGTTGGTATAAGCTGGGAACTTGATTTAAATGAATTTATTCATTAATATTATGCTCCTTAATCCAAAAGGTAAGCTTATATCCATGTACTAGTATCTTCCCATGTTGCAGACCTTACTACAAATTCAGTGTACCTTTGACTCCCTGTCCCAGCGTGGGCTCTCACGTCAATTTCAAATATTTGTCATTTTGATAAGGCACCAAAAATAATGTGTGTGTTATGTGAGAACGACAGCGGCTCGGAGTTCTGGGTTTTTGATTTTTGGGTTTGTCTGGGATCGAACCGTTGCTTAACTCTAACATACCATATTTATGCAGGGCTAATCTACCGTTACACTGCACTAGAAATGCACACAAGGGTGTGGGAAAGTGGGGAAGGCAGATTTCAAGTGGCATTGGCGCCAACACTTGACTTTGACAAACTTCAATGCACATTAATCATGTTAGGGATCCTTACATTACTATGCTCTTGAATATGATAACTATTTGAATATGGATTTTCATATAAACACTGATTTACTTGTTTTTATTAGAGATAGAGGTCGTCATTCATTTAAATACAGTTAGCTATTCGATTTTTAGATGTTTCTACAGCTTAGGAACTTTTATCAAGTTCATTGACTTTATTTGCATTGTCTTAACTTCTATAGTAATTTACGAAGTAGAAAATTCCTCGGTGAAATTTCAGTATCTCATGGTTGGAAAACCACAAGGGTTTTACTTTTACTGAAAGAGCCGGTCTGAACCCTTAAGGTGTATAAATACTCACAAGACACTAAAAACATTTTCTTATTAAATTGTTATTGGAACAATCTGCTTTGAAATTAAATCTAAACTACATTTAACCCTAGATTATTTTTAGATCAATTGTTTTGGAATTTCAACAAATACTTATTGAATTTCACTATCAAAATATGAATCTTTTGCAGAAACTAGAGTTTGGACTTTTACCTGCGACTTCAGTACTTAGTTATTAATGATTGTATTATATCGCTTGTTCATTATATATGACGCATATCCGGTATTTCGTAACAATGTATGCATGATCGAATGATACTTTTAGTTGACAGCATAATTAGTTCCATTAAACATAGACTTTGATACTAGAAGATACTACTAGAATTCAGAATGGAATATTTTTTACCTCACAGAATGAACATTATTCATTTATAGCTATTAGATCATTCTGTAACAGTATTTATTCATAAGGATCATTAAAAAAATGTTTTCCTTTACATAATTGACATTAATGCCCAGTTTTTCAACATATATTTTTTTAAATGTCTCATGCAACTAAATGATTGATTAAAGATTCTTAACAAAATCTTTCTAATAAACATACAAATATTTAATATAAATTAAGGTTTTCTTAGTATCTTATTTTAATAATCTTTAAAAATATATATCATTCGATAAATCTATATTTCCTCTTGTATAAAATTAGTATAAAGTGAATATTAGATTTTAAAATTCAAGCTTCCTAACATCTTAATTTTATAACCCTGTAATTTAGAATGTTGTATCTTTTCTAATAAATCCGTTTTTTATTTTAAAACTAATTTAATGAATAACTCTTATTAAATCAAGGCATTTCTAATGTCTTAAAAAGTTTAATTCTTCTGAAATTTAATGTATAGTATGTATATGGGAGACACTATTAAATTTTATTAAAACTCTTTTCCTACTATTATCGTCTAAATTAAATTCATATGTATATCTTTATTTGTTATTTGTGAGAAGCAAGTAATAAATAGATACTTTTTTAATATATATGTCTTACCTTCACAATCCAGAAATGGGCTGTATTGATCACAATATGCAGCTGGTTGTGCAGCTGCTGCCGCTGCCACAGCAGCGGCCTGAAAGTGTGGCATAAAGATTGAAGAGTTCTTTTGCAGATTCAGCATTTGCTGATAGAATAAGGAGGCGGGATCTGAGTAAAGTGGATTAAAGCGCAGTGTTGTGGGCGATAATAGTGTTCCCGCGCTGGACTCCAGATTCTTGAGAGCATATTGAGCAGCCACCGCCTCTCGAGATAAATCATAGATGGACGGTGAGGTGGACGTAGGAGTGAAAGCTGTTCCTGGCCCAACGGATGAAGAACTGCTCAAGCCAGGACTTGACTGTGACTGGGACTGTGATATTTGTTTTTTTGTGTCGTTAGCTTGTGATTTATGCTCCAATATGTTGTCAATTGAGAATGATGATTTGTTAGTTTTAATCGTATTGTTGTTATCCATATTGGTTGGCTGATCATAGGGCGATCCCAAGACACGCCGGGAAATATTAGCGACTTGAAGAAGGTAACGACGCGACTTCGACGGGCGCAGACGGTGAACTAATTGTTAGCTGGTCGCAGGGCTCAATAAATTGTACTAAATCAGATTTCACAGAATATAATAGATTGTACATATACATATAATGTTGTGCTAATGGGTAAGATATCTATATTAACAATAATATTGCGGCGGTATGTAGATATGAGTGTACATAGATAATGAATGGGCTACTATCATCGATAAGGTCTTCACCGCTACCGTCACCGTCACCCCTCTGATATATCAGCCTGTCAACCAGGCGCTCCGATCCCACCCCGATGGCTCTCCAAATTTCCAATTCCCACTTTCAAATCGCTTTTTATATAGACAACCAGCGGCACTCGGGGAGTCGTTGGTCGGTCCTCGGTCGGGTTTCTGTCGACGTCGCTGTCGCTGTCGCTGTCGTTGCTGCCCAATCGCCGATCCACCAGTCATATAAATCAAAACACTCCGGGCTTATTAAATACATTGCTAACAGCTACCCAGACGACACTGGGTAACCGCTATATACGGAGTAACTAGCGCCATCTCGCTCGCACAGTGTCGGTACTTTTGATCGAGTAATTGTTAATCACCCGCTTATCGGTATCGCTTGGACGTCGTTGTTGTCGTTTGAGTTGTTACCGTTGTTCTTCTTCTCAACATCCACTATGTATTCTCCCAATTTCACTACTGTACTCTCTGCGTATACACTATTTCTAAGGAGAAGATATTGTAATAGATGTGTACATTTACGAACTATTAATTTGGGGGTCTACAGAAAACCGTTCTAACAAAGTCAATTCAAAACCAACAACCAAGAATTGTGTTTTGAGTGCTGAGAACGAAGTAACAAACAAATTTTATTTATTTAAGTATAAATTTATTATAACTTTAACTTTGTTTGATTGAATGCCGAACAAATAATTTTAAAATACTTTTTTTTATCTCTGTGTAGTTATAAATAATAAATCAATCTGGTTGTAACGTTATTTAATAATATAATTTTCTCAAGCATTACCTTTCAGAGAAAACTCCTCAAAATATGCTGCCCTGATCGAACAACTTTTTATAGAGTATTTATTTGTCGCCTTACTCAATTTCCACTTGATTTCATTTATTGTAGTTGTAAACAAATTAAAATCTCCAATAGGCTCTCACTGCTTTGCAGCAATCCCCTACAGTCCCGCAAAACTTTTCTCCCCGCCGCGATCCACAAATGCTGTCATCAGCAATGCTTTGATTGAGTAATCGAGTTGGTGTTATGATTTGAGCCTCTGGTTACCATTTTAACAAATTTTGTTTTTGGCCGTGGGGACTTTCGAAACAATTTATGCGTTTGTACAACTGATTTAACTAAGGTGGAGGAATATTGAGGGGACTGTAGAAGTGGCAGTCTCTTATCAGCCGTACTCGGGGTCCCCTTAAAGCCTTTGAGATGATGGATTACTTTTGATTTTGGGCAATGCGTATGCGATAAAATATACAAAATAAATGCGCCTAATTGTTGTTATTGTGGTTTATTTGGTACCTGAGTTTAATTTTGTTTTCAGGTCGCCATTGTATCTATTTAGATACGTACGTTATTTGGGGACACTCTCAAGTATCGTAGTTAGTATATTTATAAACATAACAGTCCCGGTCAAATATCAAAAACTTGATCATATTAAATTTAAAATGAATAACGTTGCAACAAATGCATTTTGAAAAGTAAGAACTTAATTAGACCCAGTACTTTAAAAAAGTACAAAGTTTGTCCAAAAAAAAAGAAGGAGGCGTGGCAGACCCCATAAAGTATATATATTCTTGATCAGCATCAACAGCCGAGTCGATATAGCCATGTCTGTCTGTCTGTCTGTCTGTCTGTCCTTTTTGTGACGCCTAGATCTCAGAGAAGAGCTAGAGACACCAAATTTGGCATGTAGGTTCATCTATATCTCCCATTGATCAAGTTCGTTTTAGATTTTTGCCACGCCCCTCCGCCCCCGGAAATTTAAATACAAAATTTCAGAAGTCGAATTACAAGAGCGCCTTTGATGCTAACGCCGGTTTTTGGTACATATAATTAACACTAAAGTCCAAACCTTCCTGAAAATTTCACTCCAATCGGATAAATAAACGCGGAAGTTATTCAACTAACATTGTTACGTTCAAAAGGAAGAAGAAGAGACGCTAGCGACCTCTGTGTTTAATAACTTATCTTCGAAGTGGCGCCAACTATTGAATGGTATGCAGCATTGATGAAAAATTCTAGGTCTTCACTGTCGAGCATGCTCTACTGTAGCTTACTGCATTTTTATACCCTTGCAGAGGGTATTATAATTTTGTCACGAAATGTGTAACGCATTGAAGGAAGCCTCACAGACCCCATAAAGTATATATATTCTTGATCAGGGCGACGAGCTGAGTCGATATAGCTATGTCCGTCTGTCTGTCCGTCGGTCCGTCTGTCCGTCTGTTTCTATGCAAACTAGTCTCTCAGTTTTAAAGCTATCTTGATGAAACTTGGTACAGGTCCGTCTTTTTGCTGCACGCAGTACATAGTCGGAACCGGCCGGATCGGATAACTATATCATATAGCTGCCATAGGAAGATCGGTTGGAAATAACATTTAGTATGAACAACTTTTTTGTTTCTCAAAATATCTTAACCAAATATACACATTGTGTGTTTGATTAAGTTTTAAGCAGGCTGAACAAATTTGGTGCAAATCGGATTACGATATCATATAGCTGCCATAGGAATGATCGGTTCGAAAACAACATTTAGTATGAAAAACTTTTTTGTTTCTCAAAATATCTGAACCAAACATACACATTGTGTGTTTGATTAAGTTTTAAACAGGCTGACCAAATTTGGTGCAAATCGGATTACTATATCATATAGCTGCCATAGGAATGATCGGTTCGAAAACAACATTTAGTATGAACAACTTTTTGTTTCTCAAAATATCTGAACCAAACATACACATTGTGTGTTTGATTAAGTTTTAAACAGGCTGACCAAATTTGGTGCAAATCGGATTACTATATCATATAGCTGCCATAGGAATGATCGGTTCGAAAACAACATTTAGTATGAAAAACTTTTTTGTTTCTCAAAATATCTGAACCAAACACACACATTGTGTGTTTGATTAAGTTTTAAAAAGGCTGACCAAATTTGGTGTAAATCGGACTACTATATCATATAGCTGCCATAGGATCGATCGGTTCAAAATTAACCTTTAACTAATTTTGTAAACAATCTGACGGCTTACACAGGGCACTGCAAGGGTATCCAAACTTTGGCGCGCCAAAGTTAGCTTGCGCTATATTTTTTATTAATTTGTTGATGTAGTTTATATTTTTATACCCTTGCAGAGGGTATTATATTTTTGTCACGAAATGTGTAACGCATTGAAGGAAGCCTCACAGACCCCATAAAGTATATATATTCTTGATCAGGACGTCGAGCTGAGTCGATATAGCCATGTCCGTCTGTCCGTCTGTCCGTCTGTTTCGATGCAAACTAGTCTCTCAGTTTTGAAGCTATCTTGATGAAACTTGGTACAGGTCCGTCTTTTTGCTGCACGCAGTACATATGTCGGAACCGGCCGGATCGGATAACTATATCATATAGCTGCCATAGGAACGATCGGTTGGAAATAAACATATAGTATGAACAACTTTTTTGTTTCTCAAGACATCTTAATCAAATATACACATTGTGTGTTTGATTAAGTTTTAAACTGGCTGACCAAATTTGGTGTAAATCGGACTACTATATCATATAGCTGCCATAGGAACGATCGGTTCGAAAACAACATTAAGTATGAAAAACTTTTTGTTTCTCAAAATATTTCAACCAAATATACACATTGTGTGTTTGAATAAGTATTAAACAGGCTGACCAAATTTCGTTTAAATCGGACTATTATATCATATAGCTGCCATAGGAACGATCGGTTAAAAATCAACATTTAACAAATTTTGTAAAAAATCTGTCGGCTTTAACAGGGCACTGCAAGGGTATCCAAACTTTGGCGCGCCAAAGTTTTTTTAAGAATTACCCTTACTTTAATTATATACTTATAGGACCATACTTAAAGATTAATAAGTGGCTAAATTGTACACAATCACACTTGTTCCATAGTAAACTTTGTGGCCTCTTCAAAACGAAAGAAATAGAAAAATTTGCCAAATTGCTGAAAATGATTGCGTTTCAAGTTCTACTTAATGGGATTTCAACCAAAGTCTTATTTAATATAAACTCTATTTTATCTTAAAAGAGAAGTGTACTGCATAATTATATGTTACTGAATGCACTAAGTTTTAAAATTGCATTTTGCCTAACCAAAGTTTTCAGGATTCATTTCTCGAAAAAACGGCCCTACATTTTTTTACCAACCTTTCTTTGGGAAGGGAAACATTATATTTTATATCACTCATATGACAAGTTTAATGTGTCTCCCTCCCGGTGAAGTATTTTTTGCCGCTCTCTTCCTACAATGGATCCAAAGAACATGTGCAACATTAATAAGGCTGTTAACATTCTCCCCTAACATGGCATTTACATATCTAATTCAACTTATTTCAAAGGCGAACAAGGAAAAAAAAGTTGGAGTTTGCAGAACATCACAAAAATTTTTTAGTTTCAACGCATTTTTAAGAACCAAATTCTTAGTTCTGTATATAGTTGTTTCAACATGACAATTACTCGAAAAATTCGACTTACCTTGCAACCAACTAAAAACGGTTTTGAAGTCGAAATATTTGGAATTTTCAAGGGGAAAACGTAACTTAGTTATTATCCAAAAAGTTCAATGGAAAAGCTTTATGCCTGTAATGTGTATACATGTATCCATAATTGGGTTAAATGAGGTCTGGCCAAGTACATATATGGGGATTCATAATCTCATTTTAAGATTTCAAAACTTTTTCGATATAAGAATCGTTTACTTTCATTTTAATTTAAAATGTTAATACATACTTAATTATGATTATAAGTAAGCCATAACAGGATTACATACTTTTTAAATGAAAAAAGATAGCTGCTTTAATAGATATTACAAAATAAATATATTAAAGCTATCTTTAGCACACAAAAGACAGGCCTGTTTTTGACAGTCGACATGTGTTTGTTTTATTTTTATACCCTGTGGGAGTATATAAGGTTTGTTCAAAAAGTAACAGGCTTAAGGAGGCGTGGCAGACCGCATAAACTATACATATACTTAGTATATTCTTTATCAGCATTAACATTATCTGACCGTCCGTCCGTATGAATAAACAGAACCGAGAGATGGTTAGACTTGGGGACACCAAATTTGTTACATTTATATTTGCACGCAGATCAAATTTATTTCAAATTTTTGATGCCACGTTTCATTCGCCCACAAAGTATAAACGGCGGTAAATCAAGAGCAATTAAAAACCCACAGACTTCAGATTTGGCACTTATGATGGATAAGAAGATCCGGACCGATCGTTAATTTCAATTTTGAATGAGCCATCCCCTTGGGTTCAAAACCCCTTAATATGTGTGTGTACGTGTGTAGGTAAACGTCTTTTACTTTTACAGAGTATTTTACTGTCGGGCCCTTCAAAAAGAGTGTGTTGTTTATTTTTATAAAATACACTAAAATTATTCATCAGATTTATCATAGCTTGGATGAGTCCTCAGAAAGCAAGTCAATAACAAAAATGATACGCTTCTAGTTCCAATAAAAAATAAAAACGAATTGATCATTAAACAATAAAAGTGAATTATAAAATTCAAGTAATGAGTATATTTCAATAACCCAAAGGGCTTTGGAAATTCTTGGCTTCCTACTTCGTGGAACATTAATCAAATATGATGATTCAAGTTAATAAACTACATATAGTATTTGACTGCATGACATATAAAAAGTATATAATAACATATGATGCGTCAATACTTATAAGCAAATGTGTATTGAAAATGTCGGCATTTCGGCTCATAAGCATGATAATTTCATTGTCGAATACTTAATGTTATGAATGAATGCGAGAATGTCAATGATAATAAGCTTTAGTGATACCAAAACTTAATAATCCCCAAATAATTTCACCAACGGTAAACAAGTAAGAAATAGATTTAGTCGTTTGAAATGAGGGTATTTGTATAAATTAATTAGACATAGTCTTGAAATCATTAATATAAGCAGGTGATGAAATAAATATTTTTAATCCTTTAATGTGCTAAAATGAATCTATTTACTTTAATTAAATTTACACAGGGAACATTATCGGAGTCGTTAGTCGAAGTTAAACTTCTTTCTGCATGTATTTAAGGTGTCTGTAAATTTTGCGGGAAGATATTCATTTTGGTTTGATTCCCTGTTTTCAAATATTTAACAAGTTTTACCAGGTAATGAAAAGCCAATTTATAAAAATATCAATTTAATTTAACTCACATCGCCATTTTGTTTTTAAATCGCATGAATCACAATTAACATTTAATGTGATTATGGGCATTGAATGGTATGACAATCGTTGCCTTCAAGATTGCTGCATATACAAGCCCCAAAATTGTACTTAAACAAATTACCAAATAATGAACCTTGATAAAAAATGAAAAAAGTAAATTGTATTGAATCGAATGAAACTGTGGCACGACAAAGTCGAGTAAACATTGGAGCGTGATAAATGCACCCAATTTGTGGAATGGATCGTTGTCAGTGTCCCAAATAGTTGGCAAATAAATGATAATGTTTTGTCAGAGGGTGGCTTAAGATCGTCAAGTGACACTAAATTATTAGCAATTATCAGAGACGAACGGTTCGTAACGACTTTAAAATTGGGCATACATTTGCAGTCCAATAATCATGTTGGAAAAGAAGAGCTCTTTCAATTTATTATGTGTCTCAATTTTAAGCTGGACAAATGTGATAAGACGCGTCCAAAATACAATATTGATGGACATGCTATGATAATTGCCTTGTTTTCCATTTTGGACGATCGGGAAGGAAGGGAAGTGCCCAATACTCGTACATCAAAACTCAATCATTGATGTTAAGAAATTAATTTTTTGGCTCTTTATTTATATAACTTTATTCATTCTCATGCCTTTATCTCGATCTCCATCGTGTTTTACATACATACGTACATATTTATATATGTTCAATTAGTTTTTTTTTCTGTATATTTCTGCTGGTTCTTACAGTTTGTTGTTATTTTAATATTACTTAATATGTGTAAACTATTGTATTACACTTGTAGACTAATTAATAAAATTGTTGCGCAGCTTTCGAAATTATTAATAAGTTAATTTTTAATGCATACGAATACATTTGTATTCATTTTATATATGTTAAATATATATATATATATATATAGCACTAAGTTGCTGCTAATAATTTATAAGCAGTTTTATTTTTTATTCAGTTATTGCATTTACTTTTGTTTACAGTTCATTTATGTATATTTCATACGTATATATTTAAATATTTATATGCTTCACAAGTTGTTCAATGTTTCATTTTCGAGTGTTACTTTGAGTTTGAGTATTTTGCTTGGTTTTCTGCGTGAAATTCCATAAATTAAAATGCGAAATAAATAAATTAAACTACAATTTCACACATAACTAGGCATGTACACAATAAGTTCACAAGTTTACAATTTCTATTTTAATTGAACAATTACAAATTCATGTTCGCCGTATTAGATAAAAGTTTTTGGTTTTGAAAAGCACTACACGTTACAATGCTAACAATTCTGAGTATTTGTTGTTAACTAATATGTAAGCGGCCTAGGTATACCAAAAAATAAGATAAATACTTTGGTAGCTGTTAGGAAGAAAATTTGAGTAGCAAAATTATTATTGTTAAATTTAGGAGTTAGTTAGGAGCTGTTTGATACTCATTTGACATACATTATTTCATTAATATAGATACAAATTCAATGTCAAGTTAAATTTCATAGGTAAGTAATTATGTAAGTTAGGATAGGTAAATAACGTTTACATATATTAAGAGATTTCTCAATGGTTTGTTTGGTTAATTTGTTAACACATAAGCTGCAGCTGCCAAAGCTCTAAACCAGATTGGTCACATGTGCTGTGTCCATGTGCTGTATTAAGACGTGTATAAAGGACATCTCCTTGCGTGCATTCTCCAGTATCACCTTGGGATCATCTGAAGTACAGCGTAAACAATTTGGCGCAAATACCATGGCCAGATTCGAAGAATCCATTTTGGTGCAGCTAACCACCTCCGGGTTGGAGAATTGTTGCAGAAAGTGTATTAGATACGTTAAAACCTGTTAAACAGCACAGAAGATTAACGATATTATCTTAAAAGTTGTTATTGCATACTCACCAATTGATTAATTTGAGGCAACTTATTAACTATTTCTTTGGCTTTTTCGGGATCCTCAGTATTTACGCAATCCTCATAGTAATCATCGGGTATAAGTGGATCATACAGTTCACGATACCATAGCTTAAGTAGACTAGCGGGCGCATGGGCATCAACTAAAAGTAAAATAAGTTTAGCAACTTGAAGAAAACTCTTCGGTAGCCTGTCAAACTTACCCATTGTGTTCTTATAATCGGGAACTTCCCACCGATCCAAGAGATTCTTCATGCAATTGACTTCATCCACATCGGCGGACACACGAAAAATGCCTTCCGTCTGTTTTCCGTTGAGCAAAAATACCTATAATGAAACGAGTTTAAAAACTGAATGTCTGCCATTAGTTGGGAATCATTTACATGTTCCGATAGCGTGGTTTGAATCCAGGGCAGTTTTCGAAATGGATATTTGTCTTTTGTAGTTCCATCACTTCAGAAAGTGTATTACCAAACATGCTATTGCGCAGGATTTGTTGCTAAAATAAGATTGATTTAGATTAAAACGGTTACATTTCTTTATTATTCTAGCACAATAAATTTGAATTGTAAACTATTGTGATGGTCACGATTACAACACTGAACCTAATTTTAATCAAAGGGTTTTTTATACTAATTGTTTTGGGACCCATATTTCCAATGCCTATTTAAAATATTAGTTTACTTACTAACAGATAAATTAAACTTAAAGAATTAAAGTCAAAATAAAAAAATCTTTTAGTTAAATTAAAGAGCACCTAAAAAACGAGCTTGGTTGAGTTAATTATATGTTAGTATAGAAGTTAAAGCTAATGTGTCTATTAAATACAAATTTAATTGGACTTTGATAAACATTTAAACTTTAAATAAAATAAATAAAAAAGGTTTTCATATTAAAATGAATTAGGTTATTCATATTAGGGATATTTCAACTTACTCGCGCCTGGTCCACTTCATCCACAGTGGGCTTCTTGGCCAATCGGCGACCGCTGCTGCCAATGCGATCCAACCGACGACAGCACACAGTCGCATAGTGCGAGATTTGCACGTGTATAGGCCATTTGCAAACCTCCAAGAAGCCAGTAGCAAATGAAGGATCACGATGACGATTCACATAGCTGTAATTCCAAATGAAAATGTTTAATAACATCGAAAGCAAGGATTAATGCGAAAACAAATATCGCTTGCGGTACGTTAACTAAGAAGTATTTGAGTACAGGGTTCTCTTTCGGTTTGTCCTTACGACTGATACGTAAGTCCACTACAATAAGCTAGGAATTATATATGTATAAATATGTACATAAATTAACAAATAAGTTTTGTGAAAATGTACCGGAACCGGTACCAACGCTTAAATTTCTAGTTTTCGATCCGGTTCTGATACTACATAAGAAACTGTTAAATTCGGTTAAAGGTCACAGGATTCTCTTACTTGAGCAGCGTGGGCTGAAACGTTGGCGAAGGCGGCACAAAGGACAAACAAATAGCCATAAGTTCCCAACCACGAATTAATGACTCTCGCTTGGGATTTTCCGTTGTCTGTCGGCACAATTGAACATATAGCTCATCCCTCAATCTGTAAGGCAATAAACTTATATAAGTGAGTTTTTCTTTGGGGTTTGTTGGGCGGTTTACTTACTGCTGTTGGGGTAGCGATGCGGTTATTATGTCTATAGCCACAGAATTGAGAGTCATGCCCAGGCGCGCCTTGCGATCTCCCATATAGATTTGCACCAGCTTGAACAATTCAATGGCAGTCTTTTTGTCTGCCTTGTCACGTGACAGGGCTAACATGGGCCGACCAATTGCCTCCGCCGTCCAGCTAAGCATATCGCGCACCGAAGCCTTCTTACGAAAGATTCCCTTCGAATGAAGATTCAGATTGTCCGCAGCGAACTTCTCAATATCACATTCTTTCATGCATGCCAGCGTTGTTGCCGGTGCACGTTCGCTGGGCGGAAAGATCTGCTGTATGGTGGGCTTAAGAGATGGTGGTGCCAATTTGTGATTGCCACCACGGCTGAGACTGTTGATGACAGCTGACTGGGCAGTATTTGCAGACGGCAACTGTTGCTGTTGCGGATTGGCATCCTCTTTGGTTAACTGACCGGAGACTAGGCGTGAGATTTGACGATTTGGCGAGGGCAACGTTTGTGACTGTTTCTGTTTAGCGGTAGATGCATCGCTAGGATCTAAATGTAACTGCTGCTGATGCGGTGGCGCTGGTGGCTGACCCAATCCATGTCCATGTCCATGACTGGAAAACGGATATGATGGCGTATTCGAATAAAGCTGCTGATTGTGCTGACTCTGACCCACAGACGATGATGGACTATGCGATACGGTGTCATAGTACGAGATCTGATAGCGAGGCTTCGGTTTGGGCACGGAAGGAGGCTCTGTGTTGCCGCCAATCCCTTCCAACACGGCCTCTACATTGTCGGAACTGTCAATTGGAGTTTTTTAATTAGTATCAATTTGTTAATCTTTATCCGATTATATAAGGGATAGCAAACAATAGTATTGAGCAGTAACCGTAACCATTAAATGCTAAAAACAATATAAAGTCAATTATCCCAGAGTTTCTTCCTTGTCCATTTTTTTCAACATGGAGTCTTTGAGCATTCTTACTGTATGAATGATTTTATTTTTATTTTGGGTACAAAATACATACATATGTATGTACATCTAAATAATATTTTTCGGGCTTGATTTTTTTAATCAAATTAAACCCAAATAAAAAAAAGGATTTATAAGTTTTCGGATGGGATATTCTCGAGAATAAATATCTATCACACAATTAATTCTGACTATTATTTTTTATCGGTATTGTTATTAAAATTAAAGATAAAAGTAAACGTTAAATTTTTTTATGTTATGTAATATAAGCATTTAAAGGAATATCTTGAAACCGGGGGATTGTTTCTGTTTTTCATAATGATTTTGGGACATGTTTTTCATTTCTTTTCGATATACGTACATAAATACACCTACATTCTTAGTTTTGAATATTATGTTAAAAGCATAAAATATAAATAGAGTTGTTATTTATTTTCATAACAAAATTTAACAAATAATTTTTAATATTAAGTATAGTTGTTACATAATATACTCACATATCCTCACGTCCAGCTGGATCATAGGGCGGATACTGATAGGCATAGTAGGAGACACTGTCGCCCATGTTAGCATAGTCATCGATCATGCCGTAGTTGTGCTCCAAGTAACCGCCATGCGTATCAGAGCCACCATCTGAGTCCTCATTATCTGGCTCATGGCCAGATAGCGAATGCTCTGACTGACTATCCGAGTGATAAGAATCCGAGTCCGCAGCACCGTCTCCATCCGCGCCATAATCATAGCGATTAAAAAGCTTGGCCTGTTCGATGATGTAGTGCTTGAGTGGGAGAAGATGTGGCATCTCCTGGCCACAATTACTGTACAATGGCGAAATATTTCCATTATCATACTCCACATCGCTGTTGTCCGGCTGTAGATGCTGTTGCGTCTTTGAGCGACGCGAATCACGCTTCTCACCCCCACTACTGCCACTTTGAAGTGGATAATAGCCACGTTTATCCAAACTAGAGCTGGCGCTGTGCCTCAACGAGCCCTGGCCAGGAAAGTGATGAGATTGCGAGCGATTTGCCGTGGAGTTGTTGGATTTCTGACGCCTTGCCGCTGAATCATTGGAACCACGGGACGAGTGCGTTAGCATGCCAAGATTATCAGAGCCGCCACTTGGCGAAATTGGTGCCGCCTTGTTGAGGGACATGCGCTCCCAGCTCACAAGATCCACAGGACAGCTGGGATCCTGGGGGCGACATTTATGCTGAGGCTTAAGCTGTGGCGGCGGATTTGTGGCGCTGGTTTTGGCCTGTCGTGAACTTTTCGTCTGCGGACTAATGGGACTCTGCGGACTGGAGTCGCTTGAATGCTTCTTGTGGCCACTGCTGCCACTGCCGGCGGTGCTAGTGGCCGTGTTACTGCCACTTGCACCGCCACCACTTCCATGGCCCTTAGCATTGGTTGTGTGACGTCGTCGAGACAGCGGAGTATTCTCCACAGACTTGAAGTACTTTTCATGCATTGAATCATCACTGGCTGCACCACCACCGCCACCACCACCACCACCGCCAACGCCAACGCCGACGCCGCTGCCATTCGCCTCGGCGCTGCTCTTGCGATATGATTTACTGTGATGTCCCGCCGCAGCCGGATTAATGGACGAGGACATAAAGCTGCCAGAGCGAGCCAATGATACCTTGTATTCGCGATCTGTAATTGAATACTTGAATTGATTAGAAGAATAATCGATTGAATTATAGTATACAATAATGTGTTTAACTGCCTAAAAATCCCAATTGCACGTTAAATATACCTTTATGCTAAAATATGCTAATTTCTATGATAAATATTTCTTTAGCTGCATACAAGTGAAATGCAGATTGTTTTAAATAAATTCAAATTTATATATTTATAGTTAAACACACTTTGCTATATTTATGCTTAACTTACCGGCAATAGCTGCACCATAGGATTTTCCTGAAGCTGTGACACTTCCTCCTCCGGATCCACCCGAACGTTGAGTGTTGCGTTGTTGTTGTTGCTGTTGTTGTGATTGTTGTTGCTGTTGTTGTGCGTAATTATACTGAAGCTCGGCATCTGGTGAGACTTTCTTCTTCTGCGCCTGCGGCGTATGTATCGAATGTGTGGGTGAGGCAATATCGGATGACTTGGAGGAGCAATAGCCCTGCATGTGACTGGGCAGAAGCTGATGATCAAAGTACTTGTTGCTGTCACCGACGACACTACCACCAACATAGGATGAAGAGGAGGACGAGCCATGCGGTAAATTATGTGAGCTTGTGCTTTCTTGCAACATTTCAAAGCTGATGTCAAAAACATTACGATCGAGGAAGTGCGAGAGAAAATAGAGATATGCAATAATAATGTGAGATGATTTATTTTTTAAGTGTGTGTGAATATGTGGGCGTGTAATGAATATGTGAGTGTGTAAAATTGAAGCCTCTCAGAAGATAAGCCTCTAAAGACATAAGTGCATCAATTAAATATATCTAAAACTAATAGTAATAGTCCGATAGACTTAAACAAATACTCTATTCTTAGCATTTGTGTAAGCTGTCTTCTACAAATAACTGTAAACTATATACCCTCTTTCCACTACAAAGTTCCGGCTCTGTACGATAATACACATTTGTATCCATTATTATAGATGTAAGCCCGTAGGGAATTCTAAACTTCTCAGCGTTAAAAAACTCCTATCTGCTTTTCTTTCTTGCAAGTTTTTTGTAAGTAAATACGTAGTCTAACAACAAGTCTGATAGAAAAAAATAATAACAAATCAGTAAAAAACATATTAAGAAAAAACATTACTCAATACAGAGAACAAAGTTTATGCCATTTTCTTTGAAGTGCATCTCTTGCTTGAATCGAAAAAATTGTTAGTGATGTCAACTATATTCATTTTGAGACTACACATATAGCCACAAATATCGCAAATATTTGGACTTTCACTTTTTGATTTTTGCCCTATGGCGGCGTCCATTGGCTGCAATCCTACAAGATTTAACCTTCCTCCTTGAACTGGCAAAAATCTACCTTAGGACCAATTATAGTGCTAATCAAGTGCTAAAATGTAACCTTTGGTCAAAATAAAAAAATGTTTTGGCAGTATTTAATGATATCTTCCGTTGAACATTATTCTGTTAACTATAAATATTTGCCACTGTGATATTTCCATTTAAGAAGATATTTGTAAAATGTTCTTAACTAAGGTTTTCACGCATAATACTTCCAAAATAATAAGATTTAAAGCCTATGTAACATATGCAATGTTGTTCAAGCAAATTAACCAAAAGCCTAAAGCTTCATCAACAAAGCTATTCTCAGGAAGCCTCCACAACCGTAATTGGATAAATTGTCAAACTTACGCGCCATTATCCTTGCCAGAGCGTTGTTGTTTTTGCAATGAACCCAGACGCAGTCCATCATTGGGTAATGGTGCTCCATTGGAGGCATCATTAAATCGACGATATCCATGGGCGCTTGACAAACTTGAATCGCTTGATTTTCCAGATTCCTTGTAGTGATTGCACGAGTCTGCAAATCAAATTTGATGAGTCAACAATTAGAAGAACAATACTACTGACGTCGACTGCTTACCTTGTGAACGTCGAGAGGCGTAACCCTGCTGCTGCTGCTGTTGTTGTTGTTGCTTTTGTTGTTGCAGCTGCTGTGGCTGTTGTTGCGGCGGTTGTTGCATGTCCATCGAACGGGATGAGTCACCAGTGCCGACGCTGCAAATGATGCCCAAGTGGAATGTAAATAAATAATGCTGAATTATAAACAGAACCAAGTGATTACCGAAAACTTTGTCGGCCTCGTGGACTAGAGATCATTTCAGTGTTCAGTTTCTCCTCAGAGCTGGCCACTTGGCCATTGCCGCCACTTGCCACTCGTTCGCCACGCCCCTTTTTGTTGGCCGCTGACATGGGCGAAGCTTGTAGTTGTTGTTGTTGTTGCTGCGGCTGCTGCTGCTGTTGTGGATGTTTTTGCAACGACTGAGATTGCTTCTGTGGAGTTGTCTGCTCCCGTCTCTCACTGGGATCAGTATTCTGTTTGAGCGTCTGGAGTTTGGCCAGCGGAATGATATCACACTTGCTCGGCCGATGCCACACGGTCTTCTGTGTCGCGGCATTATAGTAATAGAAGCGTTGCGTATTTGTATCAAACAGTTCCCACCACTGTGATGAGTCGGTGCGCTTAATTGGCACATCCTGTAACGAGAAATGGAACCGAATCCAAACGAAACGAATCATGAGCAAATCATACCATATAAGTGCTTTTATCAACTCTCAGTCCGTCTCCGTCTGTATCGTCTGTATGTGCGTTTTTGTGTGCGTTTGCGTGTGGGAGGTGTTATGAATAATTATGTGTGTTCAAATTGTCAAGTGTCTGCACTATGCGCTTATTTTAATTCGTCTAATACAGATATTTCCAGCAATAATTAGTTTACTATTAAAATGGCATTGGTTTATGAATATGGAGGAGTTTTTAAGTAACTGACAGGTAGATCTCTACATAAATCAGTGTTGCTATTAATTTTACAACCAAAGTAAGCTTAAATACACCCAAATAACCATTTAAGAAACTAATGTATGTTTATGCATCATTGCCATTTTAGATACTCATATGTGTCTATAAGAGCTGAAGATCATACATAAGAAAAAAAAAAGTTTAGTGAATTTGTTTTTTCTCTCAATTCTTTTATCTTATCTTTTAACTTTTATAGTTTTCTTATTTTCCCACCTTAAAAAACACAAAAGCCTTATTATAATTGAAATCTTCTTCCAAACATGTATTTTTCTCGATAAATTGTGTTTCTTGGGAGTTATATGTAATTTAAAGCTTTCAAATATCATATAGCAATTTTAGCATCAGCACAAAGAAAATAAGCAGATTTTCGGTGCATACAAAGTCTCTGGTTATGGGCACGTTTGCAAGTCTCTTAACCAACTCTCTACTTTAATATTTTCGATATTAAATTTCAACAGAATCGACATTATTTTGCTGCCTGCCTTGTGATCTATTTTCTTGTTTGATTGCTCTTTCGACCTTAGATATTCAACCAAGAGTTATGTACAGTAAACCCTCGTTTAGAAACGACCTTAGATCAACAATATATGTGAGTAGTACGTATTTGTTAGTAATAACAATCCACAACATCTTAAGTTTATTTAAAAATGTATATTCTCATTCAAACCTTTAAAATGTTATCTCTTTTCCATTTACTAAGCTTTCACTGTACTATATAAAAACAGATTTTACTTTTCTTTGACTTTGGCTTAATCAGCAACTTCATCTCTTAGGTATTATCGAGTCGCTTTGTATTATATTGGATTCTGTTTGGGGGTCATAATCGTCTCATCATCTGTGAAAAGTGCTTGACAAAACTCAAGTTTACATTGCTAGGGCCCAGATGCAGTTGCATGCGCGTGTTCTTAATTCACCAGCAGGCTTGTTATCTCTTTCCTTTTGTCCACTGTCTTTCTCTGTCTGTCACATGGAGAAGTCAGGGTTATTTCTGCGCTGACCTTGAACTTTTGCTGCAGCTGCGCCCAGGCAAAAGCCCACTCTCTGTGAGTTGCAGTTGTAACGGGCCGAGACAGGCCCTGACCCAGGCTGCTTTTCTATTTTTCCCTCTTTTAATCTGTGACATTGTTGTTGTTGTTATAGTTGTTGTTGCTGCTGCTGTTTGTGGTCTGATAATAGTAACAATACAAGCCAGTACGCCCACCCGCCCTCTCACACATGCAACTACGTTGAAAGCTTTCAGCTCTGTTGCTTTTCATTTCTGGTTTTCATTTCCATTTCCATTTCGAGCTTCAACTGCGTCGCAAGTTGCATAATTTGTGGGCGCACCCAGAGCGTTGATTGGGACAAGGCTGCCAGCAGTGGCATCAACATCGTTACGCTTTTTGCGTTGTTGCCTTTGCTACTGACAGTCAGTCAGTCAGTCAGTCAGTCAGTCATTCAGTCAGTCAGCCAGTCAGCCAGTCAGCCGTTCAACCATTCATCCGTTGAGCCGGACATTCAGATAGACAGAGCTTCCACAATAAATGGGCCTATTTCACTGTAAGGCCTTACACTTTAAGTTCCCTCCGTCTCCCCCCTCTCAACGCATTTATATTGCAGCGCGTGCCACATGCTGCAGCAAAATGAAGAAGCCGCATCAAAAGTAACACAAACAACAATCGTTACTGCACTCTAGCAAAGTCTGAATACACTTTCTGAACTAATGGAAGAAAACCTGATGAAAATTGAGTATCTTAAATATACATATGTAGTTATATTATTAAAATAACTAGTAAAATAATCGAAGATGATTAAAAATGTATTACTTTCGTTTTTTACCATCGATTTGTTAAAAGTTTTACAACTCAATGAGATATTTATTATACCCACCATAAAGTTAGAGTATAATAAATAAATGTATTGACTGCTGGCAATGTCTCCGTACTCTGCTTCTGACACGTCCTCATTTTGGCCTTGTGCGATATTCTGAATATTTTGTAATTATGGAAAAACAACAACAACAATAGAAACAACAATGAGGCTACATCTTTATCTCATTGATGGAATTTGTGTTGCCTCCATTTATGAAAATGAAATTAGAGCAATGTACATTGGCTGTATATTTGAGGAAAATCTGTCAAATTTAATACATACATATACATGGATCGTATTTATTTGTGTATAGAGAAAACATGAGAAACTCGCAATATTTATAATTATTACTCATGCGAATACGCATATTCTCTTAGTCGCATATGTATTCATATGAGTCAAAGGCCGATAAACAAAAGATATTTAAATCTGAACGCATTAACATTTGATGTATGAACTTCTTTGATATGAGATCCCTATAGCATTTCAAAAATTTCTAAATATTTCCAATGGTAAGCAGTTTTTTAGACTTCTTAAAAATATTACGTTAACTTATCATACTTAACTGTAACATTAATCGTCAGTTTCAGATCCACAGAACAATGTAAGGGCTATATTTCGTAAAGCTTTATCAAATTGAATTAGAAACTATTTTTAGAGTTGAGGTTCATAAGTGAAGCATAAATATAAGTTGCTCAAAATACATTACTCCATTTGCTACCAAACATCTATTTACCACATATAAGAAAAGTAGATTTCATGGCTCATGGATAAAAGCTCTCGTAGTCATTACAAATTCATTAAATTGGTTATTACAGATCGCATTGTTTCCTCTTCTTCGTTTTATATTGCTTATAGAAAAACAATTTGGCATTTAATCAGTGGAATATATACACAGGCCGAAAACCGCGGCAAGAGGAACGTACAATTCTATTCAGTGATCGGCCCGGTTTCTTATCAGCTTTCTTACATATTGCCGAGGTCAGTACATAATAGAATCCCCTTACCCTCAAAATTACCCTCCCATCTGGGATTCATGCGCAACCCAAATGAGATGCTTATCAACAATTTGTTGGTGTTTTTTGTTAATGTAAATTTTTCTAAATTAGGTCATTATCGATACTAAAAAGTTAAAATTACAAACATTTTTTTTTTAATTTTTAAATTAGTTTGCTTATTATTTAATTAAATTAAACTTATAAGATAACTTCAAAAACAACATAGTCGAAGGCTAGGTAACGTTAAAATAGCTATTTACAAAAGTTAAGTGAGTATATTTAAGAGATTATAAATTATATAAATTGATGATAAACAATGATAAGTGGCTAGCATAATATCCTTCTTTCTAAATCTTTTGGGGAAGTCGCTTTAGTCGTCTTCTACAAAAGGCCATCCCCGTATGGTTCGGCAGTTTAGAAGGCGCCTAGCGAGGGGTTTAATTGATTCTCTAGTTGCTGAATGTACTGCGCAGACTGATTTTGCAGGACATCTCCAATTTTAGGCACTCCCAGGTCTTTTTCACTAATTATTCGCAGGGCTTTCGCTTGAAGTATGCGTATTTTTCCCAGGTGGGTTTTCGCAGTTATTTCGTATACTTGCAAGCCATATCGCCAGGATGGAGTAATGCAGGACTTGTACAACTTAACTTTATTTTCCAGAGATAGCCAGGAGCCATCTCATTTACAAACAAACAAACTTAAAGCTCAACATAGACTTAAATAATAAAAATTAATATACACTTTTCACGTCAAAGAATATGCAACATTCGTCTATTTACTTTTTTTAGACCCTATTCTATAAAGTACAAAAGGGTCTACTAAGTTTGTGCAAATGTGTGTAACAGGCAGAAGGAGGCGTGTCAGACCCCATAAAGTCTATATATTCTTGATCAGCACCAACAGCCGAGTCGATATAGCCATGTCCGTCTGTCTGTCCGTCTGTCTGTCCCTTTTTTGAACACATCGATCTCAGAGACTAAAAGAGCTAGAGACACTAAATTTTGCATGCACGTTCATCTATATCTTGCATTCATCAAGTTTGTTTCAGAATTTTACATATTTACATATTGACTTAATTGATGGTATATAAATATTTAGGTATTTTATTGAGTAATTTAATTCTATCTGTGCCGACCTACACTAAATCAGAATAGAGAGTTTAATAATTTACTACTTTATTAAATTTTTGAGATGTTGTGATCAATCGGAATGGTTCCATAATTTGTTGTTTTTGCTTGTTAAAAATTAGTTTATTATTAAAGCATAGTAACCAGTTGACCGAATTTAAGAGGGGAATAGCAAATGTCTGTAAAATTTTTTAGTGTTGACCAGTCAATAATAATAATCAATAATAATTGTTTGATTTTTAAAGCGTAGCCCAAAGTCGAGCGTACTCAATAAAAACCATTTTTAATTGCCTGATTTATTAATGAATTGAATGAATGAATCATTGGCGTGTGCCAGTTGACCAAACTATTTTTGAGTAAGCTAAAGCTAAATATAGAATTTATGTTGTTTATGAAATCCCAGTGGAACATGTGTATTAATAGTATAACCATATGAAAAGTATTTAATAATTCCGGCCAATTTTCGATGAAACTAGTATTTCATTATTACCCATTTTACTGAGCCCTCAATATCCCCTATATACAGTCTCATATGTGTATGTCGTAAGCTCTTCTCAAATACGAAACCAATTCATTGACTCGTCTTAGGAAATGAGTTCTAGGAGCTGTTGCAATAAACATTTATCGAATTTGAATGACAAATAATTTCTTTGTTCGTGATTTGTAAATTCTTTTATCAACATGTGAGGAAACTTGAGTAGTGCTATTAGCAAGAGCCGAAAGACATTCACAATAATTTAAATCATGCTTGATATGTATTCAACAAGTCATAAAATTTCCTGTAACTGATTTATTACAAACTCCTAAAACTACCTCTAATAACCGAAATCCATTAGCGATATTTATAGACGTCTAATTGCCATTGTAATTACTAACCAATTTATGCAGTCCATGCAACAACTGAAACAACTTCACGAGTCATATAACCCACTTTGCAGAAAACAGGAAGCTCAGCGCCCGAAAATGGCAATGGCGATAACTAAACGATAGTATGCGATATAAAGAAGTGAATAAGTAAAAACAATTTGAAATTTTTTGACGATTGCGTAGCATGGCCTCAAACCGTAGACATCATCCATAGTCACCCTATCGTTGGGGTACCCCTCCAAAAAGTCTTTTAGCTTCGCCGGCTTTGGTGGCCGATGGATCGCTTGGCGGACGCACGTAAACATTACTTACGCCTCCTTCTCTCCTCTGTCAAGTTTTGTAACACTAAACGAGCGTGTGGGCAACTTTTCTGTGGTGCTTTTTTGTTTCTTTCTTAACCGGAAGTTTTACAAAGGCAAATGAGCAAAAAGTATGAAAAAAGCAGCACAGCAATGAACATTTGAGGGGAAGTAAGCAGAAAGTTACAATAAAAAGTTTGAATAAAATTGTATTCATTAAACTGAAAGATATGATACCCTGTAGAAAAATTTTCCTACTTTTCTTGGTTGACAATTCTCAGTAACAGTTCTCAGTAGCAATTGAGTACTATTTTTCACATTCATCAATCATATCATCACATCATCATCAATCATTTCAGTTAAATCGTATCAAAAATGTAAGAGTGTAATATCTGATACTGATTATAGATTTTCGAACATAAATTTTTCACGCACTTTTAAAAGGAGCAGTAGGCAAATTTAATAGAAAGTTATATATTACGCTAATTATTTCGCTAATATTACTAATTGAATTACCTGCTGATTACCCCTGTTATGCTTGGAATATTTTCAATCATTTCAATTGCAATCACTCGCTTAAATTTGCTTTTCACCACTATTTGCTCTTTCCCATAAGTACAGGGTCCGTTACTGACGAGCTTGCACTACAGCCTCATGGATCTTTTATGGCCATCTTTGATATGTATATTAGAGAGATGTATTTGTGAAAACTCTCTTGGCCGGACACTCATCGTCAGGCAACTTTCGTCCGCTCAATAGAGGAAAAATTGATCTGAATACCCTACCTACCTCAAGAGGGGTGTCCGCCTATAAGTGGTGTCCGCTCAGGGGGTTTTCACTATAATTCTTAGACATGCACATATCGTGAAATTGCCTATCACTGCCACCAAACAAAATACCTTAATGCAATTGCAGTACAGGGAATACAAAATAGTCAGTGGACTCAACTTGCTGTGCATAAATTTCAAATCACGTACAATGAACGCAGCAATTGTTGTTGTTTTTGTTTTCCTTATTTTTGTTGCTGCCGGTGACACCAAAAAAAAAAAGAGCAGCAGCGACACAAAGAAAAGACAAAAAGAAGCAGCAGCAACAATCAAAACGACGACGTCATTATTAAAACAAAAAGCTGCGAGGGCCAAAAAGAAAAGTAAAAGAAATTTGTTGCTAATTTAAAGCGTTTGCATGTGGGCGCCCAAAGAGAGAGTGGAAGGTGAGAGAGATAGAGCAAAGAGAGACATAAGTTGTGTGAGTGTGTGTGTATTTTATTCCTTTTGTTGTACGTGTCTCTGCACGTTTTGCTGCATTAAATGAATAGATTATGATGTGCAGCTAAAAGGATTCTTCATTCACTTCCTCATAGTAACTTGACAACAACTGCAACGACATCTGCGTCGGCGCTGACTTCACTGACTTGAATTTAGGGCATGTGTTAGTTAGGGTAACGAATGTGCTCTCGGAATGGGCATCTGGGAAGGAATAATCGTTTTTACGTAAGGTTTAAAAGTATGCGAGCAATGCAAGCCATGTTATTGAATATAGAATATGCACTCAATAAACTTATCGTAATTAAATTTTTTTACCTATCTTTATATACGAATTTTACGTAGTCAACTATTAATCAATCAACCAAATTTGCAGAGTATTAAGGCAGCGACCTTTTGAAATTTCGTTCTGTTTGACGTTCACTTCCTGCAGAGCCACGCGGTCACTCAACAAGGGAGATTGTGTGTGTGTGTGAAGTGTAGGCGATGACTCAAAAGAGAGCGAGAGTGACAACAACCGAAGCACACTTCCACAGGCACTGGCAACTTAAACACGCACTGCTCACAGACACGCACACACTCACACGATCGCATTCAAGGAGAGTGCACACAGAAGGCTTCACTGTGGGCCTTTTTGACGTATGTACATACATATGTAGATGAAAAAGGGTCGAAATAAATCACAGCGTGAAATGGACAATAACACCTAAGCCAGCCAAGCGCCGTGTTCAGCTGCATGGCATGCCAACCTTTTCATTAAGGACATTCACATGCACATACACGCAAACACCGAAACGAGGACGCAGTCGAGGACATTGCAGGGCAACAACAAAATCAATGAAATTTTCACTACTTCCGCTGCATCAAAAAAAAAAGAAAAAAAACTCCAACAACAAAGCAGTGCAGAGGCAAAGCATGGTATGAGCTTATGAATATAAAAGAGCTTTTCTAAGGGTACAGGTTCTGTTAGCACAACGCTCTGTTTGTCTTTGAGCTTTTCCTAGCCAGTCGAAACGGGGTATAAAGTTATTAGTCTGCGACACCTTTTGGTCTTGCCGCATTAGCCAAACATGGCACTTACCACATGCCACAGACAAACCAGGCAAAGGAGCTGTGAAAACAACTCCTAGCAATCTGATGAGATGTAATACTAAGTGCTCAGAAAGCAAAAGTTGTACTCAAACGAGATAGATGGAAAATATTAGAATGGACTATTTGATTGGTGACCGACTTTGTCAACGTTACCCGAAAATGGCACGATCTGACCTTTAAAATTCTTGCAAAATCCTGGAGATCTTCATAAATAAACATACATATAAATACGGGCTAAAAGGCAAATGTTGCAGTTGGGAAATAAGAGTAAGCGTAAGTAATAAGAGTAAAATATTTTATTTTATCCGAAATTATAGAATATTTAGACCCTGTATTTTAAAAATAAACAAAAGGGTCTGTTAAGTTTATCCAAAAAAATGTGCGTAATATTCAGAAGGGGGCGTGGCAGACCCCATAAAGCGTATTTATTCTTGATCAGCATCAACAGCCGAGTCAAAACAGACTTATCTGTCTGTCTTGCATAAATCAAGTTTGTTTTAGAATCTTTTCAAAGTCTATTTTCAATCTTTACTTTAATCCCAGCATCTTGCTTTACACTTTGTTTTCAGTACACCATAGTCCGAATCTTTCCTAAATATTTATTTCAATAGGAGAAGAAGACGCGCAAATTATTCAACTAACAATGTATCAAGGCTTGCGTTGCCTATGAACTTCTAAAACTCAGGGGTGTTCCACAAAACTCTAGCAACCCAAAAGCAACTGAAAAGCAAATTTCGGTGTCCTCAAACATCAACCATTTCTTTCAAATGTAAAAAAAATGGTTTAAACCTTTAAATAAACTTAAAATTTATTGAATTAAAATTAAATAATTAATAAAAATAATAGTTGTTGGAACTGTTATTTACAAAAGCAATTGTCGGCAAAAGATCTAGAGCTTTGTGGAACACCCCTGACTATGTGCTTTTTTTTACCATTATTGGGAAATTATAGAATCGGATTTTCAAAAAACTTCCAGAACCCCTAAGAAATTAATTGATAAATAGATTGATTCTATTTATTAAGAAAATTTTGTTTCGAAATAAGAGGTGGGCAAGAGTCGGGTCGGGCCTCTTGGCCCATGGGCCTTTTACTAAATACTCGGGCTCGGGACAAAAAATCTCATTTCGGCCCGAAACCCACCAAAGTCCCTTGCATTTTTCACGCCAGGTTCGGCTCTTACCAAAAATATTCGGACGGGTTTGGGCCTTTTTCACTCGCAAATTTCGGGCTCGGGCCGGGTCAAGTCAGAAAAAATGAGTCCCGCGAAATGTACTATTTATTTAATTTCGATACGCCAATAATCTATTTTATAGAGCCATGCGTCTATGACAAACCAAAAAAAGTGACGCAAAAAATTCCACATTTTTTTAAGTGCAATTAATTAACATTGTTTACGCCTTCAATGAACTGGGTCAAACAATTTTCCATATACATAACATATATATTCGTATGATGTAAAATTTGCAAAACAAGTGACCCATGTCAATTGAGCAGCAACCTAACATTGAATACTCCAATGCCGAATGATCAATACCCTTGTAAACTTATTTCAAATTAAATTAATTAAATTTGTGTATGCTTCTTATGACAAGTTAAGAAATAGAAATGGAAAGATCTATTAAGCCTAACTACTTTTAAAAATAAAATAAAAATATGTAAATTAATCATTTTCTCATTACAACTACTTGTCTAACTGTATGTTCATATACAGTTACATACATATCAACATATCTACTGCAAGGGTATTTTAGACCTGATAATACGAATAAGTTCATTAGCCCCACGCCACCAATTGTGACATTTGGCAATTAGCGTTCGAGTGATTATTTGTGTATGTACGAGTATACATATGTGCAAACTTTCATGTGTGGGTTAATAAATAATTTATTTAATTAATGAATGTTATCGATAACGGCATCAACTTACTTCGGGTGGATCCCAGACGCACTCGCCAGTTGTTAGATTGGCGTACATGTGCTCCTTGGTGCGTGGCTCGATAATTTCCACCCATTCTATTCTGTAAGTCAAAAGAGAGAGATATTGAGTCAGAAATAGGGCAAGAGTAAGAAAACGTAACATAAATAAAGATATTAAAATGAAAGATGCGAGTGCTGCTATTTTAAAGTTAAAAGGCATCTCTGGAATGCAGCACATGCACTGTACAACATACAACATATTTTAGGAGAGCACCAGAAACAACAACAACAACAGAAAACACACAGTATTAGCTTAAAGATCTTTAAAATTGGCGCACAAGCACACGAATTTCATTCAATGTTTCATTCATTCATTCATTAATGCACGACCACAACCAAAAAGCTGCAAAAAAAACGCCCAAAAATAAAAATACCACCCACCAAACAAAAAAAATACCACCCAAATTGCCTTGTGCGTGAGTCGTCGCCCTCCTTAAGTGTGTATTAGTGTGCGTAGTTGGTTTTCCCCCATTAATTGCATGTTTTGGGCTTTTCTCTACATACGCACGCACACATTCAAACATATATTGTCAAACATTTTCCGGTTTTTCCTTATTCAACTGCAGTTCAGAACGCCGCGCTGTCCTTACACACATACACACTGAACCATATGTATGTATGCATGCCATATACATATATGAACAGAGAACGGGCGTGCTCTCTCGCTCTTTCTCTCTCTTTTTCTCATCGTATAAGAATTTGAACGGCCGCGGGGGCCAAACAAAAACGACTCAACGCTTGTTGCCGCGCCTTGCAAGAAAATCGATTTTGCAGACAGTTGCTAAACACCAAAATGCACAAATTTGCAATCCAACTAGAAATAAATTAAACAAGGGCCAAATGCATTAACAGGGAAAGGAGCAATTGTGTTAATACAACCCACACACAAACACATACACGCGTACATTCACAGACAGCTGCGACAGGGCTCGCCTTAAAGGGGAGGGGCTCCTGCTCTACTCAGTTGCAATGCGTATAAATTTTCGCACTTCCCCCCACCACACACAGGCACACACACATACAATCATACAGTCGTTCGCTTTGTTTTAACGCAATCTATTAAGCAAAACAAATTACAATGCGTAGTCGTGTTGTTGTTGCTATTTTAGTTGATGGTTTCTTTCTTAACAAATTGTATACACATTTCCACATTTTGCTGCTTGGTGTTGTTGTTATTGTTATTGTTGTTCGCAGTGGTAGTATAGTGTTTAACGGCACACACCTTTCACAACTTGAACTCATTTTTTCTACGCTTTATTACGCTGGCCGCTCTGGCTGTCGTCCGTCGCTGTCTCCTTTTGCTATTTCTGCAGCTGCTGCTTCTTCTTTTCTTCTTCTTCACATGCACCCCACTAACTCGCGCACAAACACGAACAACAACTTAATATTTTCCACTACTACTGCTACACTTATTTTCCGTTTCGGGGCTGGCAGCGAAATGCAATTTTTCTTTTTCAATTGATTTTTTCTCCCACTCACACTCCTTTCTCACTTTGCTTTTGCCACAGACGCGTGGTCAATACTTTCACATTTCTAATATAATTTACAGGCCATATTTTCGCTTTGCTTTTCGCTTGCACAAATGCATTTTCTATTTAAATATTTATGTGCTCGTGTTTATAATTAAAAAATAATTCATCCGCCTTGCATTCACACGCCGACGACGCTGTTAACGAACTGTAAATGTCAGCTGTTCTCATTTGGAACGACAATCGATAAAATACATACCGAATCGATTAAGTTTCCTATCGCTGTTATCCCCAAAGTAGTATTTAGCCTTAACATAACAGAAATAATCAGCTGTTTTCGTTTGGTTGTTTAGAAATTATGAAAAATCATTGACAATTTGAATATTCAATACCTCGCTTCCGAGTGATCGACGCATTTGAAAGGATCTCCCATTCATTTTTTAATAGGCTGTTCGATTTTTGTGTAATGCAAAACATCAATGCCATTGCAGAATTAGCAGGGCTGCAAGCACGGTGAAATTCCCCTTTTACATTGCGTCCACAGGTGAGATTCGGTATAATTCCCTAAGACATTGCGGTAAAGTTTGGTACAGTTTTCTATGACATTGCGGCCATGTGCAGACTTTGGTATTGTTTCTATAACCCATTTTCCGTTACATCGAGAAAATTTGAAGCACATTGCAAAGAAATTACTTATTAGCTGAATTTGTAGTATCAATAAATTAATAGATCTGCATTTATTTTACGTTCATCAAATTTTATTGAAATTTTGCGACTTAATACAAAAACAAAAACTGAAATTATTGCAATTAACATTAAAAACGTCCACTCACCATTATAATGTCGTTGAAAAAGATTTGTTTAATACTATGGTTAACTGATTTTACAATTACTAGAAGAGAGTCTCGGTTTTTATCTACAAAAATGTAAAATAATAGTCACATTTAAAATTGCACAATTCTAGACAATGATGTTAGAGTATGACGTACATATTGTTGGAAAATTTGTCATGCATAAAATGTTTTGATTTTTTTTGTTTCGTTTTTAATAATTTTGAATAATTATGCTTTTATATGCTTGAAATTTTATTGCATTTTATATAATTAAATATATATAACGTACATCTACATCACGAATCACAGCAAAACTTTATATTATGTATTTATTTCTTTTTCATACTTTATGATAAGCATTTGACTTTTTAGTTTTTAGTATTATAAACCATTAAAAGTTAAAAAAAAAAACACTAGGCACATTTATTAGTGCCTTTATTATTGAAATGCTTGGAAAAGGTGGCAATAAACCAAAGAAGGAAGAGAAGGATAAACGAAAGACTTTAATAAATGAATAAGCTTAATTTTGTTTAATTAAGCTGTTTGTTTCTTAGTTCGGTTGATTGAAATTTTATTTGTAAATATAAATTTATATATTTATATACTTGTAGGTAAGTATGTCAGTGCACGTATAAAAGGTATTCAATTCATATCCATGTATATATATATGTATGTATATATATATATATATATTTATATTTTTATTTGCTTTTATCATTTTGTTTTATTCATTATAACGTTTTATTATTATTTCTTTTTTTGTTTTTATTGTGACAAAAAAATAAACATTTTCTTCTACTAATAAAATTCTAGAAAAGCACAACACCTTTATAATGGTCTTTTGGAAATACCATTTACAATTATGTAGATTAAAAATAAAAACACACACATTTTACATACATATGTATATGTGTATATATATAGTATATATATGTATAATTATATACTAGGTATCAAGAATTTATATTTCTTCACTTTATGCATAGCACTTAATAAGGATTGAAAACTTTATTGTTGTTTTTGGGGCAATCAGAACGTGCTCGTTGTTGTTCTTCCTTTTACATTTTTGTTAATACTTGTTAAAGTCAGCCTTGCTAAGCGGACCCAATAGCATTGCGTAAATTTTCTTGGGTGGGTACCGGAAACTTTAGAGCCATGTCGAAGTTGTAAGATTTACCTCGGAATTCAGGAAAAAATCTCTCGATATAAGCAACACATCTTCTATTCTCATGTTATAGTTATGATGTATTTTTTGAAAATTCTACTCTACTTTAGTAAATTTTATATGCTTTATATATATAAGTATGCATTTTCACAAAAAAATCAATGCTATATATGCTATAAAAATCTTTTTTTTTTTGAGTTAGTTTTAATGGTTTGATACGAATGGAGGGCAGGAATCATTTCAATTTACTTGTTTTTGTTAAAGTTTTTAAGTGTATTCGTACATATTATTGTTAATTTGAATGTATATTGTTAAAAACGTACTGATTCATAGGCTAGTTTAGTGCATATAAATATCGTACTTGTACGTATGCATATACATAATTAAGATACATCATATTATTAATAGAAGAAAACTCTCTATAGATCTAAATATATGTTTATGTGTAAACTTCATACACAATGTATGTATATGCATCTGATGCTCGGCCAGCGTGCTACTTTTAATAGACAAGTCACATTGATTCAAATTCAAGGAGGTTTTAGGTGTAAGTAGAGCATGATAAACACGTTACATACTGTATTGAAAAGGCAAAAAACTACAGAACTGGAGCTACCGGAGCCCCCATTCAAGAATTGCATCTTGTGTCCGGGTAAATATATAAGAATATGACACACTATATTGGTTAATGCTGGGTGTAATTATGTATGTACGATATACATACAAGAAATTAGTAATTGCATAATAACGCACACGGCTACGACATTACAGTTAAATAAGCCCACCAATAAGCATACATATTATGTACATATGTATGTGTATATGTATGTATGTAGTATGTAATATACTAAATTTTTATAATGATGTATGTTTGCAAGTATGTGTGTGCGTAGTATGTTGTTCCTATACGATTTCCGTTTGTATTGTGGTTTAAGTCGATTTCAAAGATTGCTTATATGTTTCAAAGTTAGTTGCTTTCATTGTATAGTTATGTATACTAATTAAAAATGTTTAAAAAGTTGAAACGCAAAAGAGAAAAGAGTTCAATATCCATTTTTAGTAAATATCATTTTGTTTTTTTTTATGTATTTTTGTATGTTTTTTTTTTGCTTAGTGCAAAAAGAAGAAAAACTTCTTCAGTGGGTTCAGCTCGTATAATATATATATTTTTTGTAAGTATAAAATTAAAATGAAATGCAAATATTATATATATGTTTTTATATATGATGTATGTATATAAAAGAAAACGTAAAGCATAAACAAGTACAAATATATTTGATTTTTCATTTCTTTTTCATTTGCATATATAGCGTTAATTATATGTATGTAGTATGTATGTGTGTGTGGACAGCAACATTTTAAAATACACCATTTAGTACAGGTATGTTTGTACAAATATACTTAGTATGTACTCTGTTTTTATAGAGTTGTTTTATGTATTAATGCAAGGAAAATATAAGCACAGGCGGCAGTTGAGTTCAAAATGTTCAACAATTTATTTTATTGACCCTTTTGCACTGTACTGCTTGAAAACAGTGTTACTTTTAACGCATTTTTTTTCTCAATAATTTTTAGCACATTAAACAACACTATCGATTTATTGAACTATCGATAATTATGTACGAAGTTCTTATGCATGTATGAAATCTTGGTGGTATGAATAATTTGATTATGATTACAAGTTAATCGTTACACATTGTAGAATTACCGTTACAATTTGGTGTGTTACCTTTACCGTTATTATTACTGTTATCATTACTTACATACAACTACCGCCTAAGTAAGATCTACAACAAGCTATTGAAGTGGCCTGATTAAAAGGGAAGCTATTTGGCAGTTGGATTCGTTGCGCGTTATTTTAAATATTCATGTAGGCAAACTGTGTATGTGTGTGTGTGTGATAGCTCCTATCCTGGATACTTCTGGACGACGTGGCAAAGATGGTGTTTGTGGTTTTTTTTTTGATGTAGTTGCTATTGATGCGTGGCGAGACACTTTAAGCTGCCTGACTCTGCTGCGAATTTGCTCCTGCAACAGCCACTGCGGCTGCCACCGCTGGATTGTTGACAGTGGCAGTGGCACTATTGCCGGAAATGCTGCTTGAACCGGTTTGGGTGGCACCTCCCTGTCCAGGTGGTGCTGCTGGTGTCTGTGTTTGTGCCTGTACCTGTCCCTGCTGCTGTTGATGATCCGCGCTATCAAAGTAATCCGAGGCATTGCCCCGGCAAATAGGGCATGTCCGATTGGACTGAAAAAATAATTTAAACATAAATTATATATAATAAGTTGAGTAAAAAAAGTATCCAGTAGTCTATTTGTATCTAAATTTAATTTGAGCTGAGACATAATTTTAATACATTTTAAGATAAATTATTATTTAACATTCCTTTTTGTGGGACAAAATCATTGCCCACATTCAGGATCTCGTGTTTTTTAATAAATGTAAGAAATGATTAGACTCCAGAAAGGGGAATTCTATCTTAAAAACTGTGGGTATGATAGGATTTTTCTGCCGATTTTCAATGATGGAAAGATCGTCTTGACGGCTGATGCTAGTCAAAAGTATATGAGCATATCCACAGAAATGTCCACCGTATCTAAAAACGAGCAATTTATCAAAAACTCACATCTTGTGAAATTTTACCTCAAAAACGTTTTCATATTATTTATTTAAGCAATTTACACAAAAATTATTTTGTTTCGCTGAGAAAACCGATTGCGTTTTTACACAAATAAAGTTTTTCTGTATTTTGACTATTTTGGTTAAAATAGACTTTTGAAATAGAGATTATTCCACAAAATCACTCTTCTAAGAGCAAAAATCTAGTCAATATGCAAAAGGAACACTTCAATATTGATGAATCCGTTTTTACATTCAAAAAAGTTTAATTTCTTTAATTTATACAATCAAGAGCCCCTTAATCTAAGAAAACTTGTATAATAAATAAAATAATATTAGTATTTCAAAATAATTCCTATAAATGGAAAACTACATTATTTTATGATGCAAGAGTACTCATGAAAGGTAATAGACAGAATTAAGATTCGTCAGTAGCGAAAAAAGTTCGCAAAGTAGAAAGTGCAATGTGTTGTTAGCTACAAACCTATTATTATTAATATGGTCAGAAAGAAAAAACTTTAGTAATGACATCAACTAAAAAACTATCATCACGGAATTTCATTGATATCTGAACCGGGCTCAGAATACTTTGGTCCTCTTTCAATTCATTCAAGAAAATCAACGCAAAAGTTGTTTGAATTTCCTTCTACTCTTGTTGCTGTTGGATGTGATAGAACTGCTATCAACACTGCGCCAAAAAACGGAGTCATATGTTTATGTTTAAGACATCTGAATCGACCTTTTCAATGGTTTGTGTGCTTATTGCATGCAAATGAACTACCACTTAGTCATTTTTCTTTAGTCTCGATGAGAACACTACAGATTCTATCAGCAGCATAGGCAAAAAGCTCAATAAGTGTCTTGACTTCTTACAGTGGCTTTTGAAACCACAGAACTGTCAAAATTTATTTATTTATTGATTTAATATAGTAAGCACTGATCAAAAATATTTGTATCAATTGTACTCCTCAAATTCAGCTGGCATTATTTCCCCAAACTTGGCTAGCAGAGACTTGATTCTCCGCTTCGAACAGCTGAACCAACAGGACAATTAAAGTTTCTAGCAAACCAAACTTGTCATCAAAACAAATTCATCTTGTAAAGATGATCCGACTCACTCTTTTAACATGTTAAAAATAAGTTTGTATTTAAGAGATGTTCTAAAGATCATTGTTCTGAAAGCCATACAAAGAAATTCTTTCTTCGCACATCCAGAAAATATTTTGTTGACTATGGTACTAGATGACCCGTCTGTGATTCATTCGTGCCTGGATAAAGGCTAGGCAGGGAATTCCAATTTTTGAATCAAAAACTAATTTTTCAACGTATATTAATTTTACAAAATTCTTTGTTCTAAGTTAATTCAAGATAAATTTCCACATATTATATTTTTTATTATTTTTTTATATATATATATAATATATATATATATATATATATAAGGCTGTTGGCCATTGAATAATAACCAAGAAAAGGCCAAAATAAAAAAAAAATTTCTTCACCTTTTGCTTTTCATAAAAAAATTTTTATATTTGATGTTTTTGCACCGGTTTTATCAGTTGATACCATTTGAAAGAGAAAAAATGCTAAGCAATATAAGAAAATTAATAATTATTTTTATACCAAATTTTTCACGATAGCTTTGAATGTTGGGTTGATTTATTAAAAAAAGAACACGTCAGTGCGATTTGACTGCTACATCGTGCAGAGAAATGGGCATAATTTATAAGCACATATGCTTTTTAAGGCAAATAACATATTATAAGTTGACTTACTCGTAGCCATTTGTCCACACATTTGGCATGAAATTCGTGGGAGCAGGGCAAAACGCGCAGGAGTTGGCGTAATTCAAAGTCGCACATGCAGACGACGCAGGAAGATTGATCGCCTGGCAGAAGAAAGGGATTTAGTTACCTTCGTTTTATAGTTGGTCAAAAGATGCAACACATACCATTGTGGGCTTCCGGATTGTACTTGTAGCTTGGTAGTTGATCAATTTCATTGCGGGTAAGACCGCGAGGCTTGGCCTCGCCTAGACGCTCAGCCAGGCTGAGAAGTGCCTCATAGTTCTCCGTTTCATTGGTGTCGGCCGAATTAAGATCATGTTGATTGTAGGGCGAAAGCGGGAACATGGCACTGCAACAGGCAAGATATCGTTATTAATTATAAGACACTGAGATAAAACAAGCTGCTTAATGTCTTACAGGAAATTAAGCAAGAAGCCCGGATTGATAATGCCAGCGGTGGTTTGTATCTGCACTGGCGCCTGATGAGCAGCCAGCGATTGTGGCGGCAGAACATGACGATGAGGTCCATGATTTGCCGGCCAGAAGCGCGGTATGCGCCTATGGGGCGGGAATGTGCGTCGTTCCGACGATATTATGATCTGCTGTGGTGCAGCCGACATCTGTGTCACATGTGCGGCAGCTGCCGCTGCTGCGGCCGTGGAATGTAGATGCTGTGTAGCTGCCGCTGCGGCGGCGCTCATCGAAGCAATATGAATATGATGGGGATGTGGGTGTTGATGAGGATGAGGAGCTTGTGCACCCACAGGTGCTGTAGCTGCAGCTGCCGCTGCCGCCGCTGCTGCTGCGGCTGCCTGATGACCATCTAGGTGATGTGCTTGTGGTTCCAGTGTCAAATTAGCTACTGCAATGGCAGCCACATCACGTTGCTGCTGCTGTGCAGTGATTGTAGCCTGCTGAATCATGTGCTGTGCCGCAACAGCAGCTGCCGCCACTTGCGTTGGTGTGGGCACCTGTGCTACCTGAAGTGGTGCGGCTGCCAAGCCAGCGGGAGCGGCCGAGAAGGGTTGCGTGTAGATGCCATGCAGATGACATGGTGCCAGACGCGCCTGAGCTGGCAAGGATACGTGCGCTGGATACGTACAGAAGGACGCCCAAATAGGCTCATGACGCAATGCCAGACTTACAGGCACTTGATTGAGATTTAGATCAACCATTAGCGAGGTGGGTGGAGGTGGTGGTGGTCCTGTGGCCAAACCCGGCTGATGAGTTGGCGCTTGCGGCGGTGCCTGCACCTGCTGCAGCAAAGCGCCAACTGTGCTGCTGGACGATGGACCACCACCGTTGCCACCGGCATTGCCCACGGCCGAACCATTGCCTGTCAAATCCCAAGGCGAGCGATGAGGGTGAGGATGGGCATGGGGATGTGGCCCCTGCTGTTGCTGCTGAGAAACAAAATGCGTCTGCGGCTGATGGTGGTGCATCTGGTGATAGCTGGGCGGCGGCTGCTGTTGCTGCTGCTGCGAGTGATGCTGCTGTGCTGCATATTGCTGATGCTGCTGCTGTGTGGATGTGGCCACATCGCGCAGGCGTGGCCTACGTATTGGTGGACTACCCTGTTGCATCTAAAAGGGAATATTACATTAAAATAAATGTCACTCTTAGTTTTCCTACTCTGTAACCCAAAGGGTCAATTTAGTGTATTAAAAGCGAATTGTACGTAACACGTATATAGTAGATATATTGTTATCAGATACTATCTATTATTATTATTATCAGGTATACTATCTGATTACTATCAGATTTGGGTTCCCTCGACTACAAATATTTTCTAGGGGCTCCACCTTACCATGACACGCTGTGAGCGTCTTGGTTCCCAAATGGCCGGCGGTGATTGACTGGGTCTTCCTGAAATGCGGCGACGCTTGCGCGATGGACTGTCAGAGTTCAGACCAATGGGACCGGGCCCATTATTAAGCGAAAGTGTTGAGCCTGACAAGCCGGAGCCTGAAGGCATTTCACCCATTAAGCCCGGACCAGCGGAGGATGTTGATGCACCAATGTTGTTATTGTTGTTGCTATAACCATTGCCCATGTGCTGGTAATGGGATCCATTTCGGCCATATCCACCTCCTCCATTGCGCATAAAGTTATAGCCGCTATCAGATCTATGATCCAGACCTTGTTCCGAGTTGCCGTTGCCAAAATGCTGCAAGAAAAGATCAAAATGAAATATGCGTACGGACAAATTTATCACAAACTGAAAAGTCAATTAAAAGTAACATTTAGCTAAGACTTTTACACCAAACTATTCTCTGATTATTTAAGGTTAATTGTATGTCGTTCTCATTTCGATTCGCATTCTTACAATATTATTCATATACACCATTTTAACAATTTACTGATTATTTGATCAGCCAATGCAAGTAGACTCGTTAGCCAATTCTAGGAAAGTATTTTTGTTAAAGATAAATTGTAGTCGGCCTATCGATTTACAAATTTCTGTCGTTTAAGCTTATCGATTTACAAATTTCTATCGCTAGTTTAAGGATATTATATTCATGAAATGTTTCTCATAACCGTTGTTAATGTTGAAGTAAATTGTTACTTACATTATTGTTGGAATTTCTATCGTAGCTTCCGTTGTGGCGGCGGTTGTTGTTGTGTCCGTTACCAGGATTATTATTGTTACCATTGCTGTTGTTATTATTATTATTGTGATGTTGACAGGCTCGTCGATAATTCATATAATCCATAGGGTTGCCATTAAGGTTTGGATTTCCAATTCCGTTTCCGTTGGCATTCGCATTGTTGCCGCGATTGTTGTTGTAGCTTCGCTGATTGTGGTGCCCATGACTAGGACCCGGACCCTGTTGGGGGCCAGTAGGACCTTGGTTATGGCTATTCATGGATGTATTGTTAATATGAGAATCAGTCATTTGGTTGTAGTTTATCATAAGAAGCGAAGGCGACAATTGATGGTTTTGAGACCGTCGTTGTTGTTGTTGTCGTTGTGAACACATTTGTTGTTGGTGTGGTTGTTGAAGTTGAGGATGTGCCGCAGACGACCCATGAGGAATTATATCGGTACAAGAATTTACATTCACAACATCAGTAGAGTTACTATTTGTTGTTGTATTGGTTGAATTTAAAGTTGTTGCGGTTGTTGAATTTGAATTCGTACGTGTTAGCGGGAGGGATTGGCGATTAGTCGGTTGTTGTTGTTGTAGTTGCTGTGGTTGTTGATGTTGGTGATTGTGATTGTGATGTTGGTGATGGAAGTTTTGGTTATGATGGGTGCTGTGATATTGATGATTATGATTGTAACTTTGGTTTTGGCTGAAATAATGTAGGTTGTGGTTGTGGTTGTTGTTGATGTTGTGGTTGTGAATGTGATTGGTAGGAAAGGACACTACGAGAGGAGATCGTCGCTGCTGATGAGCATTTGGTGAAGGCGAGGGGGTGGCAACAGTTAAACATAAGCGTGCAGGATTCAATCTGACAACGGACACGGACATGGAACCAAAAGCGGGCACAGATGGCGCACTGTGGCACATGTCATAATAGCTGTGATAGCTGTGATTCGAACTCGAATTCGAATTCCAGCTTAGATTTGGATGCGCAATAGGATAGTGGTTTTCATTGTGTGATGTACGAATACTACTCATATTACTGCTAGTGTTATTATTGCAATTGTTGTTGTGTGCAGTGTCTGTGGTTCGATGATGATAACTATTGTTACCGTTACTGTTAATGTTACTGACAATGTTACTGTTATTGGTACTGTTACTGTTACTGTTATACTGTGAGTGGGAATGTGTTTGTGGATAATGATTGTGGGTATTTTGACTGTGATTAAGGTTAAGGCTGTTGTTGTGATGATTCGTTTTGCTATTATTATAAATACAAGTTCCGCTAGAATTACTTGTTTGTACATCGCTGGATTTTCGATTTAGGTTTGCATTTGCGTTTTTTGGTTTTTGTTTTTTTAGATAATATGTAATACATATAATAATATATACGTATATAGTAATATATATTCGATTTACGAGGTACATTTGAAAATTGTTCAATCAAATCAATGCAGTAGCAGTGTGGTGGTAGTATAAACACAACCCATATATAGTTATTTTGTATGCATATACATGTACAGGTAGTAGGTAGTAGTAGTAGTGTATATATGCAGAGTGGTAGCCACACATATACGTTATTTATAGTTTTTTTTTTTATTTTGCAGTTTTTTTTCGGTTTTTTTTTATTTGGTATATGAAGAAGAAAGAAAAACGAAAAAGATAAAAATAATATATATGTAAATGGCAAAATGCAATAATTAGATTATTAGTTTAATATAGATATATATAATTATATAATATCAATATATACACACACATATAGTATATAATAATATAATGGCAATGCGTGTATATGTAGCGAACATTTTAGTTGCTATTACTTGATTTCGAGTTTCTTTTTTTTCTTTTCTGCTGTTGCTGTTATTATTATTATTATGGACTATTTAACTACATATACACACATATACAATATGCATTTAGTAGAAACAAATACGTACTAATTTTGCACATACAATTTTGGTTTTTGTTTTGATCTTATTGCTTTTGTTGTACTTATGCATTTTAAATATAAATTGTTGTTAGTTTGCTATTTTATTTATTTATTTGTTGGGCTTTCGCTTTAATGCACACTACGCTTACAAAACAAAAAAAAGGATTTAACAACAAATGCTAGTATCAGTTTTATGGACACTTTCAACGTAACGCGTTCACTAGCTAAACATGAGAAACAGAGAGATATACATATGTAGTAATTTTATAGAAAGAGAGAGAGAGTGCTGTACATGCTCAAAATATACAAAAGAGAACGCAAAAACGTAAACCGTTATTTAAGTTGGAGTATGAACTTTTAAGCTTGACAATACCTGAACTGAGAGCATGTGAATGTTGCGCTCTGAAGAATCAGCTTTGTCACGCAACGCGCGACGTTAACGTTAAACATTAACGTAAACGTTAAACGTAAGCACAACAGCATGCGATTGCAAAGCCTTTTTATTTTTGTGGGTGACAGTTCGAATCATCGAGCTGATGGACACAATTTTATACTAACTATATAAGAATATATATATGTATATACACACACGTACACGCACGCATGGACGCAACAATTAGTGGGCGTGCCAAAGCGCCAAAATACGTTAACGCTTAAAAGTGGTATCTTAACCGATTGGGACAAATTATATACTAAGTAGATTACTAGTTTAACAGAGTGTGATATATAAAGTTAAAAAGTATATATAGATAATTGGTATTGCTTTGATTTTGATTGTCATTAAATCACACACACATATTTATACTATTTACTATATTGAATGTTTGTTATAGTTATAAAATTTATTAAAACAAAACAGAAATATTTAGAAAAAGAATAGAAACGCTTTTACTATATGTAGAGTTGAATTTATATTTAGAAGCTGTTTTTTTTCTTTTTGGAATTTCTAGGTTGGTACATTAAATCTGTTTGTTAAACATTCTAAGCCGCAGTGTGCATAATGCAAATAAATAAGTAAAACATTAAGCTGAGTTTCTTGATCATTAGGCATGATATTTTTTTCCGTCGACTTTTTGTTTAATTTAGATTAAATTCCGGCACCAAAAATGCAGATAAGCGAAATTACAAATACACCAATCTATCCATAAATGTATGTCAATTGAATAACAATCAATAAACTCAACTAAAATGCATCATTCATAAAATGTTAAATCGAAAAAATTACAACTAAGTATTTACTGTACTGTTTGGATAAAGAGGAAATTTTGTAACTAAATTTTTATACTTGGCTTGCACTTTGACGGTTGCATTATTATCACATGGTTTAACATCGCATTATTTGGTTTTTCTTATTTTTTTTTATGTTTATTTAGCATAAACTTGAAGCAAAACAATGCGCAAAAAATAAAAATTAAAACTGGTTGGTTTAAGTAAATATAAGAATAAACAATAGAAAACAAAGAGTTGCCCAAATGAGCTTTGCCATTGGGTTGGTGTTACTCACAATGGAGCAAATTTAAGTTTTAAGTGAAACCAACTCAACTCGACTGAATAAAGTGTAGTAATAAGTAAAGGTTTTTTTCACTGACATAGCATTCGCCTTATTATAACTTGCATGAAAAGCACTTTTGCTGTAGTCCCCCAAATCTCGATATTACAGCCATTCCTGGTGTATCCTGAACACAACAAACATTACCTTTTATGTTGTTATTCGTTGGTATGTGTCATTAGAAAATGATTAAATGACTTTTTCACACTATACCCAATTTTGTAGCCGTAACCAAAATCAAACCCTTCTTTATTATTCTGAAACCGAAAAATCGAAACTTTTCGAACCGAAATAACCGTTTAGATACCGATCATGAATAAAGGTTTGTTTCGGTTTGGACTAACAAGTAAAATTTAATATATTTTTTAATTTGGAATCGATTTTTTATATTTTCTTGAAATAATCCATTCTATGATCATTTTATTCTAGGTCATCATTGAATTGAATTTAAATTAAATAAATTTTGTAAAATGTTTGTTGTTTTGCCTTAACTCCACTGTGTTGAATTCATAAGCTAATATTTTAGGATTTTTAAGCTTTTTTCTGGAAACCGAAGTCATACCAGTATATCGAAACCGAAGCTTAGGAAAAACCGTTAGCCGTTACGAAACCGATATAACATATATTTACGCTACCGCTGACCGAAATACCCGACCATTACCGTAACCGTAAATGAAACCCTTATGCGTTTCGGGTTGAATCCCTGATTTGCAATTATATATAAATATGATTTACGTCATCAGTAGCAATAAATTGAATTTCAAAAAATGATTATTGCGAGCTGTTTTACACATATAGATATCATACCTTTTTAGAAACATTTGAATATTCATAACCAAACCCGTTAAAAGTATATAAAAGAATTACGTACACACGTAGCATAAAACTAATTTAAATTAAGCAAAATGTTATAGCAATGGCATTTTCAAAAATTTTTTTGTAAAACTACGATTTGAGATTTGCTAGATTGTCGTCACTGAAGCCTAGAAATTTGGCTATACTCAAAACTTGGCTTGGGCAAATTGTAAATGTTCTTTGATGATGGGCATGCTTGGTAAATCCGATAAGCGCGCTTTACATATGTTCCAGTAGTATGCATGTTGTATTATTTAGTAAGTATTTAAATTAAAAAGCTTTTGGATAAAAAACAACTACAAAAACTTAGGACATTTGCTACGTATAAAGTTTGATCGCCATTTTTCAAGTGCTCTTCATGCATTTTCTTGGTTTAGAAATGTTTTTTTTTTTTTTTTTTTTTTTAATTTTGAACTTTAAAATCGTTATAGTTAAAAATTAAGAATTTCTGTTAGATGTAAATATCTACTACGGAATTTCGCTGTTTATGTAAACATACATAAATGTTTGTAATTGAAGCGGTTAGAAAATTTACATACGATACATTTAGGAATGTATTTTTGGAGCAAAACGAAATTTGTGTGTATTTTTTTTTTTTTTTTTGTAAGTATAATATATATGTAATGTAAATGCAAAGATAATAGATACAACGATAATTAGTAGGTAGAGGTATACATATGTGCCAATTGACAAGAACAAACATAAAATAATGTACAATATGAAAGAGAACCAAAATTACAAATGATAACGAATATAAATAGTAAACATCAAAGCAGCTGCAACCATACTGTGAAAGTTGTCAACTGCCCAAAGAGACAGATAGTGAATGCCAAAAGGAAAGAGAGAATGGTAAGCAGAGAGAAAAGCTCGCTCTTAAAAGATTGACAGTTGCAGAATGCAACTGCTTTGATGCTGATGCAAGTTTTAGTGCTTCGAAAATTCAACGTTTAAGGGGCCAAACAAAAGTTTTGGCTGCGCTTTGCTTGTTTTTTTTTTTGATATCTTTTTTTGTATTTGATAACTTTTAAAATTGTCGCGATTAATTACAAAATTCTCCCTTTAGCCTAAAAGCGATTATCTTTCTTTTGAGGTGTAGTTACGAGAAATTTAAATATTGATTGAGAGACAGAGATATAGATAGAAAGTAGAGAAAACTGTTCTATAGTTTGTTGTTGGGAACGTTGGAACGAGTTACAAGGATGCTGTTGTTATTATATGGTAGATAGAGGCAAAGTTTGGTGTAGGATTACGGCGGGATTCGGGCACAGGGTACTTCAAATTCGCTTTTATGTCACTTAAAGCTAACGTAATTTGTATTTGTATTTGTTTTTTTTTTTTTGTGGAAATACCAAATGCAGCTCTGCTCTTACCAATTTAAATTTCTGCCATCGATTGCATCTTTATTGGCATTGTTGCTGTTGTTGCCGTTGTCATTATTGTGACGATTGAGATTGACATTGCACCAGGGACTATGACCTGGTACAAGGCTGTTGTTGTTGTTGTTCCGCTGCTGCTGTTGTTGTTGCTGCTGCTGTTGTTGTTGCGTATGAGGATGCGGAGAATAGAGCATGCGTCCGCGATGGGAACGCGCTGATGAGGAATTACGTGAAAATGGCCGACGGCTGTTGCCAGAATGATTGGCATTGGAGTTCAACATGTTGCGGTTGTTGCCCTCAAAGCTCAGGGAACTTGGCGACTTGAGACTTACTGTAGCTGTTTATATATTGTTTAGTTTTTCAAATTGTTTTACTCATTTAGCTGCAAGTTATACAAGAGGAAACGAAAACATTGACGTTTTTAAAAGTTGCGGATTTAACTAATGTTAAGTTATTACTCGTACTTTAAAGCCGCGCCCGCGATCCAGAACAGAAAGCAAACAACCAACAAGCCAACATGCTCAAAAAATAAAAATAATAATAAAACCAAACAATACAAAAACATTTATGGGGTTCTCTAGTAGGCAGGTACATATGTATGTACTTACTTAGGGGGAAATAAATGTATAAATGTATGTATGTATATGTGTTTGTTGGTGTAGTAGTAATTATGTAAATAGAAGAGATACTTATGTTCTTGTAATAAATAAAACAGCAACAATTTTCAGTTTTGTTGTAACAGTGTAACTTTAATAGATTGTCAATAATAAATGGAACTGAATGAGATACGTGCGTGGTTAGTCTCTGATAACTATAGTTTATAGAGTACACAATATGCCTGATATGTTGTAAAGTATATGGGGAGAATATATAATCATACAGAGGCCATATATAGCTAATAGTTATAATATTCATATGCATGATGTGTGTGTGTGTGTGTGTGTGTGGTTGTGTGTATGTAAACATGACTATATAATATAAACAAAACACATTATTAGTAAATGTTTTCTTTGGAGTAGAAGTTTGATTACAAAAATATTTATCAGTTTGTGAGGAAGTTAGTACTATCAAGAATTTTAATTGTGGAGAAAAACATTAATCTTATATGTATGTATATGCGACATTTCAACTTTGATATTATAAAGCTATTACAATTATTTTTCAGTTATCACAGTATTTATCACAGTAACTAAGCACAAACATTTTATAGGTTTTAATTTATTTTTATATTAAGGCATATACATAGGTAACTGTTAATTTGATAGAAATAAATACATTAGAATCAGTCTCAGTTTAAAAAATAGGGTCATTGTACCTAACTAATCAGTCGGGTTTTGGGTTATCAACAAACATTCTCTCCATAATTTCTATGTGATATTTTCTGAATGATCTTTTTATCAATTTGTATTTTTTTTATCAATTCACATACGTTCTCGGTTACTGATAAAGGCTAACTCTCGACATTATAACACTGCAAGTGGCAACCCTGTAAGTTTAGGTAACTATGTATATATGTATGGGATGCGCCATTTCTTATGTCGCCATCAAAACATTGAATAACTTAAAATAAAAAAACAACCGAGGTTATTATAATTTTGTCACGAAATGTAGAACGCATAAAGTATATAGATTCTTGATCAGGACGTCGAGCTGACTCGATATAGCCATGTTCGTCTGTCTGTTTCTTTTAGTTTTAAAACTGTCTTGATGATTCTTGGTACAGGTCTATATCCTTTTGCTGCACTCAGTACATATGCCGGATCGGATCATTTTATCATATGGCAACCATAGGAACGATCGGTTAAAAATCAACTATTAGTAGTTTTTTAAAAACATGTTAACATGTGACGTCAATTTCATCGGTTGTCAAATGCTTAAAGTTATTCAATATTACAATACCGACATAAGAAATGAAGCACCCTGTAACAAAGTTGTACTGTAATACATATATATATATATATATATGTATACATTAATCCATGTGTATGTGCAAAAACAAACAATGAGTGTGTTGTTGTAGTTGTTGGATGATATGGGGTTAGAGCATTATTTGGAAACCAAAGAACGTAGAACAAATACATATATGTAGTAAATAGTAGGTATGCCAAATGCAAGACGAACTGTTACAGTACAAGTTTTACAAATACAATGTAAAGATATTTAAGCAAGTGTTCGCTTTGCATTTTGCATACCCATAAATCAAATACTTGAACATATTTAAGAAAAAGTATGTTTTAACAAATTTACAAAAAAAGAAAAAAACAAGCTTACAAACTAAAGCCGAGACTGTTGCCAAGTTGCAGAATGTTGATGGTTCTTGTTGAAGTTGTTGTTGTGGTTGTTGGTAGTACTTGGTAGGCAGTACGAGGAGTAATACTATAGTACTATAGATATAATATATAAGTTGGCATATGGAGGCGAGCGAGCGATAGCGCTCTTAACATGAGCTTGACGTTGAGGCTGAGGTTGAGGTGTGTGCAGTTTGAAGTTTGCGCTTGCAGTAGTTGGTCAGTGATATTACAGATACAGATACACGAGCGGCAATGGCAGTCTTATGTGGAATCGTACTTAGTATACATTTTGGTTTAGTTTCAGTAAATGTTTTGTTTATTCTTCTTATTTATTATTTTATTTTTGATTTTTACATGTGGGATACAAGTAGTCAATAGAAAAACACTTGATGATCTGTTTTCATTGAGAGACGTGTGTTTGTTTGAGTTAAAAAGCGGGCGCGTCTGGCCACGGCCATTAACAAATGCAAATTTACCACCAAAACCAGCAATAAAATATTTGTATGTATGCTAAAAACAAAGAAAATAAAAGTAAAAGAAACATTTGCAATTACATTCATAGTTTTGAGACTAATTTACTTGGTTATTAATTAGTTATGTGTGTTAATAATAGGTTCATTGTATGTGTTTAGACGCATGTACATATATATGTATGTATATAAAAAGCGTGGTTTTAATTGCCAAAGAAATGCACATGTTACATAAAAATAAAGTATGTATATATCTATATGTATATAATATGTAAGTTAAGCAGGCAGTTAAAAAAATATATATATATATGTACTGTCAATTTGGTTGTAACTGCGACTCAATTTACTTGTTTGAATCGTTAAACACGTCCAACAATCAAAATACTTTCATTTGTAGATATGTTCGAACATATGTATGTATGTATATTTATTTATGTAAAAGAAATAACATTTACATTGTAGTGTTTGTGTACTTGTGTGTGCGAGTGTCGATGTGTGTGATTGAGTGATAAAAAGTTGAACACACTTTGTGCCACCCTCTTAAAATTAAAACAATAAATTATCAAAAGAAAATATGTATGTCTATAATAAGTAAATATGTATAAACATACATACATCACTTGCCATTTACTCTCGACAGTTCAAAGCCATATATAATAAGAGAAAGAGAGCGAGAGAGATAAAGTAAAACAAACACAGACGGACAAACGAGAGTAATGACGATAAGCAAAAGAGAAAACCAAAACCCACCTAACGAAATCTCGAGTCTCACTGTCTCTTGTTGTTGTATTGCGTAGTCATGGTAGTTGGAACTTCAACGACGATTGCTCTTTATACACACACACACAACACATACACAAACACACATCGATTATATGAATACGTGAATATGTATACTATAAAAATGTTTTCTGACTTGTTAACTGTGTACACATCATATATTTGAACACATAATTACGTTCCAAAATATCGTAGTATATATGTTAACATTATTCACACTATCGCACTTACACTGTCACAAGCGATTGCAAAATAAAACGGGAAAAAATAAATAATTTTAAACACCAACGCGAGCAAGAAAATACCAGCACGAGAGCTCGGTTGAACAGACAAAGAGGTAGTGTGGTAAAATACTCAGACATGACCATGCATTTGCTCCCCAGTTTGCCTTTAACTCTCACCATACATCTCTTTTTTCTCTCTCTTTGTCCCTGTGTCTCGCTCTCCGTCTCTTTGTGTGGCAAGCCAAATCGTATCAATTGTAAATGTTTTGCGAGTCAGTGCTGCCCACTTTTTACCAGAAAAAAGCTGTTTCTAAGGTGAAGGGAAGGCAAGCACTAATGGGAAGTAATTCAGTAAAATGCCAAGACAATAACTGGCACATTTTAAAAATGAACACATAAAATAGCTGCACATTTTCAGAAAAAACTTAAGAAACAAAATAGATTTTTACACTACAAAATCTGTCTTTTTTTTTACTGTCAAGCATTGCCAACACTGACAAATAGATATCAGAAAAAAAAAATCGAAACCGCTCCCCTTTGGTCTTAACGCATTTAAAAAATCAACACAAGTTCACATATTCATGTGTTCGTGTGTGTACACATACACCCATACATACATACATATGTATATGAATTCACAATGACAACCACTTCGTCGTCACCATCCAGATAAAAACTGGCATTAAACAATTGCGTTTTATATAATTTCACTAAGAAAATGCGTTAGCTTCAACGAGTACAACTTGCATTAGACAATAGCTCAAAGAAAATTATGCTTTAAATAACAATTACACTTTGTGAAAATTTATATTCATTTTTTTTATGGGAGTTTACCTCAGCGTAGAGTTGAGTCGTTTATGCCATTTTAGCTATTTTATGAAATGAAGCCAGTGACTAAATGGCCAGACCCATCAATTAAAATCCTAGTGCGCAAAGCAGACAACTACTGCTAGTGGCGGCGCTAGCAAACAACGGATGGCGCCCCCACCGTTTTGAAATCTGGCAACCACGTGGACCCACTTCCAAGTGAAATTCAAATTCAATCAAAAACCAAAACAAGCGCAACCCCGTTTGTTTTCCAATTTAATTCTCAAATCAAAAGTTTTTTACAGACAAAATCGACCGATAAAATGCTTCCAAACAACGGTGAAAGTTCTAAAAAAAAAATAAAACGCCATTCCTTGTTTGCTAGCGCCTCTTTTTTAGAACTAAAATTTTTGTCGTGTAAACTACTAAAGCTGTGTAAGCAAAATGGCGGCCAAGTGACTGTTTGCTTTTGAGTTCAATGTAAACTACTGGTTTTCTTCGATTTAACAAATAATTTGGGTAGCGAAACTTCGGTAACGAGTTGGCCACAAGTTCTCTTACTCGAAGTTGCGGAACAAAACCGATTTGAGCATGGATTTTTGTAGAATTTTATCTAATTTCCTGAGCTTTCCAGATTTTTTAGTAGGGCAACAAATACCAAACACTTTTTAAATGACCTTCGTTAAAAAAAAAATTATTTCGTATTTAATTGATTACTTACTCAAGTGACTACTTTTTCTTTTCACTTGAAACTGGGGCTAAAATTCGATTTGGGTGAAGTTTTGCATGAATTTTTTGTTGCATTTTCTCTAATTTTCTTGAGCTTCCCCGATTTTATAGACACCGTTTAAAGGAACTTTTTAAAGAATCCGTAATAGCTTGGTCTATTTTAAAATTAATTTCGTTTGTATTACTTTGATCTCAGCTATATATAAAATTCTTTGTCCGAACTGAGGCAAGCCCCCTAGTTTTTTAATAAAAACTATTTTATTTACTTAAAAAGGGTCTGCTTGTAACAGAGGCTGCTAAATTTAACAGTGGCTTAACAGAAATCTGTTTGTTTAACGGCGACGTAACAGTGTTTGTTCCGACCAAGGTGAATTTACTTAAATACCGCAGCCCAGTCGATAGATAGACCTACAATATATATTTTGAGTTGAATTATGATATAATATATCGATATTTTGTCGGCATAAAAACATCGGTGAAAGAACGCCATTAAACATTTACTCGACTTGGATTCGCTTGTATAAAAAGAGTTATTACAAATTTCTAAACGGTTTGATACAACTCTAATTGACAACTTACAACTGGACATCGTATATTGCCAAATCGTAATAAAAAATGTAAGTTTTAATCACATATTACGGTAGTATACTATGACCGACATTTTTTTTTTCATTAGGGCGCGTGCCCGGTCTCCCACCGCCGAGGGCGAAAAGGAAAATAAAGAGAAAGATGTTAAGGAGAAGGACGGAAAAGCGGTTGCATCAAATTCATCTCGCAGAGAGCGGGAACGCAAACGTAGAGGTTCTGCCTCTTCTAGTAGTGACTCCAGTAGAAGGTATAAAATGCTTTTTCTTCTACCCCCGATTTCTTTTTTCAATAAATCCCAAAACGTTTTACCTCTTCGCACAGTTCATCGGGTAGCTCCTCTTCACGCAGTAGCTCCGGTTCAGATTCACGTTCCAGCTCAAGTAGCTCCAGCGATTCATCCAGCTCTTCGTCCTCATCGACGAGTGATACCGATCGCAGTGAGAAGAACCGACGTAGAGGTGGTGCTGGTGCAACCGGCAAAGATAATTCTCGCTCTCCACGTAGGGCAAGCAAGTCACCACGCGCCAATAGCAAGACTCGCAAGGAATCCGAACGTGAGCGCGATCGTGTGCAACGCAGTCGCACCAGATCCCGAGAACGCGCACGTAAAACCTCCAATGACCGAGGAGGCGGTGTCGGTGGTGGTGGTGGTGGTGGTGGTGGTGAGGTGAATAACGCGAAACGTGAACGTTCCCGCTCTGTCAGCCGTTCCCGTTCTCCACGTCGTCGTGGCGGTGGCGGTGGTGGTGGCCGTGTCTCAGCTGATCGTACACCCCCGCCAAAGAGGCGAGAACGCTCCCGTTCCCGAAGCCGCACCCGTTCTCGCTCGCCTACACCAAAGCCAGTGCGCATCCACGTGGGACGACTGACCCGCAACGTAAATAAAGACCATGTGCTAGAGATATTTAGCAGCTTTGGAACTGTAAAGAATGTGGAGTTTCCAACTGATCGTTTCCATCCAAACTTTGGACGCGGTATGGCATATGTTGAATACGCTACGTCTGAGGACTGCGAGTCGGCTATGAAACATATGGACGGTGGCCAAATTGATGGCCAGGAAATAACAGTATCGCCTGTTGTTGTCACAAAGCAGCGACCGCCCATGAGACGACCGTCGCCACAGATGCGCCGTCCACAAGGTGGACGCTGGCGTTCCCCGCCACAATTCAATCGCTTCAACAATCGTGGTGGTGGCGGAGGCGGCGGGCGCCGAAACTCACCACCGCGAGGACGTCGCTCTCCACGACGACGTTCACGCTCGCCAATAAGACGGCGACGTCGCAGCAATAGCTCGGACAGTTCCCGTTAATGAAGCTGACTAACAACAATGGTTCACTCGTGTTGATAAAAGAAAAAAAAAAACAAATATACAATGCACTTCATATAAATTTAATGATATTTAAAGAAAAAACGTAGACACGAAATATATCAAATTATAATAGATCTGGTAAACCCGTCTAGGGTTTTTTTATCTGAAATTAATTGTATAACTAATTGTATAATCAACTGCTTCAATAGTTAAGAGCTCATTTAATATAGCTGCCTAATTAAAAACAAATTTTAATTTCTATGAAAACGTTTGTACTTTTTCCTTAAAAATTATTAAGTTCTCTCCCGTCTGTCAAGTATGCAAAAATACTCCACAATGGATGTTGAAGAGCTAAAAACATCGATTAAAATCAAAATATGTGTAAGCCCCAGTCTTATATGTAATTTATTGACATGTCCATTCAGGATAACTGACCCCTTCTTTGTGTAAATGAAGATAAAGCAGTTAACGACTGTCCTTGAATAGTTATTTGTTGTAACATATACCATGGCTATTTATGACATCAAAATTAAAAAGAACACACAAAAACACTTGCCGAAAAACAAGGTGCAATCACTAACTATTGGATACAATGTATGTACGTGTTCAGTTGTTAGTGGTGCTAGGTTTGGTAAAAAAAAAATAGATTTCGAATCAGCTAATACTCTTAACGAATTTAAAGGTCGGTTCAATTTTTAACGTTTATAATTTTTAAAAATTAAATCAAAATTACAAATAACTATAAAAACTAGTGTATGAACGAGCATTCACTATCCTCTAACGGACAACCCTGTGGATGATAAATCTTAAAGAAACACGGTCGTTTCTTGATGGTCAGTGATTTGCTAGAACAACTAGCTGTAGGAATAGGTGTAGGCATGCGTATGCCAATAAGATCATTGCCGCAAAATTGAAACACTTCATGCTTATTTCGAAGTAGTGTCTTGATGCCACCACATTCTGATTTGATGCCAATTAATTCCTCTTTTGTAAGGGATTGTGCGATTTCGCGCATTGACAGCTGTCGTCCTGTCATCCAAGTGTCATTAATTCTCTCTGTGTTGTCCAGCAACATATGAAAGACTTTCAAAACCAGAGATTCAAGAATGCTCTTTTCGACTTGCGTGCAGTTTCTGACGATTTCCGTTTTCTCACGCAATTTTATAGCATTCCCTGAATTTAGTTCTCCTGTTTGGTACTTATGTAGCTCGTTTTGTACAAATTCCTCAAAGTTCGAATTATCTTTTACCGTTCGTCTGAGCCCAATCAAAGCTATGCGCTTTGTGCTTGGTATCTTCAATCGATCCTGTTGCGTTTCAAAACCACACCGATCAGAAATTTGTCTAGCATACAGAACAAAATCTTGATAGGCGCTTATAGAAGTATTACGACGCTGAAACTTAGCACCCGACAGCTCATACGGACAACAAGGCAGCAGAAAGAAGTTTGTTTTCAGACGCGCAGCAAGTACTGGTAACCACGGAGACAGTTCGTCAGAATGGTTACCTATTATCCAGCTTATGTCTTCAAATTCGAAACGAAAACTGTTTGGGTCCACAGTTCTCTCAATAAGACTGGCACTTGTCTGATCAGGATAAAGAGACCACAGTTTACGCCGTCGTACATCGTAACCATAGCCTTTGTATCCCTCGGCATTAAGAACACGCACCAGGAGGCCATTACCACATCCCAAGTCAGCAAATGCTTTTGCTTCGGTTTGTGTGGAGGTCCACAGCGTTATTAGATATGCCGCAATGGCCAAATCTTCGTATATAAATTTTAATGGATCTGTGCATTCATTTGCTGTTTCCCAAAGTTTCATAAGACTTTCGGAATGCTTCTGTTTGAGCTCCTTGTAGAGATCATTATACTTTTCGACATCCACCAAATGCAATGATTTCTGAACGCCTTCCTCACGTTTGCTTTGCGACCAATTCAAGAGCTTTGGCTTCAAAACAAACTCCGCCCAGCGGGAATTTGTTCTTGACTCCACTTTCAGCTCGTTTGCATTTAAATGCACACAAAAATCATCAAAAGATTCTTCCCCTACAAAATGACATTCATAACTTTGCTTTCCGAAATCTGTAAATTTTGTTAATTTTCGTTATTTTAGTTTTTATTGCATTAAATTTTCCTCACCTAATGTTCCATTGGCCAAAATGTTAGTTCCCAACTTTTTGGTCAACATCTTGAAGTAGATCTTAAAGCCCTCACATATCCTCGCACCTTCATCTGCCTGGAGCTGCTGCTCTAGCTCATCCTCATCGGAGTCATACACTTCTCCATGTTGTCGCTTTTGCACTCCAGTAATAACCACCTCGAATATCTTTTTATTCAAAGCGTGATAGTTTTTAATAAGTATTGTAATTGCCAACCAGAATTGCCTGTCCACAATGTGTTTAGTTGCCATTTTGCAACATTTACCAACACTTTATTAATAGTATGCTGCTCAGAAATTGACCGGAAAATCCCATCAGCACATTGATTACAGAGGTCAACCCCAATGATTTAATATAATGTTACAAAAATGTTAAGTAAATTAAATTTAAAAGAATATAAATAAATAAATAAAGAACGTAAATAAGTAAATGCCGCCCGGTCTGTAGGCCTTTATTGCTCTGGCAAAAAACTTAGATTGTAACCTTAAATTAATTTCTAAGATACAATAAATAATAAAAATAATTATAAATTAACTAGAAATATATTTGAAACTGTACAAAAACCCGATTAACTAATCAAAATTGCATAGTAACTGAAATATAGATCTTCTTGCAAAATAGATCTTACAAGCTTGCTAGTGAATAAATAAGTCAAACTACCAGCATACCTGCCTAACCCACAAACTTGTTGCGTAACACAGCTGATTGAAATACAAGGCAGCAATAAAACACGTAGATTTACAGTGGAATAAATAATAGTTGTCCTTGCAATTGCTACTGTTCGAAATCTCTTTTAGGTATTCATTCGAAAAACATGTCATTCCTGCGCAAATCCGTTAAGCTGTTTAGTGCCGTGGGCGCGACGAGACAAAATGTCAAAATGGTATGTATTTAAATTGAACTAAAAATCAGAATGATCTCAAGAATGTGTGCGTAATTTGTATTGTTTTCTATGATCAGCTCGGCACAGTGAACGGACATAGAAACTACAGTTCCAGTTCAAGGTCAGCAGATGATCGGGCCCCGTTTCCAGGCGCTCGTGATGCTCCCTTTGCACACGATCTGAAGCTAACAATGCCCGAGGATTATGCGCCCATACCCATTTATCGGGTAATGGATCGCGACGGATTTATTCTTAATGAGAAAGAGGACCCCCAACTTAGCCAGGAGGTGGTAGAAAAAATGTTCCGCGACATGTTGCTGCTATCCACAATGGATAAGATATTGTACGAGTCTCAGCGACAAGGTAGAATCTCATTCTACATGACCAACTTTGGGGAAGAGGCTTCGCACATTGGCAGTGCTGCTGCGTTGGAAATGCGTGATATTATCTACGGCCAGTACCGCGAGGCAGGTGTTTTGGTCTGGCGTGGATTCCGAATCGATCAGTTTATTGACCAATGCTACGGCAATGTGGACGATCTTGGACGCGGAAAGCAAATGCCTGTGCATTATGGCTCCAAGGAACTGAACTTTGTCACCATCTCTAGTCCATTATGTAAGCACGGTTTGCATATGTATGACTTAGATTTGAAGCTGACTCTTGCATATTCTTTTAATCTGTCCAGCTACACAAATTCCGCAGGCTGTGGGTGCTGCCTACGCTTTGAAACGTCGTCCTGATAATGATGCCTGCGTTATTTGTTACTTTGGCGAAGGTGCCGCTTCCGAAGGTGATACGCATGCTGCATTCAATTTTGCTGCCACGCTTGAATGCCCAGTTATATTGTTCTGGTAACTATTAATTTACCATTATCATGCATCAATGTAACAACACTTTGCACCTTTTAGCCGCAATAATGGCTTTGCCATATCCACTCCTTCCAATGAGCAATACAGAGGCGATGGAATTGCTGGTCGTGGTCCTATGGGTTATGGCATAGCTACAATCCGCGTAGATGGCACCGATGTCTTTGCCGTTTACAACGCCATGAAGAAGGCTCGAGAATATGTGCTTCGCGAGAACAAGCCAATTGTTTTTGAAGCACTTGCATATCGTGTCGGACATCATTCTACTTCGGATGACAGTACCGCCTATCGTTCAGCAGATGAAATCGAAGTGTGGAACACATTGGAGCATCCCATATCCAAGCTCAAGAGCTACATGGTTCACAAAGGCTGGTTTAACGAGCAAGAAGAAACGGAATTTGTTAGCAGCGTGCGTAAGCAGGTGCTCAAGCAAATTGCTGTTTCAGAGAAAAAGCTCAAGCCCAATTGGCGTGAGATGTTTGAGGGTGTCTATGATAAAATTCCCGAGCATCTGCAGGAGCAGCAGCGGGAGATGGAACAGCACATTGAGGCGCATAAGGAATTCTATCCGCTGAAAAGCTTCAAGCAATAGAAGTTCAAGAAATGAACCGCAAACGATTCTATAATATTTAACCGGAAAGACTTTGAAAAGTGCATTTATTAAGCTTAAGCATTATATTCCCTTATATTCAGTTTTGGGTCTAACCCAAAACAAATCAAATTGTTAAATACTTAGACGACCCGTTAGTTCAGGCTAAATACTTGTTTTATTTAGAGAGACATGCTGTGCAAAACGTTTTAAAATACATTTTTGGTGGTTTAGCAGTCGCGCTAAAAAGTTTTAGAGTAAATAAATTGTTAAATATTTACTTACGCATTTAACTTATGTAAAACTGGCTTTTGGAAAGTGTTAAAATTTATTGGTTGGATTTACATACAAATACAATACGCAGAAAAACAATACATATTTATAATTAGGGGCACTCCCACAAACGAGTAAACTGAATTTTACTTATTAACAATTCAAATTAGTGTGAATATCCTCAAAGCGAGTTTTTAAATCCAATTTTGTTCGCTTTAATTTTTAAAATTAGTGATGTACAAAAATCAATCAATTAAAGCAATTAACTTCTATATTTTAATTATTACATCAATGATTGTTGTCGAAACAGTAAAATTGCCAATTCCATAGCTATTGAAACTCGAAACATGGCTAAATACTTTATGCCTTATTAAGCATTCATATAAAGGAGAAATATTTCCACTTGAGGAAAATATAATCAACAATTTGGTATCAAATTCATAAAACTCAATTTACTAAGCAGCTAATAAGCTGCGCATTTGCAAGAGTACATTTTAATATACTTTTGACTTAACGCACATAATTCGGGCACGCACTGTGAAGGTGAAGCTATCTAACATTATAGACGAAACAAAAATGATCTTTGCTTAAGCTTGGCTGGAATGTGTGTGTATGTGGGAGCTGTTCAGTTGGTACGCAGCTGATAATCACCATTCTGTGTGATATACCGAACCCATGGCAATGCCTGATAACCGCTCTTCTCAATGATCTTCAGATATCGCACTTGTATGCCAGATGTCGTAAAATAGGGTATCTCAAAGCGCACCTGTATTGGCGGCTTACCCTCAGTATTGTCCTCGCTCTCGACGCTGGGCAGGCCAAAGTGTGCGCGCATTAAATACTCTTTGCCTCCAGGAAATGATTTGACTGTCCAGATAATAGCATTCTGTTCCGGCGCATACTTGCAGCTGCCAATGGTTGTCTTAAATTTCGGCGAGTCTGCATCTGCCGGCACTGGTATAACAATTTCCACATTATTGGCCGTCGATCTACGCTTAAATTGAGATTTTGCCTTAATCATGTACTCCACACGCGAGTGTGCATGTCGCTCAATCACCGATTCAATCCAGATCAAAGGCTTCACCTGCCAAAACATAAGGTGGTCATTTTTTATTTGTAAAATATAACAAAGAGTCGAAAGAGTCTTATTTTTATAATACCAACGGTGGCCAGTTGAGTTAAAATTAATATTTTATTATTTTTCTATTCTTTTTCAATAGGAAACAGAAGTATTTTAAAATTACGAACCAAACCTTCTTATTAAGAAAGTGGATCCGGATATTGTAGACAGATAATATTAACGTTTTTTTTTTATGATCCGATTCCTGTCACCCAAAAGCACAAACCAAACAGGTTCCACGAGATTGGGTTCAAAACCCGATTTACAGCTTGGTTAAATCTTAAGTGTTAATGTGATATTAAAAACTAAGCATTTTTAACAACCAGATCCCAAATAGATAAAATCTCAAAAGCATAAAAAAAAGTTTAGATTTATTTTGTTTTGGCCCTAACGCGAAGTACAATTTTATTGTGTTCTATATGCTTTTAAAAAGTAAATAAAACCCTTTAAATCAAGACAAGATTAATTTTTCACGAAATGGCAACCGCGAATATATCGCTCATTTACTATAAAAGTGACATTTCTTAAAAAACAGAGTTTCGAGAAAACCCCATTTAAAGTGTTCAATTCAATACCACCTTAGAGTAAATTGAAGATTTCTTTCGTCTCTTACGTGAAGCAAGATATGAACATAAACAGAATATAGATTTATACATAGCGAATATTTCTGCATTATTAACTCAAAAATAGTGTTTTTTAGTTGTGTCACTTTTCTAGTAAGTGAGCGATATGTACGTAGGTCTCTCAACTCTATAGTTATTGTTTCAAATCGTTAACTCACATGCGTGTTGAGGCGATACGACATCAATTCAAATTCTCCATCCGGTGGTATGAACGAGATTGTACGATCGTTTTCAAAACGCGACAGACGTACACACTGATGAAACTTGACATCTTCCAGCTCAACGGACTTTGATTTGCCACGTCCCGTGCTCTCAAACAGAACCTTATCGTTGAGGCCCAACCGCAGCTCCGGCATGCCAGACAAGTAAACGCGCATTTTGATGGCGCCAACAATTTCACTACGGAGGACATTTCCATTGGCATTTGCCAGCAGATTCACCGATTCGATGACATCTAGGAACACCTCATTTTTGCGGTACTTAATGCCTTCGGACCGCCAGGACACGGCATTTGTTACGGCGACAGGTATGCGAGGTTGCAGCTCAAGTTTGTGACCCTCCTGCGTTATGTATTCCTGCAATATTTTGGAGTCCGTCGTTTGTGGATAACCAAAATCAATTAATTCATCGAGCAATTCGTATATGATAACGAAGTTGTCGCGTATAGATTCCTCCTCCAGCTCTTTGAAGTACTCGACAAACACCTGTGCGATTTTGTGCAAAAATACAAAGACCAATGCAATGTTCACATTCTTGTTGCGCGGTGTAGTGGACACAATATACAAATTGTTCGTCTTTATGTAGGCAAATGTCGTCTCTGACGTCTGCAGAATGGGCGTGACAAGACCTTCCTCTTCGCGTTCCATGAGCAGTGGCATGAATTTATCGATCACAGCCATGTCAATGTTGTCCCCGCGATAATTACGGGATATCAACACCTTGCCCTTAACGTCCAGCACAAATATGGCCGATGAAGACATTTTTCTTAATATTTGGCTTAAAAGCTTCCAGCTGCCACTTGTTCTTGTTTCCCGAAATATGAATGTTAAGCTGGTCTGCTTGCAAGCCTACAAAGTTGAAGATCAGTTTTGAAACACGTCGAAAGGACTACGAGCACTTGTATATTACATTATTATGAGTAATATCTGTGTTTTTGTCGGTTTACCACTCAAGTGGAATTATAGTTTAGTCACACGAAAATTACTTACGTCGTCGACTGGTGCTTCTTCTTCTTTACGTGGGCATTCGCATAAAAATGTGAATTTGAGGTATTGTGCAACCCTGACATCTCCCGCATCGCAGGAAATCTAAATAAAATTAAAACATGTGTTTCAAAATTCGTATACATTCAAAACAAAATATACAGCAAAATTTAAGCAAATCGGAGAAAAATAAAATAGAAAAATTTGATCTACCGAAAATATCGATATTAATATTAACACCGGAAAAAAATGTCTGCAAAATATATCATCCCGAAAAAGCATCTATCGATATATCAACATTTTTTTCAACAATACCCTGTTGTTATCGAAGCAACGCAACTGTAAATGTAAAAAAATAAACAAAAGTGCAAATTATTTAGAAATTTGCAAATGAATCCGAGCATTACTATCGAACGTAAACGCGTTGATTGCAACGCATTACCAAAAGGTTGGCAACGAGAAGAAGTACACAGAAAATCGGGCTGCAACACGGGCGTTGATGTTTTCTACTACAGGTAACCCAACCATATTACTCGGTTGAACATTAAACAAACAGGTACACGGTGGAGGTGGAGTCTGGAAACTAATGTAAACTGTAAAATCCACCCACACCCATACACACTGCGACTGCACGTACGATAAGGAATTCGTTTTAATCACTTTCACTACTCTTTTGTTATTACATTTACCACCCACACACCAACACACGCACATACACTCACACCTACTTCCACAATTCTTGCCCTGTCCACCCAAATTTCAACAACATTGGATGTGTACAGCCCCACAGGCAAAAGAATTGAAAGCAAACCGCAATTAGCACGTCAGTTGGGCGCCGAGATGTTTGACATAAGCAACTTTGATTTCCAAACCGGCAAAATGCAATTACATAGACAAATGCCTTCGCCATCTATATCTTTATATCGATGCAATGCAGCAGGAGCCATTATTAGCAATGCTGTCACAGGTGGAAATGCTGCCAATGCTCTTAAACGTAAATTCAGCAGAGCCCAATCTCAGAACTTGAACAATAACAGCAACAGCAGCGTGGGCATTGTGACTTCATTATCATCAGCAGCTTCAACAACAACGACAACAACAACTCCAGTGACGGCAGCTAATCTGCGGCAACAACAACAGCAACAACAATTTGAATTCAGGTAGAGCCAAGTCGAAAGTTCTTGGCTCCCCGAGCTCTTGCATGCGCCTGACAACCTATTTCTTTATACTCTTAGTAAACTTTCTTAGTTTCAAATTGACAAAAACTACCAAAATTGGTCAAACAATATTTTGTTGGCTTAACTTTCTGTTTTCTCTCATAACAATTGCATGTTCTTTCATACTTCTTGTGTCGCTTGTTTACAATTTGGAATATATATGTGTATATTTATGTTATTAAAAAAAAAAAATAGGAAACAAAGGTTATTTTCGGCACGCCGATCATTTGATACCCTTGCCGAGCCCTAACCTACCTATGACAGCTATACGATACAGCTATCCGATTTTAGCCACGTTTGGTGAGGTTGAATAAGACCACAAAATGCGATATATATACATAAGATGGCTTGAGATATCTTAGCAGATTTTGCTGATACTAAAGGTTATTTTTTTACCAATGGTTCCTGCGTACTTATATCCGCTACATCGTATGTTACTCTGATCAGGCTAGTCCGACTTATGTGCTGTCTGCAATTAAAGTACTGACTTGTACCAAGTTTTATTAATATAGCTTAAAAACTAAGATATAACGAACATACATGTATATGTATAGTCTCAGCTCTTCGTGCTTATCAAAACCTGACAGGACACGCTTTAGGCAAAATGTAAATACCTTCTGCAAGGATATAAAAGTATACATTGTGTAAATTCACAGACATTTTTTCTAGACATATAACATAATAATTAATAAATTGTATAATTAATTTGTTGAAAGAAATGACAGTGTCACTTTAGTCTAATATCATTTGTATTTGTTTTAACAGTCGCGCTCTGCGCACAGATGTGTCCTTGGTACCACCGATACGGCAGACAGCCTCCATATTCAAGCAGCCGGTAACAGTGGTGCGCAATCATGAGCCCAACAAGGTCAAGCACGATGCTAAGCACGGCGGTCAGGAGAAGCCAAAACAACTATTCTGGGAGAAGCGGTTGGAGCGTTTGCGTGCCTGTCACGATAACGGCGAGGAGCTGGACGATATCTCACTGCCAAAAACTATAAGAACTGTCGGTCCAAATGTCAACGAACAGACTGTACTGCAATCGGTAGCTACGGCATTGCATATGCTCAATGCAGGCGTACACGGCCAAAGTTCATCAAAGGCTGAGCTAACTAAGAATGCAATGGCATTCATGAATCCAGAACAGCCGCTAATGCATGCGGTTATAATCTCAGAGGACGATATACGCAAACAAGAAGATCGTGTGGGTTTGGCACGTCGAAAACTACAGGATGCTCTCAAGACATGAATGAATGCCAGTAGAGCGATTCATTTCGAAATTCCATTACGGCTAACATATATTATATAATTGTACTTTTATATTCACTATCAAAGTACGAGGACGGACAACCATTGTTTGATTTACGCTTCCTCTTCAAATTGGTTTAAAAAAATTTAACAATAAGCATAGTTTTATAATAAATAATAATAAATGTAATTAGTCAAGAAAACTTTGAAATCAAATTAATTACAAATAACGATGGCAGCGTCAGTTGCACATTTTATTACGCTGTTTTTTTTCTAACATTAAATTTCACATATAGTAAATATTTAAAAACGAATGACATTTAGGCGTATTATCAATTTTTATATATATACTAAATGTCGCTTCAAAAAGTATATACATTTATGTGTCTAACTGTGTTGTTTTTGGACATTTCTTGCTGTGCATTTAAAAAGTAATCGCCGTTTTCTTTCACTCATTTCTTTCAAGCATTAAAAATACATAGACTATTAAATCTAACAATTTACAGAGCTGCGACTATTCCAAAACCTCCTCCAGATCATCGTCGTCGTAATCAACGCCATCGTAATCCGTTGATGAGCGTGTTAGCTGCAAACACACAAAAAAAATATAGATAAGGGTAAAGTAAAAAAATAATAAACAATACGGATGTTACCTTATCAATTTAGTCTCTTAAAATTTTGTAGTTACATGTTATGAATTTATAATTTTAAATAACCCAATGTATTTCAATAACTCTAGCAAAACTGGTTTAAAACACCATCTTACTAAAATTCACTATTCTTACCTGGGTGTAAATACCACGCCAAGCAGCAAAAACGCCCATTGCCAAAACTGCTCCAACTCCCGCCACAATCTTTGTGTTTAGTTCAGTTTCCATAAACTTACGTTCGGATGGAGTCAACGTGCTATCCGCTTGGGCAGAGGATTTTGTTAGCTTAACAGAACTATAAACTTCATTTCGAAATACATCCCTCGTGATGCGACTGATGAAATTCACAAGATTTTGACAGCCTTTTATGTGATTTTGTAGAGGATTATTGGGAAGTGATATTCTGGAGATTATGGCCAAGTAACTGTAGACAATTGCATCCAATTCACTGTAAATGTCGCCAAAGAACCAAACTTTACGTCCTAGTTTACGTGATAGCAAGTTGACGGCCATTTTGGCATTAGTCACCAGCTATTAAGAATTTTAAAAATGAATTACAGTGTAACAATTAATCGTTACTCTCTCTTACATAGTCACTTTCGTGTTTCTCCAGCTTGTCGTTTACATCGAAACCGCCAAGAACTTGGACTACATCGCACGCTTCTCGCTGATACGTTGATGGATAATAAAAGTTAAATGGGAATGGTGTACGCTTGGCGTACAGACCACGTGTGGTCGTATCATAGTTGTTTGGTTCTCCATAAAGGAAATAATGATAGTAGGCATGCAGTTGTGTGAATACCCAATTGGAGTATGTTGCGGACAGGTGCTTCTGTTTTGTTGTTAAATGCGCATCTACCGGATAACCCTGAAACCAAATAAATCAAATTATTTGAATGCTTTCTTTCAAGTGGAACAATTCAGAAATTGAGCAGTCGCCAATTCTATAAATACACCACAGGTTCATTTACCCCGTCTGTTTTGTTTCATTCACGTGCCACTCACCTCAAGATCCAGCACACGTTTGATCTCCTTATAGCCAGTAAATTTGTCATTGCCAATCTGTAGATAGGGAAGCTTTCCGGCACCCGACCGTATTGGGTTTGTATTTGTTTCAATGTCTACAGGGCAGCGGGTGAAACGTAGCAAACACTGTTAGGGATTTCGGTAAATGACAACACTTTGATTAATAATTATTGATACGTCCGATAGATAGGAGGAGTAGCTGATTATGATGCAACTAAACTTACCAAGACACGCATACATTCGAAATCAATTGTTGGCAGTCCCCACTCCCCCTTGTACACATGTAACTTTGACCCCAATTGCATTTTGTTTTGGTTGTTGTTTGAACTTTCGTGGTTTATTTTAGCAATGCATATGCACTTGCATTGTATGTAATATTCAAAAAATAAAATAGCTCTGCCAAATGTGCCGGACGATTCCGCCGAGAGAGAGATTTCGGTTTGACACTAGAGTTGTGTCGTTTCGTTCTGAATAAGTTCAAGTGAACCGATAATTAAAATGAACGAATGAAAAAAAAGAAGTAGCTGAGCAAAATAAGAATTTGAGCAATAATGAGCAAAACGGAACAACTGAACAAAAATTAGTTCAGTTTAGTGAACAACTCTTTTTTGGAGAACTATCGATAGTGGACGCCATCGATATTCGACGATAGTCAATTTTAAACCATCAATAGTGTCGATAATGCCATCGATAGTTCTCCACCTCTAGACCAAACCAAACCTATGGCTTGAGCATCTTATTTCTCATATAAAAGATAAATAAATGAATAAATAGAAATTTACTCATCCATCATAATGGCACTGGTGGATTACGGCTCAAGTTCAGAGAGCGAGGAGACTGAGGATCAAACTCCCGTGCCGACTCTTCTCAAGAGGTAACGCACGAATAATTTGCTGTAGGTCTAGCTTGATTTTTAAATTTAAAACCTGGCAGACCGGCACTACCCACAGCTCTTTCACTACTTGGCGCTAAGATAGCAAAACATGCTACGGAAGATGATGAGGATGAAGACGACGACACTGATAACTCCGCATTGCATGGTGGCCGTATAAGAAGCTTTAAGCACGAACGAGGAAATTGGGCAACCTTTGTGTATGTCCCAGCATTGGCATGTACTGAGCAACTGGAGGACTTTCAATTAGAGATTATAGAAAAGCTATCGCCACACGTAGAGCTGCAGGCCAATGAATCATTGCATCTTAGTTTGAGCAGAACAGTAGTCCTACAATATCATCAAATTGATGAATTTACAAGATCGCTGCAAAAGGCGCTTCAAAGTTGCACTGCGTAAGAACATAATACATCACAATGTATACAAAAATTAATATATTTATTTTTGTTTAATAGCTTCAAGAGTACTTTGCATATGGTATGTTTCATAAGATTTTTTTAATTTATTATCTGCATTAACTTTGCTAACGGCTTTAAGCTCCAAGTCTATACAAATGAGGAGAGGACCCGAACCTTTCTAGCCGTTCAGTTGGATGCTGCCTTTGTGGCCAAAATGTCCGCCCTTTTGCGACCTGTTGACTTGGTTATGCGTGACTATCGCTTGCCACAATTCTACGAAAAGCCTTCTTTTCATGTCAGTTTGGTCTGGTGCGTGGGCGATTATCAGGAATTGCTGAGCAAAAAGTTAAAGGAGCTACAGCAACTGCTGGAGGATCACGACACACTGAAGCTGCTAGTGAATGAAGTACATTGCAGATGTGGCAACAAGGAACTTATTTATAAACTGAAATAGTTATGTGAACATTGAAGTAATATTTGGATTAATTAAGGCCTTTCTTTTTGTTGCCATTTCCTTGCTTGGCTTGCTGTGCCTGCTCTTCAATGAGGCGCTCCTCTTCCAGTTCCAGGCATCGTTGGCGACGACGGCCCAGCGGGGTCTTTGACCACCAAGATTCAAAAGCTTCCTCTTCCTCTCGATAGACAGGATCCCGAGTACTGCAAGGAAGTGATGTGGATTACTTGAAATACAGTTAATGCAACCTTCATACTAACCAGAGAACATTGATAAGTTCCGCATTTGTTAGTGGTTGGGAACGCAATTGTAATTTACGCTTGCAGGTCATAACTTCTCGGAGGCAAGCATCAATAGCGCCTATGGTATATCCATCAGATATTTTTGCCATGGCACTGGTGTCCAAGTTGGATATGCCTCCAGAGTACTCACTGGAACACAATGCATGAATCAGATATAAGAACTGCCAAACACATTCAAAATACTCACTGCAAAAGCGTTTTCCAAGCATGCGACATGGCGCCATAATCTGGACGTGGAATGTAAATGAAACGGTTGTAGACCGACTGCAAAAGCTTTTGATCTGCTTCCCAAGGTAAATTTGAGGTGCCAACAAAGATAACCCGGTCTTCTGGTGCAATATTCTTGATCATTTTGGGCAAATCTTTTTTTAAACGCTTGGGATCCGTTCGATCGGTTTTGGGAATTTTCTTCATAAAAGGACGCTCTGCATCTCCCATATAAATTACCGCTGGCTGCAGTAGCCTGGACACCTTTATCACTAAATGTATGAGCATGATGAGACCCGACTTCCCCGGATACTTGCCGACAATATTGGCCGGTGTTAGATCAAATAAAACGGCGCCAACTTCTGTACAAATGGCATGGAGCAGTGCCTTTTTACCGGATCCCCGTGGACCAGCCAGAAGAACAGAGCGTATCAGGGGTGTACAGCTGTGTATGGCTTCTGAACCAAGTGGAAGGATGCAATACTCTGTTAGTATTTGACGTATGTCACCTGGCGAGGGATTAATTCCATTGCGTGCAGTTAATGCTTTGTCGCCGAGAAACTGTTTTAACTTAAGCTCAGGGTATTTGCGTATGATACCATTTGTGACCAATTCTTCATAAAGTGACTCAGTACTACGATCTGGCGTAAGATCCTTTTCTTTCTTCTTTTTGCTTTTCTTGCCGGAACGACGTGTCTTCTTGTTGCTTTTCTTGACCTTCTTGCCAACCATAGTTTGAAGAAGCTCAAGCTCTTGACGCATCACATCGTCCACAGCACGTCGAAATTCCAATTCCACTTCTTGATACTTCTCTGCATAAATCATGTCCTCGTAGGCGGCCTGGCTAAGTATTCCAGTTTCGTCCTTATCGCGCCAAGTGTCGTTAAAGCTTAAATTTAACAAGAAGTTAATGAGATCTTAATATATCAAAGATATCTGGAAACTTACAATTCAATTTCCGCCCGAATATCGGGTAAACAAACAGATGGAGCTGGCTGAAAATTAGCATCGTCCTCCTGATTATCGTTTACATTTAAATCACCACTTCGTGCAGGCGACTTGGACTTGTCCTTGGTTTTGCGAGATTCCTTGGAAGAACGGGCCGAGGAACGACTGTGCTCACTCTCAGTGCCTGGACGACTAAATATGTGCAGTGAACCGCCCTGATCTTCAGAGGGAAAATCCGGTAACTTGCCTGTTTTGTCATAACAATCTTTGATCCAAGCACGTATCTCATCAGCAATATCCTCCTTCATGGTCGCACCATGTTTCTGTCTGATCTCCTCCTTAACTGTCACTTGCTTGGATTCGAAATGAGCCGCATAAGTTTGTTGGGCTACATGGCGACGTCTGACGTCGATCTCATTGTGCTTCTCCAGTTTCTCGGCACGTTCCTTGAGCACCGCAGCAGGTGGCGGTACCATTCCAATCAATATCATCTCATCCATCTTACGGCGTCTAGTAATTCGACGCGCCGTGTGTCCTCTCCACATTTTCTGTATTTTCATGGCTGCCATGAGACCAGAATCTGTACGCTCCTTCTCACTTCGCTCCTCTGCTTTACCCTTCTCCTTGCGTATCTCTTTCATAAAGTGCGCACGGAGTCGCCCTTGACGGGCACGCTCGTGCATTTGAAGCAGCCGGATTGCTTCCATCTCAGTGAGAGGCTCTTCTAATTCATGTTCCTCCAGCCAGCCCAACTTTATCAGTATCTCATTCATGGTACGCTTACGGAACTCCAACTCCTGTTCTCGCTCACGGAGAAAGTAACGTGGAATACGCAGCTCCGTCTCCATGGGTGTAAGACGTAGGCGCTCTACTACATCATCATTATAGCTAAACTCCATTAGGTCTATATTGACCAAATCGTGCTTAAGCTCTACTACACGGCCCATGCAAGCGTCTAACAATTTACGCACCAATTCCCGTTTCTGGGGCTGGATCATCTACGGGTACGTGTGCATAGGTAGGTACATACATATATGTTAGGAATATATCATCTTAATTTATTTAGTTTGTTTCTTAACTTAAAGGCTCGAAAGAACATTAACATTATATAGACAATGGTTCTTGTAATTAAAATACCATATAGCAGAATCAAGAAAGATTTCATGAGCTTTTCATATAAAGTAGCATTGAGTAACTTGTTCCGAAAGAACGGATTTCTGTTTTTAGATATATTTAAGAAGTTTTAAAAACCCGAAAAGACCGAAAGTTGGGCTTTAACAGGTTGGATGTACAATTTATGAGCATGAAATTTGAGAGTTTAATGAATATATTATGAGAAACAACAACGGGAATAAAGTGAGACTGCTTAAAAATAAGAATAATTTTTCTCGAAATTCTTTTTCTTAATACTTGCATTATTGTAGACATCCTCCAGGCGATTGCTTAGGCATATATAGCGAAGATAAAACTCATACAGACTAGCTTGCAGCAAAGCTTTAGATTCGGCAGCGGCAGCCACAGAGCTGGAAACGACACCAACGACACCACTGATGGTTGCCACAGTAGTGTCCACATTTTGATGCTGTCTCTCATAGTCGATGATGGCCAATTGCTCACATTCATGCTGCGCCTGGTGCCAAATCTCATTGAAATACGTACTGGACATGGTAAACACTATTTTCACAATGCTTGTTATTTGAGCTAACGGATTATGTGTCCTGCGAAACCGTTGTCATGGTTGTGTTATAGGCATCTACAAGCAATGGAAGAACTTTCCGCTTCCTTGCAACTACAACTTACTTACTTCAGATCCACCCTGTTTACAACAATTCACGATTGAGTTATGTATATAAGTGGGAACAACTACAGTGGATAAAGCTTGTCTGTAGGAAGCCCTGTAACTAGTTGGTAAGTGCAAACAAAAAACGGCTATCTTTGGCACGTCAAGATCTTATACTCATGCAGAGACATGAATTTAACATTCGTACTATTCAGATTTGAACCAAATTAGGTCAGCATGCTTAAAACTAAAAAAATCACACAATACGCGAGTTTGGTTAAAATATTTATCCAAAAAAAAAGTTGTGCATTAAATACAATTTTTAATTAAGCAGGACTTCGTCCCAAAAGAAATCCATGCAGTAGCAGATTCATTCCACGTACCTAACCTAACCAGGACTTACTGGATTCTAGGGTTCTAGGGCCTTGGTGTGTAGGCTCTTCTATATCTTGCATTGATCGACCCCCCCTATAATTCGAAAATCAAAATTCCAAAGTCTAATTACAAGAGCACCTGAATTTCATTCTAATCGGATTATAAACGCGGAAGTTGTTCAACTAACAAAAGGAAGAAGAGACTCTAGCGACCTCTGTGTTTGTCAACTGATATCTTCGTAGTAGCGCCATCTATTGAAATTTGTGGTACACAACATTAAAGAGCAATCTATGTGAATACTTTGCACACAAAAAGTACAGGGTCTCATACTGTCGAGCTTGCTCCACTCCAAAAAGTTTTACTTGGTATTTGATGCATGTATTTGTAAAAGATGATACACATATTAGATATAACAATGGTAAGCGAAGAGTTAAATACATTGGTTGGATTAGACTACACATAAATATACGTACATAAATAGTTAACAAAAGCAATAGTTGCAGGTTATTAGGAATGTATGACTCTTATAGGTTGTCTGGGGAGCAATACTTAAGCATGGATTTGGTATGTTTAAACTGTGCACCACATGTGGCTGACAGCACTTCGCTGATAAAACTCTGGGAATTGTGTATAGTCGTGCCGCCCAAGATCACTTTGTAGCCAGTGTTGTTTAGCTGATGAACAGTCAAGGCTTCCTCGTACGTGGTGCCACCAATAATAAAGACAACCACTTCCTGAGGTGGTCTTCGAAATGGCACAAGTTCTGAATTGATAGCCGGATATAATGGATCTAATTCGCGGCCTTTGAAAACATCTTCAAGTGTTTCTTTAAGCAGTGGAGTGTGTTGTGTAAATACGTTTTCAACGCCCTTCAGGCCTTTTATCAGAATACGCGTCAATTTGACTGCATCTGTGATTCGTACCATGTTAAATAAATCGCCTTGGCGAACATGCATGCCGGCATACTCGATCAGAGCGGGCACAATTTGTGTGTTTCCGCCGCGAGACTTGATAGCCTGCAATAGACCTGATGTCTCACAGTTGGCATGGCGCTCATAGCGTAGAGCATACAATGCAACCAATTTAATGGCATCATCAATGCTAACACGCTCGTCAACAATCAGTTTTTTAATGCGCTGCAACTGAGCCGTGTGATCTGCCTTGCAGGCTATCTCCTGCTCCAACTCGGATACCTCAAATAGATTACGTTTATTTGTAATGCTAGATAATTCGCCCATTACGCATAAGTGCTTCTGTACGGTGCCAGACATTTTCTTGAACTGCGGATATGATTCAATAAAGTTTTTCATGTCAGCAATGCTCTCGACTTTTTTATGATCATTGGCCTTGCGTTGAAACTCCTCCATCAGTTGTTTAATGGTCGAACCAATTTCTCCATAATTGGCATACATGTTGTTTCCATAGAAATCGTCTTGGTCGCCTGATAGTACCAGCTCCTTGAATTCTTTGGGAACATTGGGGCGCTCTGACAAGTCGACGCGATTGTTGCGTATTTGCAACAATTCATGTACCATGGCCTGATAAGACCATTGATGCAATAATGGAGTCACTGGATCATCTCTTCGATCCAAGATTAAAAGCAAAGGAGGCGCGGCACCATCAGCATTTCCACGGAAGTCAAATAAAGACGATTCCTTTGTAGTTTGATCATAGATTAACTTGGCCAAAAGTTGCGCAGCCTGAGAGCCAGCACGATAGCGTATAACTGGATTGAGTTTAAGCGAAAGCAGCACGGCTGTAATGCCCTGCATGCTATGTGATAGCGCATCCGGCAGCCAGTTAAGATTCGTCATGCAGTTAGGTATGTTCAGTGAAAATAAATTAGGATTTACACACAAATAGTCTGCATACAATTCCTTCACCTCGCGCACCGACTCTGATTCATCGCATTCGGCCAAGTATTTAATGTCCGTACGTGGAATAATATTACTAAAATCTACATTTTAAATAAAAATAAAATAAGTATGACGATAGGAAAGCATTGGTTTGTCTTGAAACACTTACATATAAAGTAGGCGCTGTATTTAGGATTGCGGAGCTCATTCGCCAGCAACTGAATGTTTTGCTTCGTGGGGCGTATAAAAACAATGCACTTGAGGTATTTTAGACGCTCGTTAGAACGTCCAGAATCGATGCGTTCGAATAAGTACACTTCTCGTTGCAACATATCAGACTGACTAAATGCCATCGAAATTATACTAGTCTGTAATTTAAATTACAATTGTTGTAAGGCATGACGCGTTTATGTGGAAATCGTAGATATATTCTTACCGTTTCCTTGTCCAGCAATATGATTTTCATGCCAGGTCCAGACTCTGTGCACATTTTTTCAATGTACAATTTAATACCAGATATTAAATTCATAATGAAAACTTGTTTTAATTTGTTATATTTTATTTATTGCAAATCTCTTTTATGGTGCAAACAGCTGTTGACCGAGATGTGTTGAATGCTACCACCCTCCCATCAAATGTAATCGTTTGGTATCGATATTAATCGGTAGGCAAGCGGGCTTGAGTCAATTCAAAGGTAAACGATTATAATCGTAATAATAATGATAGTATATAAATAAATATTTATAAGTGTATTAATTTTCTACAGTCTTGAGAAATATTATTATTTATTTGTTGACAAAAATCACCAAAAATTTCTATAATGCTACGTGTAATTAAAATATACTCGAAGCCTCCAACATTTACAACTTAAGGAATATGAATCACGTTCTTAAGGCAACAATAATCCACAAATAAAATATGTGGTCATTTGCGTAAAACTAAACACAACTTAATATTAAACGCACTATGTTGATGATATGCGTCTGTTGCGTTTTGTGCGTGTCCAAATCGAGCTAAATCAGCATGCACTATTCATTGGTTCATTGTGTCACAGCTGGTTTTTCCTCCTGTTCCTTTTGCAACTTCTCCTTCTCCAATTGATAGTTATACGCGCGTCCAAGTTGTACTACTTGTGTCAAACCCACAAAAAGATTGACAGCAAATAAGCTGTAATTTTTGGGTATAATAACCAGTGAGTAACGTGACCAGATAATGCCAGTGGCAGCCAGTGCACCGCAAGCCGATACGGAAATGGTGTCCGCAGGACGCGCCAAGTCGCTCAGACCAGCTACAACAAGGCCCTAAAATTTAAATTTTATATATAGTAATTAATTTGTTAATTCAAATTTTAAAATATTGTAGCATATAAATAATAAATAAAAATTTAAAAAAATTATCACTCGAGATTTAGTCGACAACATATGTTATCACAATTTTGACGCGTGTAAATTAAATCAAATCACTTCAGATACACACACACGCACACTAATCATACAACGACAAATACAAATGCGCAGTTATCGCATGTGCCCGCTCTTTATAAGTAGCTGCCAAACCAGCACCAACAAGTTATTGTGCTAACATAAACAAATAATAATAAAAGGCAATACGTATACTACTTAATCGCAAAGGCGACACTCTAGCACAGATTTCATTATTATTGCCATTTAAATTTCTTTATATCAGCAACAGAAAACAGATAATGAAAAAAATTAGCGAAGGTCATGCTGACGAGATTATGTAATGAGCTGTCTGGTAACTTACCCATTTAAAGATTGGAGCCCAGAAGAAAATCGTCTTTGGACCTAAAAGAACCGATTTTTATTAATACAAATCAAAGATTGTATGTTTCTATAAATTTTGCGCACCTGCAGCATGCATCCAAAGGGGACGCATTTTCGCTGGAACAAATTTGTCACAGGCGCCAATTATACCATTGTACACCTTAGAATGGATGCCCTTTCCAGCGGAAGCTCCAGCTGATGATGGCGGTGGTGGAGCAGGTGGTGGTGGCGTCTGAACGGCTGTTGACATTTTGTTTGTGCGAAATATTCGGAATATAAAAAGAATTCACGCGTCTTTTGACTAGCGAATGAACAGACAGACAGTTTCATTCGTACTGTTCGCAGCAGTGAGTAAACTGATTTCGACGGGGAATATGAGTGTGAATAACAACAATAACATTGAGTTCATTAACGTTGGCGTCGGCGCTCTGAGCTAACATCGTTTTGCGTTTTATGTAAGTGTGTGTTTACGAGAGAGCGGAAACTCATAGATACATGAATATCCACACACACTCACTAAAACAGCTGCAAAAACTGTTACATGAGATTCCGACTTTCTAAGGTGAGACAGATAAAAACTCGTTTCGCGAGCAATTGTTCAAAAATTATTCTCAAAATGAACACATTCAGTTCACTTTTGGCTCAATTTATGTGGAAAATGAACTCATTTAGTTTACTTTTGGCTCAATTCGTGTGAAAAATGCAACGTCCTTGACCTTGGCCGTCGCATGCAGTCGTGTTGTGCTCTGTGCCAATTTCCGCACCGTTATGTTGACGGAAGCATGTACATACATATGTATGTAAATACGCACTGAAACGCATTCACTTATAAAGACTTACATACATATGCATGCACTTGATCCTATTGGTCTAAAAATAGACGTTAAGCTGTAGATTGTCTTTTGCTCTCTCTTTCCCTCTCTCTCTTTATGTGTATCACGCGACATTCTGTCGATAAATATGTGAGCAATTTACATATAGCGCTGTTCACAATTCAGCCTTTTTCCGGATAAATCTAACCTGATTTTAAGAGACATATTTAACACTACAAAATCTGGCCTTTTAACTGTCAAGCATTGCCAACACTGACAAAAGAGAGATCGGCGAGAGCGAAATCCACAAAATTAACGGTCAAAAACGTGAAAAAAAAGTTTGGCAATTTCCAATTGAATTCCAGAAATGATTGTCCCAAAAGTTTTTCCACTCAAAAAAGATCGTCCCCACGGACTTTCTTGAAACTTTGCACAAATTTTCGATGGATTTTCTCAACTTTTCTGAATTTTCCAGATTTACATAACGGCTTTTAACGTCAAAAGTAAACATTTTTAGAGTCGGCGCTGGCAGGGCGGCAGAAAAGCAAAACATTTTCACGAGGCCACAAGGACTATTTCAGAATTAAGTGGGTTTTTATTATCTTTTGTTTATTTAAATTATTTTAAATTTGTTTTCCTCGAGGAAACGAACACTCAGCAAAGTGCAATAAAATGATCACTTCTATTTAATCTAATTCATAATCAAAATTGTGTAACTAATTATAGCTTCACTTACTAAATAGCTGATTATAACAATTCAAATTGCGCGCTATGTTTGTTTTGAAAGTTAAGTATCGATAGTATCGAATATTTAGAGCGATAGATGCTCCATTACCCAAAACAATGAATCGATATATATTAAAATCGTTTTAGTGAAAAAATACATGAAATTGTTCGTATAAACTTCGATAGATCACGCAAAAATACCCTTGCATACATGCATAGGAATTTCTGTGTATATATACGTATGTAAATATATATTATCTCACACCACAATCAAAATAAAATTGGTATATACAGTGTGATTCACATATGTGTATGCATAGGAATATTGCTTGCCACAGTGAGGCAAAATATGTATTTTTTAATTTTCAACAGGCTATTGCGCATCAACAAAACAGCCGACTCTATATGTATATATGTATGGTCATGTGTACATATATACGTATCTATATATATATACGTATATATATATGTATATAAGTATGGTCATGTGTACATATATACATACGTTTGATCATCTGCAACTTGATTATATTATAGGCCCACCTACAGTTGAAATGTATACAAGTGTTTTTGATTTCACACTAATTATGTTAGACTTTCCTGCAAATGTAAATAAAAACTACATAATATGCCGTGTTTTATCGTTTTCATGTTAGAAATGTATATGTAATTTCAATTACAAATCAAAGGCGTACATATCATTAAAATTATTCATTAAAAATCAATAGTTCTACAATTTTATCATTCCAGTGTGTTTTTGCTGTTAAGCACATTTGTTGTAATTGCAATATTTCGTTTACGCCCTTTTTTTTTGGAGAATTATTTGCTTAGAGTGAAGAGACCTACGTTGAAATTTTAAACATGTAATTGATTGAAAATATATATAACTAAAAGAACTTAGTGTTTTACAAAGTAATTTTTTGATTTAGATTTCCATATACATAAAACATCATGTACGTTAAATAAATTTTGTCAACACAGAAATTAAAAAAAAATAATTGCTGCAATGATTTTGTAGTGTAGTATGTATGTTTTTGTGTATATAACCAAGCTGTCATATATATATATATATTTGTATATATATATCTGAAATGTGCATATTATTTTTCTGTCAGATTTGTTGTTGATGGGCACAGAGTATCTCTCGAAATCTTATTGCTATGCTTTCAATCCAGTATACACAATTCAGATGTATACGCTATTGGTTACTCCTCATCCATGATGTTAAAAGTTGAACGAGTTCATTGGTAGTTTGTCAGTATTCGGATCAAAGTTGTATTCTGTACCGTCAGAGGTCGGTGCCAGGTTGGATTGTTCACCCTATAAACGAAAATGAGATTGTATTGTGAAAAAACGGCGCTCAAAATAAAGATATTGGCAATGGTGGTTACCTCTGTGAAGTATTTCTCAATTATTTCGTATGCCAACTTGTAAATTTCAACATTCTCATGGCTTTGCAAGCGCTCAATTTTGGCCAATCCCTCGCATTCCTCAATCAAATTAGCAACCTCTTCCACATGTGATGCGGCCACTTTGAGCATGTTATTAAGACCATCGAGTACAACCTGCAAAGGAGAAAATCCATTTTAATGTTGTTTAATCAGAAAAAAGACAATTTTAATTGCTTACGTTGATCACTTGTGTGTCCTGACATGAAAGCAGATCACAGAATGGTGGGATGACACCTTCTTTGATTAATGTAAACACTTGCTCTGGTCTTCCACTGATGGTCAAATTACTAATAGCCCAGGCCGCTTCCTTCTGTGTCTGGAATTCACCCTTGCTCAGGTTGTCAATGATTTTTGGCAACAGACCGACATTAATGACTGCCTGCACCTGCGACTCATTGCCGGCGGTGATGTTTGAGAGGAACCAGACAGCTTCCTTGCGTATCTTCTCCTTTGGATGCGACAAAAGCGCTGGGAAGTAGGACAATGCATCGTAATTGAGAACAACCTGTGTCTGTTCATCCGATCCGGTTACAATGTTGCCCACAGCACGCAATGCTGCCGTCTGCACCTTCACCTCGCTGTTGCCAAGCAGAGGTATCAGCTTGGGTACGACGCCACTGTCAATTACCATTTGAATTTGTTCGTTTCCACCATCGGTCAAGTAACTGATGGCCCAGACCGTATCGACCAATATGTTTGTGTCAGTGTGATGGATCAGCACATTAAGTGCGGGCAGGATTTCGTGTATAGTTGCTGCTGGTGGTGGCGGATCCTTGTTTCGGCATAAATTTACAATCACCCAGGTGACATTGCGCAAAAACGATATGGGAATATCGGGTTTAATAAAAGACAGCAACGGCTGCACAACACCATGCTTGATGACAAAGTCACGCAAAAGGGGACCGTCGCCAATAATGTTTCCCAACGCCCAAACGGCTTGTTCGCAAACATTTGGAGCGGGTGAGTTCAGTAGTTGAAGGAAGAGCGGTACTGCACCTGCGGCAACCACCTGCAAATCACAATATACAAATCAACACAAAATAGTAGATAATCACTCGTCATTCTTCATTGGAATTATTTACACATAAATCTATTTTTTTTAATACATATTTATCTTTAGCTCACCTGATTGGTTTGATCGGAAGTTCCAGAAGCAATGTTGGTCAATGCCCAAGCGGCCTCAAATTGCAGCATTGTGTGATTATGTTGTTTCAGACATTCAACTAGAATGGGCAATATGTCGCTGTGAATTAAATCATTGATGGGTGGATTCTTATCAGATGAGAGCAGTTTGCGAGCTGCTTGAACGGCAGCCAACTGTTGCTCCGGCTTGGAAGGATCAGCAGCAGCCAAAGCAAGTTTCTTTAGATTTATGGAGTTGGGTAACTGGTCGTCCTCATCTGTGTTCGAATCCATGTTCGGTACATTGCGTCGCTTCAAAATAGTCTCATCACGCTTGTTTTTACGAAGTTCCACGGTTACTTCGTTGCGACGCCGACGCATCTCCTGTAAATTTGATCAAATTAATATTCTTTGTTTGTATTTGTATTAAATGTACTACATACATCTTGATCCTTTCCTTTGTTTTTAAAGTTTTGCAAACGGTTTTGGTCCAGCGACGTCATTTTTACTGTGTCTGTGTATAATATGTGTTTACCAATAACCTCCAAACAAAATTGAAATGCTTTCGCCGTTGATATTTTCCAATTAAGTGAACTTTTTCGTTATCCACTTCTCGTTAGTTATTTCAATTATACGCGCAATGCAAATTTAACCACATACACACGCACACAAACACCGATACAAAAGATGGGCATGGCAAGAAACGTAGACGTCCGTCCGTCCATTCGTAAGTTCCGACAAAATCGACATCGAGAAAACAACCAACACAATTACAATTACATGGCAGCACGCAGCACGATGACAATGACAGTAGTAGAAGAGGACAGAACCACCAGGCGAAAAAAAGAAATGGCGATTAAAAATGTTCAAAATAAACAGGTTAATAGCTGAATTAAACCACTGCCAATGATTTCTATGAATTTTCACTTACGTTTTCTGTTAATTTCACTCGATTTGATGACCAGACTGACACTTGGTAGGTCTATCAAATAATGATTAAACCTTTTTGTTATAAAAATTGCAATTCGTGACAGCGACGTGACTAAAGTTGGCTGCGCTTCGAAAATATGGAGATGCCAACTCAATTATATAGCTTAAAAATACAATTATCGAAAGTTAACATCCAGTGTATTTCCATTAGTTTGTATCTTGGACGCGTAATTTAAATAGGAAAATAAAACAATTGTTTAAAACAGGGGTGCCCAAAGCTTGCTTTCGGCAGTGTACTCACTAATACATGTGAATAAAAGCACAAACACATATAAAGGAACATTTTGGTTTCCTGTCAATTTTTAAACTGCAAAATAATGATTGTCAAATCATTGAATGGGATTTGTATGAAATGGAGAAAAAAGTGGCAAAAATAGTAATTTTCAGCAATTTTCAAAAAATCGTAAGATATATAAGCAAAAATATTTTTGAAAAAAATTTTTTTTCAGACCCTATTTATATTGCTTAAAGAAACTTTTTGCATCAAAACATTTTTTTCTAAAAATCGAGGAAAAAAGTTAAAAATTCAGCATTTAACATACATTCAAAAAATTCAATGTGTACTTAATGGGTTAAGGAAATTTTTGCATCATTCAAACGGAATTCAAAAGACCTTTCTATCGATACCAAAATGTACACGAAGTAACTTCAAATGACGAGTAGATTCAACTTTAGTTCTGTGTAAATACTTTTGACCACCCCTGTATTTTGTGCGGCCATGAGGCAGAGTAAACATTGACGAATTGCAGATAAAGTATAATAAATATGTGTAAGCATTTAAAAATACATATTCCCAAGCAAACTATTATTTAAGAGACCTAAACCAATATTTTCTAGACTTCGTTTCCAGCTTGTGCTAGCTGTTCCACCAGGCTGTTTTTCGAAGTCCCAAAATAATCTTAGTGCAAAAAGAGTCGTTCCATGAACTGATTTAGATTGGCTTAAAAACAATCTAATACTAATTTAAGCCCGTTCATGGAATACCACTAATATATAAATCAATTAAATTTCGATATGAAAAAAATAAAATGTAAGTTTTGGTTTTATCTCCAAAAAATATCGATACTATCGATTTTCAACATATCTGGTTGTAATACCTTTGGTATATTGGCATCCAGTTGTGAGAATTAGTTTGTGTCCTCCAATCTTCCCCCACGCCCAGTACAGCGAAACAAAAGTGGCGGCATTGGGTAATCCAGTGGAATGAAATGTCGCTCAAAAATATCGATAAAGATATTATTGCCAGAGAAATATATCGTGCAAAAATATTTATCTAAACAACAACCCTACTGGCAATCTTCTCAAACGTGGTTAATCGAAACGACACAGCTCTAATAATATATATATATATATATATATATATATATATAAACTAAAGTAATTACATACAGTTCGATATGTGCATGCGATTTAATATCCGCTGCCACTTGAAGCAGCTTTGAAAATGACTGAAAAGAAGGAGTGTGCTACCAGGCTGGATCAACAGGAACATCAACCTGAAGCGGAGCCTGCGACCGCCTCGGCAGATGATGCTGCTCCCACTGTTATAGTAAAAAGTGAGAAGATTGACATTGAAATCGAGGCGAAGCTAAAAGCATTGAATGCCAAAATCAAATCTGAAAATGCCACGCCCCCAACGGGCTATGCTACAGATAGTGACGATGACGGCAACAGCAACGATTCCTCGCAAGACGACAAAAAGCAAGTGGCGCCTGTCAAATCATCCAATGAAATTCTCGCCGAGCTGTTTGGTGTATTTAATGCGGCACCACCAGAGGTGTTATTGGATGACAAAAACCTGCTGAAGAAACACAAAAAGTCAAAGAAAGAAAAGAAAAAGTCTCGAAGTAAGCCCGACAAATCCGATGGTGAATGCTCCGATTCCGATGTGGCACCCGGAGAAGGCAAGCATAAGCATAAGAGTAAACGAAAAAAGCACAAACACAAACACAAGGATAGCAAAGACAAACATAAAGATAAGGATCGCGAAAAGTCAAAGGATAGATTAACCGTGCAATCAGTCAAAACAGAGGAAAAGACCGAGACCAGGAAACGTCATACACCAGGGGATTCCGACATATCAACAGTGCCGGCTAAGAAGCAGTTATTGCAACATGACCAAAGTACAGATCGGGAGAGGAACCGAGAACGGGAGCGGGAACGAGAAGGGAGCGGGAGCGGGAACGAGAGCGGGATCGGGAACGGGAGCGAGACCGGGAACGCGGCAACAATAGTTTTTACAATGGCTACCATGATGGCGGACGTGTTTATTCTAAAGATGACAACGGTAAAACGTCAAAAATTAAAACTGAGCGCCGTCAGTCTGACGAATTGTCGCTTTCGGATGAGGAAACATATCTGCGAGAGAAGGCAAATGGGCGACGTCGTTTTTACGGAGGAGATACGGCAACACGCTCCAAACAGGAGTCCAGCGACAACAAGCGTCACAACACCACCACAAAATACCGGGGCAGATCAAACTCTAGGCATCGTACCCGTTCCCGTTCTCGTTCTCGATCACGTGATTTGGGTATAGATAAAAAGCGTCTGCTAGAGATTGCTCGACGTAACGCCATTAGTATGTTTAAACGTGGTAACATGGCAGGAGTGTCCGAGATGACGCCGGAGGTGAAGGACAAGGTACTGCTAAAGATGCGATACGGAGGACGCACCGTGCAGGATCTCACGGACTTTTGTAAAAAAATCTCCAACGGTGAAATGCTATCCGATCTCAGTTCAGACGAAGACTCGGATGTTGATAAAAATGGTAATGCCAAGGCGTTTCACCATCCATTTCAGCTAAAAGAGCGTGAACCAATTGTTATGCACATCCGCAACTCAACGCCCATAGTACCGTCTGTCCGTCGAGACGATCAGACCAAGGCAATTACGATGCAATTTCCCGTTTCCTCAGGTCAAGTTCATCGCATGTCCGAGGTGTGGGTACCGGTGGAACCAAAGGAGCCATTGGTGCCACTCCCTGTTCTGCCACCGGCCAAACAGGCGACAAATATGTTTAAGGACGTACAACGAAATGTTTTTGCCAAATCCATACCGCAAGAAGAGCAACAGGAGCCCGCCTTTAAGCCAGCCACCACACCTTTGGATGGCCCGGACCCAATAGAAATTAACGGCTGTCCACAAAGCAGTAGTACACCAATATCATTGTCCGTACCCGTGCCCGTGCCAATGCCCGTGCCTGCGCCAAGTGTCCCGGTGTCCGTTCCTCCAACATCTTCAGTTAGTCAGACGCCTGAAATGCCAACGCCACTGCCATTTGTGCCTGAAGTTCCCATACCATCGGCAGGACCGCAGCCAAGTGCTTCAATATTTCCACAGGTCATGCCACCCAGCATGGATGTGTCTAGCATTATCACACAACGTTTAAGTGCCATACGACGTCTGCAGGTAAGCTCTAAATATCCATTAAATGTGTGAGCTTTACAAAAATCCAATATTAAAAATTTAGAGCAAACTAAGTTTGGCACGCCAAAGTTTGGACACCCTTGCAGTGCCGTGTAAGCCGTCATATTTTTAAAAAAATTTGTTATATGGGCATTTCCAAAATCACGAACGGGACATTCGTACGCATTCAAAGTAAGAAAACGTTAAAAAGAAAACTTTTTTTTTCCTGATGAAAGGCTTAACTTATAGCATTTTGTTAGCTCTTTCATTGGTGCAAAGATTGATTTTGGTTAATTTTTCACTTTAAAGACAATAGCAAAATTTAAGTGATTCGCACGGGTCACGAATCAGAAGTGTCTTGTTAGGTAAACCAATTCAAACGCCAATATCAGCGCATCCAGAGGCAATATTTTAATGCAACTACTTTTAAACTCTTGTGCATTGATGCCTCTTAAAAATGGTTATGATTTTTTCAAAAATGACTAGCACTTTTTTAAAAATTCAATTTGATGTAAATTCGCATGGGATATCGCGCACGGAACATTTTTTCCACTAAGATTGAGGGGATATTGATCTATGTATAAATTATCTAGGGGTTTGCCCCTGCTCGCTTCGCTCGCCAACCCCCGGCTACTCTCGCTGAAATCTCGGGGGAAAATGTGGAGTGAAAATAGGAAACATTTCTCACAGCTATAGCCAGACCTTATGTCATTTCTAATTAAATAGCGGGAATTGTAAATTCAATTTTTCCCTGTAGTTGGACTTAAGATAATAGTAATAAGTAGTACTTTATATAATACTAGGGTGTTGCTCTGCTCGCTTCGCTCGCTGAAATCTCGGGGAAAAATGTGGAGTGAAAATAGGAAACATTTCTCACAGCAATAGCCAGACCTATGTCATTTCTAATTAGATAGCGGGAATTGTAAATTCAAATTTTCCCTGTAGTTGGACTTAAGATAATAGTAATAAGTACTTTATATAATATAGAGAATTTACATTTTCGCTGCTCGCTGTTTTAAAGTTTTCGCTGCAATTGGATTATTGCAGCAAGAGCGAGTAACAGTGCCATATACTGAAAATTGATTTTGAAAGTCGCAACACTAATGAATCGTAACACCCCCCCCCCCTCCCCCTACCTTTCCCACTGTCCATCTTCTTTTGATTGTTTATTAATAGCAATAAAAGCCACTGTTCCTATGGCAGCTATACGATATAGTGATCCGATCTTGACCAAATTTTTACAGAATGTTACAATGAGTACGAAATCCATAATCTGTGAGTTTGGTTGAGATATCTCAAAAAATAACAAAGATCTTTATACAAAGTTTTAATTTGCATCTGGTTGTTCCTATGGCAGCTATATGATATAGTGGTCCGATCTTGACCAAATTTTTTCAGGATGTAGCAGTGAGTAAGAAATACATAATCTGTGAGTTTTTAATATAGCTAAAAAAACAAAAAAAAATTTCTTACTAAGCAGTTTTGACCTTTGACCCCCATTTTAGCCCCTTCCAGTGGGGATATCAAAAATCCGTCTAAAAATTTCATCTCAATATCTTGAACCGTTTGGCCTACAGCGTGATGACTCAGTCAGTCAGTCAGTCTGGACAAAGAGTTTTATATATATAGATTAAGTTAAAATTTTTGACTATTACTGTTGTTTTTGTCCCTTGTTACAAACTAATGATCGTCTCCTTTGCACAAAAACAGGATAATCCAGCTGATTCAGAAGCGTTAAAAATGATGTACAATGCTCAGCGCGACATGACATCGTGGGCATCATCAAAGCATCTGCCAGGTCAATTCACTGGCAGCACTGGTGCTCAGGTTATGAAGGTGCATGAACTGAATAGCGGACCACAGCTATGGGCACGTCGCGATCAACTGACATCGACAAAGCCAGTAACAGGTGGCATGGGTATGACGCTATTGCAAAAGATGGGTTGGAAGCCAGGCGAAGGATTAGGTCGCACCAAAACGGGTTCACTGCAACCACTGCAACTGACGGTGAAGCTGGATAAACGCGGTTTGGTCTCCCGTGAGGATATTAAACAGCAACCGCCGTCAAACCGTCAAACGAATGTGCGAGGAACGAAAAACGCAAGTGCCGTAAATATTGCGCAGGCTGCACTCACTGCTCAAGATAAACATCCGGTTTGTGTGCTCAATGAATTGACATCAAAGAACAAATGGACGCCGCCGCAGTATATGCTTAAGGAAGACTCCGGTCCGTCCCACAGTCGCATGTTTCTCTTCTCTGTGGAGATCAATGGGCAGACATATACACCTACGCAAGCGTGCAACAACAAGAAGGAGGCCAAGCTGAATGCGGCCAAACTGTGCTTAAGAGCTTTGGGTATTTTACCGCCCAGGTAAATAGAGTTTAGATTGGATTGATTCGGCGGGGTCGTCTGTAATTTTAACAAAATTTATTTTTAAGAATTTAGATAGAATTATTTGTATATGTTTCTGTATATAATTAACAATAAACTATTAATAGCAACGGTACGTTTTAAATGTTACCATAAAAGCTTACTTCGAAAAGCTCTTGACAAAGAAGTAGCAAGCTTTTCACTTTCCCATCATTTAAGAGGGCATTGAACAAATAATAGTGGTCCAGAAGTGTATTTCATGAACATGTTTTGAGAATTTACATTAAATAACCATAATTTGACTATACTTTAGGAGTTTTCATTTACTGTTTACCTAGTTTCAGTTCATCTGCGTGGGGCAAAGCTCGCATGCGATTTGTTTGATGTTTTGCAAATTTTAAGCTTTGAGTTGGCAACATGGCTTTTGCGCAAGTACACAAACAAATCAAAACAGCTGAGTAGATAAAGCTGGGGAGGGCTAACACCGACACATGCGCCCGTTGCAATTCAAAGTGAGTCTGTGTGCGTGCATGGATATTCAATCTCTCCACACTCTCGTCGACATTAAGGCTTAAATAAACATTGAAGGTCAGTTCACGCGGGAGTGTGCTACAGACAACATCTCTCGTATAGGCCTCAGGATGTGGTTGAAGCATCTTTACCACTGTTCGCCCTGTTAGTGTGCAGGCACAAAACTTTATTGAGTGACCCAGGTTCATGGCACAGTCAGCAGCATCCAAGTGCCAAACTTTTAAAGTTGCAAATGGAACAGATGTTTTCATCCTACTCCAGCTGTGACCAACAATATTAAAATTGGCGCAAGCAAGAGTACTTACATATGTGGGTGCATATGTGAGTGTGAGTGTGCGCGCGTGTGTGTGTGTTTAGAGTTATTTCTGAAGTTGCATAATTTACATGGACACAATACGTGCTCATAAATATATGGTCCCATGTACTTACATGTGTATCTACATATGTACATTTATATGTGTGTAACTATGAATCTATGCATGAATGCTAACAATTGCATTTCGGACCTGGATTGATGTTGACTGCTCAGTTTGTTTACTGCTGCAGCCATGGAAACGTGTCGCACTTGTGCGAAGTGCGATTTCGAAAATGGCAACAACAACTATTGGCTTGACTTGTTTCATCCAAACCGTTGGCAGAGTGAAATGACGCAAATTCGCATGGAGTTTGTTAACTGGAAGTTACAGGTAGGTCTCTTGTATATGTACAATACGTTAGCTCTATTTGTTGCCTGTGCAGAAAATTTACATGCAATATGAATAAGTTTGTGAGTTGAATTTTGATTAGGCTTTTGATCATGCTACGGTGGCTATATAACATTTTTTATCGATGACGATAAGCTTACCGTAAGTTAGCTATCGGATTTTAAACTCCGATTGGAATATATGCAGAAACCGATTACAACTTTGATTAACGGAAATTTTTTATTAATTAAATATAATCTCTTATTGTTAGATCTCACCCAATGATGGACTGCCACAGAAAATATGTAGCGATTGTTTTACGAAATTTTGCTCCATTTACACATTTCGCATGGCCTGCCAGGATGCACAATTAAAACTGTCGAATATTTTTGATAAAATCGATGCCAATATACTATACGACAAAACTGAAGAAGACCAATTTGATGATGAAGTGGGTGAAGTTGAGGAAACAGAAGCGATAACAGAAACTTCATCAACACAACACACTGCCATAATTGAGGCCAATTCGTTAACGCCCTTAGAAATCTATGTAGATACGTTAAACATCAGCGAGACAGAAACATTGCAATTAGGTGAGGATGGAGATTTTTCTACAGACTTCAACTCCTTAAACATTAGCTACGCTTGCAAATTTTGCTACAAGCCACAAGAGAGCTACGAACTACAACATATGCTTTTAGAACACATCAGTAGCGCCCATGATCCAGACCAGCCATATAATTGTCCGGAATGCACGGAATGTTTCCAAGATACCGCATCCCGCACGGTGCATATGAAGAATTCTCACGTTGTTAAGCACTACGCCTGCGAAGTGTGTGGTAAGAAGTACGGAGATCGTCATAATCTACGACATCATGTTGAGAAATATCACTCGGAAACGGATTTCGAATGCAGCCTGTGCGAGAAGCGCTTCTTTACCCGCAAAAGCCTGCACTACCACATGAATTGGCATAAACCGGAGCGTCAATTGAGATGTAGACACAGCGGTTGCGACCGATTGTTTATCAATCAACGACATCTCAAATGTCATGAAGCAACTCATACAACGGGCTCTCGAAAGAGTGAATACTGTGGTTTTTGCGGCAAAGGTAACTTTTCAAGTCCCATATATCAAATATCATTATACAAAAATTTGTTTATGTTCGGATAGATATAAATATATATATATATATAAAAATTATAATATAAAAAAATGTATATATATTTATTCATATTTTTCTATTCGGATCTTTTAAAATACAATGGTTTATTATATTCGTTGCAATGTGTGTAATGCTATGTTCACTCTGCTAATTTAGTCGAAGATGCCTCCGTATGCTTGTTATGCTAAGTTCACATTGCGCCACAGAGACTCAGGGATGCATCTGGTCCTCAATATCGGCTATTCAAATTTCGAAAGCTCAGATGCACTCCTGACTCTCTATGCCAAGCTCTGTGGAGCAATGTGAACCTAGCATAACCAGCATAATGATAAGAAGTAGATTCTTTATATTCGGTTTGCATTCTTTCCGTTGACATCCGATTATTTTTTTTTTATATAAATGGAAAGGTTTTTGTACGGGAGAGAACATCTTCCATATCAATATCAGTCATCTTACTTAATCACATCAAGGGCGTCGATATGTGAGAAACATAGAGATACAATTTTCTTGTATTTGCGATGAGTTCAGTGTATGTTATAGTCTAACTTGTTTTTTTCTAATATCCTTTAGCTTTCATACATGTAAAAACCTTACGTTGGCACATCTATCGACAACATGGCGGTGAAAAGCCTTTTAAATGTGCCATCTGCACTGAGGGTAAGTGGAGTAGTCTTGGAAGAAGTTTGTACATTTCCCAGTTCAGACTATCAATCAAAGGCCATCAAGCATCTTCCTTACTTAACTTACTGCCTATAAATGATGTCTGTATAGGAAAATGTGAAACTTCTAAGGAAAAATATTTTATTTTGTGAGCTTTTTTAAATGGGATTGGATAAGAATTGGAATAATCATAACTCATACAATAAAAGTTCCATTTATAATATAACAAGTCATTAATAATATCCATCTGTCGCATTATCAGAACACTAATCGCTTTAAGATTTTCCATAAGACCATCGTTTACTGTGAAGAAGCCAAAAAAACCGATGCTTTTTATTGTGTGTTGTGTCAATTTAAATATGTGCAATATAATGGTAAACATGGCTTAGTAATTTTTTAACACTTTTTAGCTAAGCATGCCAAAAAACTTCATAATACATACATTACCATCTATGTTACGTCTATGCATCGGCTAATGGCTTGTATCGGAATCGAAAAAGTTTGAACTAATAGCGGATTTGCCGCAAAGTAAATTGACGTTAGCTGATGTATAGGCATTCAATTTAGCATTTATCCAAACCAACATGCAAAACCAAATAAATTCCCGTATGAAACCCTCCCGGAGAGCAGCATGCAAGCAACTATGTATTTTATAATTGTTGCAATTTGTTTCTGACACCCAAAGAGTATTATCTTGTGTTAAATATTACTTATTTATTAGTTGTATTTAATGTTTCATCAAAGTTTTTGCATCGTATGCTGAAAAACGCATCCATATGCTTGAGTTGCATACGGAAAATCTGACTCATCAGGAACGCAGCGAGTGTATGTTCCAGTCCTGCCGCCAGGAGTTTGATAACGAACAGGACCTCATTCAGCACATGGGTACCGAACATTTACAGCGCGAACCAGCAGCTCCAATCATTGCCAACAATAAGCGCGTTCTACAACGAAAGCGGGAGCGACAATATACGGGTCTTTTCCAGTGCGGCAGTTGCCCCCAACGCTTCAATATGAAATCAGCCCTGGATCGCCATATGGCTGTGCACTCGACAGATCGTTTGCACGCCTGTACGCACTGTTCCAAGCGCTATAAGCGTGCCCAGGACTTAAAGTGGCATATGAAGACACATGCCAACGAGAAACCCAATGTTTGTGATGTTTGCGGAAAAGCATTTGCCCTAAAATATGTTCTTACTCAGCATATGCGTAGTCATGAGGGTAAGTCCCTATCTTCCAGATGTTCTTCTATTAAAATAATTAATATAACTGCAAATAATAATAATAAGTATGACTGTATAAAAGGATCATATTATTGATCAATATTAACAGTTGAGACCACCTGCATGCCTAACCGTCTGTATGAACGCTTCGAGCTCTGAGACTACTTATAATAGCCAAACACTTAACACTATGTAGACTCTGTACTTCCAATCTTGACACTTCCAAAACAGATCAAGTTTGTCTTTGAATTTTGTCACTCCCCTTTCATTTATAACAAAATAAATAGCCTACTAACTGCAGCCTAACTTGGATAACAATTCTTTTCAGTTCTTGAGAAGAACTTTAAGTGTGACACTTGTGGACGTGCCTACCTATTTGAGAAGTCCCTTCGTCTGCATCAACGTGTCCACACAGGCAATACTTACTACAAATGCGATTTATGCCAGGAACGATTTGTGACTCACATCAAGTTCAAAAGTACTCGGCAATATAATTTTTAATGTTACCAAAAAAAAATTTAATAGATAAACTTTTTTTCAGCTCACATGAAGAAAGTACACGATAAAAACCAGTCCCATACTAAGGACTCGCTGGATGATTTGATCAACATTGTGATTTCCTAATTGTACCAATGAAATAATCCAAGTGGAACAGAAAACTATAACAGTATCAAAACTATGAAACCAATTGTAGGAATCGCTTTAAAAAAGCCAAGTCCGTAAAATAATTTAGTACATCATAACAACGTATATACTCGCATAAAATAGACCATACCCTCCATTTATCCTTATCACTAGACTAAGCTTCATTGCCTGTACTTATGTACATACTATATATACATATAAACGGATCATGCACAGGGGTGACGAAAGCTTTAAGCTCTATAGGCCGACCACATTCATATTACTCATATATTTCCCTGATCAACGCTTTAATCTCACATTTCTCAATATTAGCTAAAAACTCTCAGAATAATACTCCTACTACAGTATTTCTTCATCCATCCAAATCCTATTCCAAATACATAAGTTTATACATATTTCTATGCCTCTAACGTACTACTCATAATATGAGTAGATGACTATTGGTGACCATTTTAGTGATAAGAAAGAAAATGTTATAAAAGTATTTAAGCTAAAAGGCAAGCAACATTTTGATGCTCAAAAATATTGCATTTATTTAAAACAAAAAATACACGTATTTACAATTATGAGAGTAAATATTTTAAGAAAAATATCAATATTATGTGTAGTAGTGGTAGTGCAATATTTATTTACCAAATTCGAGTTCCATTTACATATATACATACATACCATAAAATTGATCAAGAAAAAAGTGTTTTATTTATTGGGGATAATAGTGTTTTGCCTACAGAATTTGAGTGTTGTGTTTTTTTAAACTTTTTTCTTTACATAACTGTCCAATTCTTTTTTGAAATCATTCCCTTTTTAACGGCCAATTTGTGCAGCGCAGATTTGAAGTCGCGACAACCCTGTGGACAAAGTTGCCAGAAGCTTAAAAGTCATTTGCCGACGTATTGTCTGGCAACGCCAGCACGATGGCCTCTTGTAGCTCGCATAACACGTCAGTGTTTAGGTTTTTAAGCAGTAAGTTCTACCCACAATCGAAGCAAACGTAAATTGCAGCAATAACGAGTCGGGTACCGATCGAAATGGACACAAAGACACAGCTGGTTTAGTATATATCCTGTAATATAGTCAGAACTAAATCAAAACATATTGGTTAACCAAAAACGGAAATAAAAAAACGGTGCGACGAAGGAAAACAAAAACAAGAGAAACTAGAAAGCAGGTGCAGCGGTAAAAGATTAGTAGCTGAGAAATACAGATAATCAGAGAAAAATAATCTCTGCCACGACAAAGTGTGACGTGTGCATCGAATTCGATCTTGGTAAATATCAACATCTCTCCTCTAATCATAACTGGTTAAAACGCCCACGCACACATAGAGAGGGGCGCATCATGGCATTGCCATTGAGCGATATACTTATGCTTGGCAGCGGGGAAAAGAAATTGGCCGCTTGTGTTTTGTTGCTGCTGCTGGAGCTATTTATGGAAGGTAAGTCTAATAATGATCATGATGATAATATAGATAAATTGGTAACCAATAACACGTCACTTCATTCGTTTCAGGCGCCGAGGCAGGGTCAACAAATCAAGCTGACATTGACAACCATCTGGAACTTGGTAAAGACTTTTTGGCTCGTGGTCAATTGTCGGATGCCTTGACGCATTATCATGCGGCTGTTGGTAAGTAATGTGCAATAGTAGTAGAAATTGTATGAGTATGAATAAAGTAAATCCATATTACAGAGGGTGATCCCAACAACTATTTGACGTTATTCAAACGTGGTACTGTTTATCTGGCACTTGGCAAGACTCGATTTGCTGTACAAGATTTTAGTCGGGTGCTGGAGCTAAAACCTGACTTTACAGCGGCACGCAGCCAACGCGGTATTGTGCACATGAAGAGCGGTGAATATGATCATGCTTTAATTGACTTCGAGCATGTGCTCAGCGAGGAGCCACAAAATGGACTGGTTCACGAACACTATTCGAGACTGAAACCCGCGAAGGAACAATGGGAGCTAGTACAGCATCTTATGAATAATGGCGATGATCAAAATGCCATTGGCATGATAACACAACTGTTGGAGATCTCACCTTGGTCTGTGCCATTTCGACAGGCACGATCCGATGCATATCTGAAAACCAACGACGTGCTTTCAGCCATTGCAGATTTGCGTCAGGTAAATCGCTTGTCACAGGACAGCACAGAGGGGCACTATAATATTGCACAACTACTGTATAATATTGGACATGCAACGAATGCGCTGAAGGAAATACGCGAGTGTCTCAAATTTGATCCTGAGCACAAGCTCTGTTTTCCATTCTACAAAAAGTTACGCAAAGTGGAAAAACAGCTGGTGACTGCCGAGCAGGCGCGTGAGGAAAAACAAGCTGAGCAGTGCATTACAGCTGCAGAGGCAGTACTGAAACATGAACCTGAGGAGACAATGATACGATACGAAGCGCACAAGCTACTCTGCTCCTGCTATACAACAGACGAGCAATTCGGCAAGGCATTATCACAATGCAAACAGGCACTAGATATTATGAAGGATGCCCAGGTGTACTGCGACCGTGCCGATGCGTTGTTGGGAAGCGAAATGTATGATGATGCCATACATGATTTCCAATCAGCTATCGAAATTGATGAAAACAATTCGAGAGCCAAGGAGGGCATACAGAAGGCCAAAAAACTGCAGAAACAAGCAGAGCGCAGGGATTACTATAAAATTTTAGGTGTCAAACGAAGCGCTAACAAACAAGAGATTGTGAAAGCGTATCGCAAGGCGGCTCAGAAGTGGCATCCAGACAACTTTAAGGATGAGGAAAAGAAAGTGGCCGAAAAGAAATTTATTGATATTGCCGCTGCCAAAGAAGTGCTCACAGACCCAGAGAAGAGGCGACAGTTTGACAATGGTGAAGATCCATTGGACCCAGAAAGCAATAGCCATGGTTTCCGTGGTGCAGATCCATTTGCGCACTTCCAGCACGGTTCACCGTTCCAGTTTAAGTTCCATTTCAACTAAACAGAGTGAGAGCTACAAACTGGGACGAGATGCCATTGTTGAGCAGGTTACTTTGTGATTTTCTTCGATTCAGTCAGTCAATTTCCCCTTTTTTCCACTTCCTTCCATCACCCACAACATTTATTGCATTTTACCTACGCCAATCCCCAAGCTGTACGATTTTACACTGGTTTGTGCTGCAATCAACTCTTAAATAGCGTGTAAATAGTAGCCTAAAGACAATGTCCGATAATAACTGAAACGCAAGACACAAAACAAGAATATACAACACTGAAAAATTAAATTTAATTAGTTTATTTAATAAATTAATTGTAATGTAGTACATTTTTCTAATTATATATAAAAATGAATAAGCGAAATAAGAACAGATTTCATTTATGTTCAACACCGGTGAAAATCATGAGAGCATCGCTTAGTGATTGATGTGCATTGATGTGGATTGATTATTGTTATCATTCGGTTTTTCTAAATGAAGTAGGTTACTCTTAACCTTAATGGTTAAGCCATATTTAAACAAAACTATTTATTTAGGTTTTTTTGTTTTTATTAAAGAGTTTAAACATTTTTTTGTTAAAGTATAAAAATAAGTGTTCCAATTAAAGATTCCCGATTTAACATGTCTAACATGAAATATTAAGTCCAGGTTGGTAATAAGTTTTGTATATAGGATGCTTACATACAAATTTATAGTTATGCCAGAACCACTCAAAGAAGCTGTCAGGTTTAGGGTGTCAACACCACATAAACCAATGTAGTGAACATAACAGCCAGCGTTAGAAAGAAATAAAACTTGAGGTGATATTTCTGATCCAAGGATCTAAACAATAAACGAAATTGTTCCATGGGCGACTCCGTGTTCGCTTTCGCTATGGTCGCACGTGTCTGTGGTCTGGCTAGCGGAGATGAACGTTTTCCTGCATTCAGCTGCCGAGAAAAACTACTTAAATAGGGAGATTCAACAGTGTTTCCATATGAACGCTGCTGCTGCTGAATTTCGGCTTCAGGTTCACTGTCCGTGTCCAATTCCATGGGTTCTTCAGTGCGTGTGCGTTGATCATAGAACTCGTTCAGCTGGGGGTACAGTGTATTTATCTTGTACGTGGGTTGTATTAGGCTTCCTCTAGGAAATCCACTACCTCCAATAGTCTGACGCTGTCTAATTGTTGAAGTCGATGCACCTCCACTATTGAATGGGGCTGCCGATCCATTGTATGTGTTGCGCTGTGAATTATAGTCGGGAGTATCCTCGGTATAGCTGGTCGAATTTAACAAGGATTGGGTCAGATGTTGTCTAGGCATACCCGAGCTATAGGTGCGCTCAATATGGGGTTCATAACTGGGCAGCGCGTGCGCAGGCGCAACTTGTGGACGCTGGTATATATGGCTTTGAGGCTGATCATTTTCATCTTCATAGTGCGGCTGATTCACCTCCCGCGTGTATGATGTAGTCAGCACTCCCGATTTGGTCAACGAAACCGAGCGACGTAGGTGCTGATCTTCACGTTGTCCGGCATTCGAATATTTGTAGCTTGGTGAGTTGCCTGTGTAATAATCATCATCCTCAGACTGTGAACCGACATCAGAGACGGTTGTAGTTGTTTGCATAGAACGAACTGATGAGTTTTCCAGAGGATAATAATTGCTAGGCGTTGAAGCAATTGTACGACGAGCATTGTTGTTGTTGTTGCGGCTTGGACTTTTACCTGCGACGCGATTTACGTTTATTTTTGGAATTGCATTGACAGCGTTCATCTCAGTTGCCGGTGTCGCCTTACTGCTGTGAATTGTTTCGCGTCTAGGTGTCTTCTTTGTCGCTGAAGTAGCATTTTTGCTACTTTTATTCATGGGAACGCCTAGAATGGTGGCGCGCAATCGACGCACAATTACTTGGCGACTTGAATCAGTGACCGGTATATTTGGTAGGCCATATTGCAAGCATTTGGCATGCAGCTCCTTGTTTGAAATAGTGTCAAGATAGGATAAGTCCGACATTTTTCAGCCGATTGTGAAATTCTGTTTTTGTAAACAAAAATAGCGATGTCGTCACTGTTCTTTTGAATGCTAATGTGACTGACCTTCAACTTATTTTATTAATTTTTTGTTAACTGTGGCGTGCCGAGTATTTATTCAACGTACGATAATCCCTATTTTTTGGGTTTTAAAAACTAGTCTTTACCTAAATTTACCACCTAAGGACAGAAACACAAAATATACTCGCTGACTCGCCGTCTGACACAGAAATGTACTTTCATAAAAAAAATAATCGCAGTACTCGATTACGTGTACGCGGCGTACACGACACTCGATTTCATACTGCCATGCCGAATATATCGATAGATATCAAGGCACATCTCTGGCTATAATTTTGACTATCGGTCGACAAATACACAACAAAACAATTTCAGTAATTGTGTATTCCGTTATTAAATATTGTGCCAAAAACATGTCGCTAACAATGCGGATTTTCACAGCATCGCGCAATGGTAAGTAAATATGCAGAATAGCTTATACTTGTGAACAAATCAATTATATTTTTAGTAAATTTACTTTAATGAGGTTATGTAACCTTATGTCATAGTATAACAAATCCGCAATAGTGCCAATTTTAAACAGCTTGTTATTGATTTGATGAAATTAATAAACGTATGTTATGTTTACAGGTCAGCGTATGTTTGGCACAACTGGAGCACGGATGTTGGCCGCCCAAAGGGCTGAACCGAAAGACATTGTCCAAGTGCCCAAGGGCTACGTTTATGTAAACAACAAGGAGCTGAGCATGGAAATGGAGGATATAACAGATCGTGCTGCAACTACAATGTTCTTTGGTGAACTCTTTCGTGGTTTTGCCGTTACCTTGGCGCACATCTTCAAGGAGCCGGCAACAATCAATTACCCGTTTGAGAAAGGACCACTCAGTCCCCGTTTCCGTGGTGAGCACGCCCTGCGTCGCTATCCAAGTGGAGAAGAGCGTTGCATCGCTTGCAAACTTTGCGAAGCCATTTGTCCCGCGCAGGCAATCACTATTGAAGCTGAAGAACGCGCTGATGGCAGCCGGCGTACAACACGTTATGATATTGACATGACCAAGTGCATCTATTGCGGTTTCTGTCAGGTAAATATAAGTCATATCATATAGTTCTAATAACCAAATTTATTGCATTCTCTTCTTCTCGTAGGAGGCTTGTCCCGTCGATGCGATTGTTGAAGGACCCAACTTTGAATTCTCGACAGAGACACACGAAGAATTGCTCTATAACAAGGAAAAATTATTGTGCAATGGCGATAAATGGGAATCAGAGATTGCATCCAACCTGCAAGCCGATCACCTGTATCGTTAATTCTTATTGTAAATATTAGAATATTTGTTTAGAAAGCTTTTCCAATTAAATAATGTCGTTGCCTGGATTGCGTTAACAACGTGAACACACATTTCCGTGGTTATTGTATTTCAAATAGAAACATCGCCATACTTAAATAATACATTTCGATATTGGAATAATGTAGCATTAAAATATTTACTGGCCTGGACCGGCCAAACTTTTTTCCATGAACTTCTTCTTTGCAAAGCAAGTCCACCATTTGTTTGGCTTGCCATCTTCTGTGCCAAATACTTTTTCCACCACTCGGTTACCGGTCTCGTGACGAAGCTGCAACAAATACTGGCGCATAAGGTCGGAATCTTGGGCCGATTGTGGTTTGGCGTAAACAGAGTTCAATGGAAAGCCAGCATCACCTGGAATATCAAACTTGGATATTGCCAAGCTGTACATTTCTTGCTGACCCTGAGCCTTGCTGGTGCAGCGAGTCAGCCGTTTTAAACATTCGGTAATGTAGAGCGTAATATAGATAAGCACGCGGTCTACTTCAGACTGCAGTTAATAAAACATGTGAATATATAAATATAATATGTGTATATGTAAGGAAATGTAAGTACCTTGACTTCATATGTCCGAAAAAAAACGTTCGCTTTAAAGAAGTAAAGTGACTCATCAATGATGTCGCTTTCCACATTAGCACTTGGGGCTGGTCCTCGCACCTGGGTTCTCAATGGCAAAATGGCCATGTTACCAACTTGTTGGCGAAAGTCCTTGATTTGTGAGTGGTATGCCTGCACAATATGTAAACAATAGATAAGGATTAAGAAAGTGCTACGCGTGAGGTCTAGATTTCTACACCAACTAAGCACACTATCATTTAAGGCTTTTAAACTAATTTTGATCATGGAAAAGAGCTTAACTACTCACCGGCATTCTGAAATTTTATTTGAAATGCCGTAATTGTAGTTATTTTATGTTTTCAACAATCTATTTGGCTAAACCCACTAACAATTAACCAGTATGATGGTATGCGGTTTACATAAAAATCCCCCACACAGAAATACTGAAAAAATTCACCCTTAATTTATCGATATTTAACGGAAATTTTTAAGACATTTCATACTTAAATCGAGCCATAATTTGAATAGTTCTACTTTGTAGATAATTTGTTTTTGAGTTTAAGAAGTCTAAAAGTCCCAAATTTGATTATCCTAGGTCTTACCATTACTAAAATGCTTACGTTCACACGGACAAGGATGCTCATCAAGAATAAACACACATGATGTAATCGGCTACAAAATAAAATGTACACACGCACAGGGTATATGAATACCGACAAATCGATATTGTAGTATATTTGTTATTTGCTATCGATTACAGCCAGCGTTTGTAGTTCAATTCAGAAGAAGAAGCATACCGCGAAACTATTGAATCAATTTCAGTTGTTTAAAAAATCAATTTGCATTGCCAGCAAAATGAATCCACAAAGAGGTGGACGTGCGCCCTCGCGTTTTGTGCGTGGAAGAGCTCGTGGTGGTGGAGGATATCGTCCATATTTCTACTTTCGTCGAAATGGACGTGTTATACCTGCAGGTGGCAATGGTCAAGCGACACCTGGACAGGATCTAGCGGCAGAGTCTGAACGCACACGCCCTAGAGGCTGGAATAAGTCTCGTTCTGATGGAGATGTCCGACGAAAGCGCGCAGCAAATTCTGCTGTTGATTGCAGTTTCTTGCGTCCGGAATACTATGTAGCTCCAGAAGATGGTCCGCAGGTGCTCAGTCTTCTCGTGGATAATCCCAAGCCCTATCCAGGCTGGCGCTTGTACTTTCCGCGCGAAGAGTTCGTGGCGGACAATGAGCTGGCGAAACGCATTATTGCCGTGGAGGCGCACTTTCAACGAAATCCAGATGACTATTCTGTTGCACAGATACGTAAATGCTGCTTCTTTCAATTTTCAGCGAATTACATTCAGAGTGATGGACAACTCCATATGGTCTGGCCGACGTTGGTTGACGATATGCGTAATAAACCACTGCGCACATTGTCCATCATCGGGCTGGCCATGCACACTGTCATTGTCAACGATAGTCTCGATGCGGCTGACGAAGCGGCGACCAATGCGGTGCCAGTTATGTCCACAATAAAGAAATATGTACCTCTAAATGAACCCACCAAAAAGATTTACGTGCAGCCCGAGAACTTTGCGCCCGTGGAGCTGGTGAACAGCATTACCCATGCCCGCGTGGACAGTTTCTTTGTTGTGCGTGGCATTGTCAGCAGCGTGGGTGAACCTACTTACAGCCTGGCCTGGCAAGCCTTTCGTTGCACACGTTGTCAAACGGAGCAGACGTTTCGACAGCGTGGCAAGTTCCCACCGCGTCCTTATCATTGCCTGAAACCAGGATGCGCAGCTAAGGATAATTTTTTAGCACTGCGAAATTCGTCTTATACTCGACTCTTAGTGCGGCAGATCATACGCCTCGAGGAGTCAAGCCTTTCGCTACTGACAGACTACGACAAAACACTGCCTGGTGAACTGGATATAGAACTGCGACACGGTCTTATCGATGCTGCTCACGTCGGACAGGAAATCGTCGTTGCGGGCGTGTTAAAGCTTCGCGAACTCTGCGAGAGCAATGATCTCCCGAAGACTTCCTCGGGAGCACGAGCAACAACAGCTAGTGAAGACTTGCAGCCTTACTTGCGCGCTTGCAGCGTACAGGACGCTCGTCTCGTGGATCGTGAGTTCAACAAATTCGATTTGGAAGCCATTGCTATGATCAACTCCGAGCCAAACAGTTTCAAGCTTCTGGTGCATTCATTGGCACCGGAAGTGCATGGACATGAGATAGCCAAGGCTGCCTGCCTGTTGTCGCTGCTCGGGGGAACAAATGAAGACACCATAAATGTGCTACTCGTTGGCGATCCTGGCATCGGCAAATCAACCATGCTTCAAAACTGCGCACAGACCACGGAACGTGGCGCGTACATCAACGGCAAACGTGGTGCACAAGCAACCAGCCAATTGGGCATCACATTTAGTGGTCGCAACAAGCGCGTCATGGATGCAGGCGCTCTGCTTTTGGCCAACAGCACGGGACATTGCCTTGTGGATGGTGTGGATAAGTTGGCTTCGAAACAGACACTGCTGTTGCAGTGCATGCAAGCTGGGGAACTCAATATCCCTCTGCCGGGTGTATATGCCTACTTTAACCCTCAACCCTCGATTATTGCGTGCGCTAATCCGCAACGTGGCCAATACGATCAGGCACGTTATTTACTTCAGAATATACGCATTACACCCGCATTGCTCAAGGAGTTCCACTTGGTTTATGTGCTGCTGGACAAGCCTTCACAAGCTCGTGATAGTTCCCTGACGGAACATGTGCGTGCTCTCCATGCTGGAGCCAAGAAACGAGCCAAGATTGCAGCTCGTTTTGCTTTGAAGGCCATGAAAGATGACTCCATCTGCGTAAAAAAAGCAAATGAGACCGTTTCGACAGTAGACGAAAAAGACGAAAAAGTCGAGAAAGACGAAAAAGATGAAAAAGATGAAAAAGACGAAAAAGATGAAAAGAGCGCTATGGAACAGAATTACGACTTGGATAAACGCTTGGAACATGATCCATCAAAGGCAGGAGAATTAGATCTGTTGCCTCCTATACTGATGAAAAAATTTATTGCCTATGCGCGTCAAAATGTGAAACCAGAACTAAGCTATGACGCTGCGAATGAGATCAAGTGGTACTTCCTGGAGCTGTTTCGCTGCAGCGAGGCGCAGCACGAGCACAGCCAGATTGGTTTGGGGTGAGTAATAATAATAGATTCGATTTTAAGTTTATTACAGATTTTATAATATTTGTTGTCTCAGAGACCTTTATTTAAGTTAAATTACTTAAGCATATTAATTAGCTACAAAAAATCTTTAGCATAAGTTAAATAGTTTAGTGTTTTATCTGATGACACCAGCTTAACCGAACATAAACAAAGTTGATTGATTAGAGACTACCGTAAAATGCTTATTAAAACACTTTTAAATAAACTTTACGCATTTTCGCTCGTTGCGCTATTATTTTTTTAATTTAAAACCACAGCACAACGATGAACAGCGCATTTAAGGCTCATAGAATTGCAATCCTCCCATAAGTTGAGAGCTCAACTTTTAAACTATTTTATCAGCTTCAATTCTGGTAAAGCTTTTGTCAAAAAAATCCATCTTTTAAGTAGTCAAAATAAGCAGGTGTCATCCGTTGAACTTAAACTAGCGCATCAGCTTGAGAAGCGATGATACCGGCAACTCTACAAATATGGCCAGAAGCAGGGAACTCAAGTACGAGGCGCATAACACGTAGAGAATGTAGGCAAACTGTAAAGAACATGAAAAGGTAATTAGTGATTTTAAATGAAAACATGTAAGAATTACCCTAGACCCCCTACTACCCCTCAGACATCCGAACTTCAAACTTATGCACAGCTATATAGGGTGGGAGACACCCCCACAAGCCGGTTTCATACTTTTTCTCTATCACCCTCTTTTGCCCAACTTTAAGAAGTTAACTTACCATTGTGCCTGTGCCAAAGTAGATGGGCTCCCGCACTGTTGACAGTGCCACACGTGCCACCAATAGATGGACTATGAAGGCACCATAGGTGAGGCGACCCAGGATGCGAAAGATGGGTAGACAGGCAAATTTGCGCAGAACCCCTAGGAAAAGAAATGATTAGGAATTTAACATCGAACATTTAAAATGAATACTCGTGTTACTTACATCCAACTTTAGCGGCCATGCCCAGCACAAATATGCCAAGACCAAATGCCCACAAATTACGCTGAACTCCCGCATAGATGGCACCCCAAATTCGCGGCGATTCGGCATAATAATGTTGATAAATTGGATGCGCCGAGAAGAGCCAAAGAACGCCACTTACGATTAAGGAAAACCAAATGATTTGAAAGCTAATCCGCTCATGCAACTTGTACTGTTTTAGGGAAACTTGGTCGTAGGCCAAAGCAGCGAGAACTCCGCAGAAATATGAGCCGAAGTTCATGTGGAACGATGTGTAGAATTCAGTAAACTGGCGATCCCCTATAAATGAATCCTTCTGTGTTCTGTATTTGTGGATTATGTGTTAAGAGATATTTAACAAGTGAATTATTTAATTGTTATAAGTACTTACTGCGGAGTAGGTAAGAAGATGGGATAGTATTCCAAAACGTATGTCAACACCATGGGTAAAATCATAAAAAAGCCCAACACAAAAGCGTAGAGGTGCTTGCTCCACTTTCCAAAGCGATGTCCAAGGATCAAAATCACTAAGCTCAATGCAAATGATTGCGTATCAGCTGCCAAATACCAACCTTGAAGAAGACACTGAAAATGAAGCAAGTTGATGAGCTGAAATCACTCCTGGTAAAGATTCTACATACTCGCTCATCGGTGCGCACAATATTGTTAATGAAGAGCAGATTGGTCCACCAGTTCTTGCGGCAAGAGAGCTGCTCCCGTTCGTAAATGTGTCGCCAGAGAGGACCACCGGCATTCTCAAAATAGACGCCGCTTAGCAATATCACAAAGGCATAGGGCACCGTTAGCCGTATGTATCGAAACACATTGAACTTGACAAAGAGACCAGCGTACTTGATCATGCTCCATGTCGCCTTCTTGTGATCTGCAATTGCACGGGTCACGGCCAACCAGTTGATGGTGAGCAACAATCCGCTAATGACAAAGAACGTGACAGTTATCAGGGAACCGGAAATGAGCAGTGTTCCAGCCGGAGTATGCAGCAATCTCTCCGGATCTTGTGGATTACTGATGGCACCTTCGTAGATCACCCAATTGGTGTGCGCAAAGATGACCAGAAACATGGCAAAGAACTTGAAACAATCGAGAAAACGCAACTCGCGTCCGATCTTGCCATTCGGCTCCTGATTCAACCTATACCAATTCCGGGCTATCGACCAGGTGAGCAGGACACGTGGGACCAGACTTTGTGGAGGGGTCTTGTAATGATCTCGCTCTTTCAGCATTTTGTCATGCCGGCGACGCTTCAAATGCAAATCGAAAAGGCTGCTCATACAAACCAAGGAGACAAGCGCACCAAGGATCACATAGAAGGCCAAATTCCAGGCATCGTCTGCATAAAAAATACATTTAGTAAAACTATTAAAAGTGACAAACACAAAGAAATACCTTCCTCCACGACCTTGCCGGCAGTAAGTGACGTATCACAATATTCGACAACGCTTTTGGCACGGACTCCATAACCTCGTCTCTCCAATCGCCAGTTGATGCAGGCGTTGCTTAGGTTATTATGACGTGCCCGATTGCCGGCCTCCGTGGCAAACAGTTCCAGATAGACATTCACCTGTAGAGATCAATTTAAATGCATAATGAAATTGCTATCGAATTGGCCATTTAACGTCACAGCCTTGGCCTTCAAAAAAAAATGCATCTTGAATGCTCCAATTTGAATATTTGCATCTGTTTATTTTGTGATGCCTTTGTTTTGCCCATAATTAAAATCAACACTAGCCCACCTTTTGTGTAACTCACAAAATGTTCAAGTTGCATTTCGTTGCCTACCTGGCATCATCATCATCACCTACTGACATCAGTCAATCAGTGGGTTTTCCTCGCTCGCATAATTTACTTATACAGCAGACGCACCTAAATGAGGCGACGAACATATTTCGGATTAGCCAGAGAAACTACTTACAAGTGGAAGGTGAGCTGTACAAGAAGTAAACATCTAAGTACTCGTAATACTGCTGTTGAATTACTGGTACATTTTTTCACATCTCTCCCCAGTTAACTCTAACCTACGTAGGAGCTGAGCCAAAGTTATGCCCCAATCGAGTTGAATAAACTGTTAACCATTTTATTGCAGTCCCATTATTAATTGTAAAAGGGAATTTTAGCTTTGTTAAGCCGTTCGCAACGTCTTTCAATGTACATATATATCCATGTTCGAAGTGATATATTTACAAATACAATATGCAACGATATAAGAAAGATCATACTCATTTATTTATAAATGCTGAAAAACTTTACGATTTTGAATTAGGTTCTAATTTAGGATTTAAATGAAATTAATTGGTTCGCTTCGTGAATTGATTTGAATCAATTTTAAATATTTTTTATGGTTAAAAATTAATAGGTTCTACTTATGCACTTTCGTGTATCATTATCGTATAAGATATAATACCTTAAAGTCCGAGTTATATTTTTTAGTAGTGAAACGGCAATAATTTATCATTGAAAGTGGCTTTAAAATTTTTTCCAAGTATTCTTCATTATGTATTTCGAAAGAGTATCAACTATTCGTTAAGCGCAAATGTAACTTAACTTTTTCTGTTTGTTTTGATTTCTGGTTCGCATTTGTATTGGCTTTTATTGTTGTTAGTTTGAACATTTATATTTTTCATTCAACACTTTATTTTCGTTCGTTTCGTTTTGGATTTTGTTGTTTTTTTTGTGTGTGTGATTTTGAAATCATTGATTTTCTTGGGAGTGCAAGTTTTGGGTTGAGCAAAGGCGTTAAATTGAATTAAATTGTGTGCTATCTGCAAATGCATTGAAAAGCGAGTTTTTAATTTGTTTTATGATCGTTGGTTTTCATATAGCTGTGTTAATCAAATCTGGCAAAGAATGCCATTGAAGCATCCAAACAAGGTGATGCACATAATTCGAATGCTGTTAAGTGATTCACTAACGACATGAAAAGTTCAAGAACTTATAGCTTTAGGGTAAAATTACCTTGGGATTATCCGTAAGGATACCAGCTTGCAACTCTTTCATGGCTTTGGTGTCCAGTGTTGCTAGCTCTGCCTCGCATTGGTGCATACAAAGTCCAAAGTAGAGATGACGATGATTAAAATGATGTCTGTCATACTTGGAGATCTCCTTGATGGCTCGCCAGGCAGGTGCAGTGTTGTCCGGTTGGACATCGGCCCGGACAAAGCAATAGGTGGCTGTACCTTGGAACTCTTGTAGGCAGCGATCATAGTCATCAAAATCGTAGAGCTGCGGCATCTCGTAGTATTGTGTCACTGTTGTTGTTGGGTTGTTGGAATGAAACAAGCAATGAACATCATTAAGGAAGTTAACGGCATGATTCAGCGATCGGGAGAAACCGCGAAGTAAACAAGTTTCGAGGCAATACAATCCTACTTATTAGCAAAGAATATGCAACTTTAACTAGTCGTTGAATCTCTCAGGTGAAAGGAAACTTGTTTCCCTGTAAGTTTTCTGAATTCATCGAAAAGACTTAGGACACAAACTTGAACTTGAACTCGCATCTGAAGTCCTTGAACTTATGTCAAAGAAATGGATGTTATTCGCACATACCCGAGTGCTAATACTGTGTAAAAATTTCAGATAAATAATATCGTTTGTTATTTGATTTGCAATACACAAATTAGTATGCAAATAGTGCAAAGTCATCTTGTTCCTGTCTCAAGTAAATAACTCAAGTGTTCCTTTTTTTCTCCCCCACTTTATTGAGGGGAACTTTTGTATCTTTTTGCTGAAAGTGAATCATTTATTATCGTTTATTTCTTATGATGTTTATGTTCACTTAAACATGTCACCCGAGGCTTGTTGACCACTTTCAGAAGATGCGATAATTGATTAGAACTCAAACTCTATCGCGTTCATTTCGGATATTCGACTCTAAAATGATGGAATGTTATTGTTGTCAACCACTTGTTAAAATCGTACATGCAATTAAAAGACAAATTACTTTCTTATATTTCTGTTACAAATTTGTCAAATCATCATCATATAGTACTAAATTACAAGTATTCGCGTTTAATTTTTCATTGTCACTGCGAATCAATCATGTTCGAGAGTAAGTAATCCCTTACAAGCAAACTTTGGATATACTCATATCGTGAAAAAATATATTTAATATTATATCTTTCCAAATAAAAATATTCATGACTTTCTGTTAAAATTTGTAGAAAAAAAAACGAATAATATAACATCTATAAAGACCTTTAATTTATAGCATGGAAATATCTGAAGAAGTCTATTTAAATATTAAAATCTAGTTGCTTTTGTTCTATGTAACTTTTTTGTCTGCCAATGTAAGAAACCAAAAGTTTCCAGAAAGCTAAGTAATGTCTTTTTATTTATGTTTAAGTAATACAAATTTACAGTTGCCCATTTAAATGCAAAAAGCTACAAAAAAAAACAACAGATAATTTGCAAGGCAACAGATTTAGAAAGAAATGGGCTATTAATTTAAGAATCGTATTGAATACTAATAAACCTTCATCAGTAATTAGGTTAGGCATAGTAGATTAACGGAACAAAATAAGTTATTTATCTCTATAATTGATTATAATCAATTTGCGTTTCTTTTTTTTTATATATTATGGAAGTCATATCATTGGTATAATTTCCATAAGGGATTTGCTAGGCATTGCAAAAACCGTTGAAAATTTGGGCTTATCTAATCGTAATTAGAATTAATTGATGGACCTGTCATTCGTTGCACACAAGCGCGTCAAATAAAATTTTTTTTTTCAAAAATAAGAAGAGAATCTTTCTAATTGGAAAATAAAATTTGATCAACAAATTACATTACTTACTATTCATTTCAAAGCTTTGAACGGCTGCCAGAAGCACGTTTAAGAAGATGATACCTTGAAGCTGCAACATGATTACCTGCTACGCACTCTCTACTTATATTTAATGCACTTTTTTTTAAGAAACTCTTTGCACTTGCGCCACAAAATCTCGCCGACGGGCAACTAAAATTTCATTAACGAAACCTGTGCATCAAATAAAAGCCACATCAATGCCCCTATTAGGAAATGGCTCTATGCTTCCGATCGCTTGCTTTAAATGCACTTTTTTTTAACAACTCGATGGAAGCGCTGATTGAACCAAACCAAATTCGATCCAAATCGAACCGAACCGTGCGCGTCAACGTGCGGGTCGAGAATGAAAATACAAATTGAAAATGGAAATGTTGTGCGTGTGTGTAATAATGCTTGGCCCGTTTGAGCGGTGGGATCGTCTCAGAGTTCAGGTTCGGGGCTGGGACAGTCAACCAGCCCAGCGAGCAACATGTCGGTTGCCCTCTCGACAGCATTTCACGTTATTAACGATTGTTGTGGATGCTGTTTCAAAACTCTTCCGATAAAATGCGTTGGAACATGTTCGATGCGCCCACATGCAGCTGATATATTGGGCATTATTACTTACTGTGAAGTTAGCCGTAAGGTACGTCATGTTTTTAGCCCTTCATTATGGTTAGCTCATTATGGCCATATTGGGAGCTGGTCTGGAAGTACCATAATATGTTCTGCAACCAAATATGTAGTTAAAACTTAAGCAAGTTTTTCAAAATTTGAAAACGCAGTAGCACGTGTTGATACACGTACAGATCACAAACATGTTGTTGCTGCTAATAAAAATTTGGTCTCGAATATACCTGAGGCGCTATTAGATTGGAATAACAGAATAAATTCTTATATCATAATTAATACAAATAATTGGTTGCGAAATAGAATAAAAAGCAAACAAAAGACTTAAGCAACAAACTTCTTTTCAATATATGTATAGGTGTTTTGACCTTTTGCCTCAATCTTTTTCCAGACATCTACTCGGCTTGATTAGCCTATCAGAGGCACGTGCCCGCCTAGATTTGTCTAGCGTTGTGACAACGCTGCACGTGCGCGATGTGATTGCCGTGCTAACTGAGAGCATAGCTCAAACCCGTATTGACACTGGCCAAACTGATGCACCCAGTAGTTCCAGCAAGAGCTCTAAACTCCAGAGTTTTGTGAAAATGATGCAGCTGCGATCGGCTGCTTTGGGACGTCGCATCTTTGATTACGAGGAGCTGAAGGAGATAGGAACACGAGCGGGGATCGTGACGGGCATCTCAAAGCTAGTCGAGATTGCTAACATGGCCGGCTATTTGCTCAAGAAGGGCGTAAACATGTACGAAGTTGTGCCCGACTAAACAAATTGATTGGCAAATATTTGACAAAAGTTCGTTGCAAAAGTAATGCATTAACTTTTGGTCAGTTCTACAGTGCTTTCGATACTTTATTATATTTAATTGGAAACTGCGCCATCCGTTTGAACTACACAAATATGTTATTTACATAATGTAAAACTACTTTTAGACTTGAGTAAATTCTTATCTATTAATATTAAGATCTTATTGTTATTCATCCTATTTGTTAATAAAATACAATTTTTTTAAACATATTTTAAGGTTAAAGAAGTTTTTAGTATAATTAAATTGCTGAAATTAAAACAAAAGTCACAAATCAAATGTCACGTTCATACTCTCAGGTAAGTCACTTTTTATACATACAGTTTTATCGCCAGTTTTATACAAGAAATGCAATGAATCCAAATATTTAAAAAAGCAACCGCCATCAGTTTGAATACTGTTTTTGCAAATTTTATAAATTCTAAGAAAGCGGCGCTAGCAAACAATAGATTGCGTAAAATAGTTGTCATTTTTTTTTTGTTGGGAAACTTGACAACTCTAGTGTCCCAGATTTCACTCGAATATGAGACATCAACTGAAAAAACTTAAACTACATGGATTTTTCTTAGAACTTTCTAAATGTTTCCAGAATTTTCCAGTTTTTTTGGATTTTCTTTGAAGAAAATCCGCTTGAATTTATCAAATTTATAATTTTATTTACTTGTTTATAAAAAAAACACGGTTTTGTTATTTAAAAAAAATTATCTTTTTAATTTTTTGTTTTTTAAAACGCGCGACTCAAGCTGACAAACTTTTTTGGTGCATACTCTTAGGCTTTTTTAAAATAGGCCACACTTGCACTCAAAAGTGGAGCACCCAGAGCCTTCGTGTTTCATTCCATTATGACCACGTCTTCCTTTGTTGTCACCGCCGAACTACAATTTTACCGTTGCGGTCTGGCGGCGCGTCGTTTTTTGTAGTTATGTTCAAGTTCGATATCTTGTTGTCGCTTATTGCTTGCGCGTTTGGAGCTGCTCTCCCTGAGGGTCTCCTCCACCAGGTGGATGGACGTATCGTCGGAGACACTCAAACCACCATCAACAGTTTCCCCTGGCAAATCTCCCTACAACATAATGGCGGTTACTCTTGCGGTTGCTCCATCATTTCCTCCAACATAATCGTGACTGCTGCTCATTGTCTGCAAGGCGTCTCCGTCATCCCTGCAGATTCGAGCTGACTTTAGCTACTGGAGATCAGGTGGTGTTGTCATCAGGGTCGCTGCTTTCAGGAATCACAAGGGTTACAAAGCCAACACAATGGTCAACGATATCGCCGTAGTACGCCGGAGCTCTTACCTGTCCATCGGTTTGGCCACATATGCTCTGCTGCTACCTCTGTTTCTGGATGGGGTACTCAGCCTTCTGGCTCTAGCTCCATTCCCACCCAGCTACAGTTCTTTAATATGAACATCGTTAGCCAGAACGTCTGCGCTTTAAATGCCTACACCCAAATCAGGAGCTCCATGATTTGTACTGCCGCCAGCGGTAAGGATTCCTGCCAGGGTGATTCCGGTGGCACCTTGGTCTCTGAAGGTTCCCTCGTTGGTGTTGTCTCCTGGGGCTATGGCTGCGACGCCTCCAACTATCTACGCTAATGTCGCTGTTCTCCGCAACTGGGTAATTACATTAAAAACTATTTTAAGTGTAGCTTGTTTTCTGTTTTATACGATTTGTATACCGTTTATCTCCCTGTTTCATACTTTTTTTTTAACAAACCACTTACAGTTTATATGCAATTGATATTGGTTTCAGTTAATACTTTATTCGTTTGTATTCATAAAATTACATAGAATGTATCATGCTAATTTTTCATATATCCGTATTATCAAATATAAATACATAGTTATACTTAATTTAAAATCAAATTCATTAAATGTCTTTCTTTCTTTTAAGGTTTTGTGTATCCATCCTTTTTGAATTCGCTTGAATTGAATGATTTTTTGTTTTCGGTACATGTGAGGCTTTAAATTTCTTGGTAGTAACTATTTGTCTCTTGTGTATGCATGTATCAAAGGTTCGTTTGTGGTTACACTACAAGTATAGTACTACACTAGTAGTGGCTTAGCCTATGTGGATTAGTTTAGATTGTTTTAGAGCTATCTTTACCGTGCCATTTAGATCTATTTACAGAACGAGCGAACAAGCGCCTTAATGTATATGTATTTTCAAATATGTATAAATTTATTTCAATATTTGGCTTAACTTTTTTCTATCCATTGTCTGTTTAAAATCTTAAATTATGTCCAAGGGATTTATGTTTCCTTTGTTTTTTAATTGAGATTCTATTTGTTATAATGATCGTGATGCCATCAAATTTTCTAAATAAGCATGTCACAATATTTTAAGCTAGTCAGTCTAAATAAATTAAATAGAAGGCAACAAAAATAACATTTTTTGCTAAAAACAAAAAACAAATTCTTTAATTCGCTGGCTAAATATTTGCTGCTATATATTTTAATGCTATGTACTCGTATATATAAAAAAAATCAAATCTAATTGCATTGATCTTTAAGCACATACATATTGAGCTAAGGTCAAAGTCAATCAAGTAAAGATTCAAATTAAATTTGAAATAAATATTATTAAACATGTCGTTTTTCGATTTTGCTATACAAATTTCAATTCAAGTTCGCAGTTTCATCTATATCAAAATATGCGAATTGAATTGCTCACATAAATTAAAGGATTTCATTAGAATACATATTGCACTAAGTGTGGACCGTACAGAGAGTAAGGATAAAGGAGACACAGATGGTTAACGGAATGCTGACGGGAGATGGAGACAGTCCTTGTCTATAATCCATTATATACTTAGGTATTTGTGGGCTGTATGAATATTTTGTCTATGCTATGGGCTTTGTACTTCAAAATGTGAGCTAGAATGCGAGACACGGAGACGGCGGCGTAAATAAAGCTAAATAATATGAACTAGTCCGTCTTTTAAACTAAATGTAATTCTAACTAAACATCAAATAAAGAAGATAATTATTTGCCTAAAATTTAGACTCGATTGAGATACAATGAAAACACAAATGCTGGCTAGCAGATTTTACAGTTCGCCACGGAAAGTGAGATTATAGGTACGCAGCTCCATGGGTTCTAGAGTGATCTGAGCCAGAGAACGTAATCGATGCGGCTGCTTGTGCTGTGACATGCCTGTTAGGCTCGTGGACTCGATACTGTTTAGTCGAAGCTCGCCAAAGCGAACAGCACCGAGACCGTTGCCCATTTGCGGACATATGCCATTCATGTCCACCTGTTGTGAGCTCACGCTGCAGTCGAAGCCCTGACGATGCAGGACCAACAGCGCTGAGGCGGACGGAAACATTTGTAGTTGCGGATCGGAGAGTGTGCGCAATGTAGTTAGATGCACATCGCAGGGCAGCGCTCCATGTGGCAGCATACGCACCAGCGGGTGTAGCGATGGTTGCGGTTGCTCAAAGTTACTCAAAAAGTAGAGATTTGGAGGGTAACGAAGCGCATTGGCCAACTGTTGGGCCTGCAAACTTAAAACTTTGTAGCTGGGCGGCTTATCAACATGATGTCCTGGCGGCATATCCTCCACGAGCAGCCAGAACTTGTGACGTGTAAGGCGGCTGTCAACAACGCCCTCGCCCATACCGCGATAATCATCATAGAGTGTGCGACGGTCTAACATTACCTCCAGTTGTCCGGGCTCATAGCTGGCAGCGCCTTGGGCATGTGTGGTAAGCAGTGTCAGTCGCTGTCGCGAATCCTGTAGAAAAGCGCCTGAGGTTATTGGGAAGTAGTTGCCCTCAATGCCAATGGCTGGTACTTTAATGCGTCTGTTTAAAAAGAATCTTATTTTAATATCTGTTTATTTAAATTATATGTATATCACATGACTTACTCATGATACTGAAAACCATTCTGATCGCTATAGAATACGGGCAACTCCGGCATACTACTTGGCTCTGCTGGCTCCTTGAGAAGGTCACGTTGCACTGGCGCCGGCGCAATATTGTCAATGTTCGTTACGAGTCGCATGAAGAGCTCCGTTTCCCGATTCTTTGGAGGTGGCTCAAAATCAATGTCATTCTCAATGTAAATAGCTGCATCCAAATGAGTGCGCGTATTGAAAATGCGAACCGTGTGTGCCATGAAGGGACCATAGATGACTGTGACATCGCTGGCAATGGGCCCAGAAGTGATAATGATGCGCACATCCTCATACTGCTCCAGCACATCCTTCTCCGCCTCGCTCTGTTCGGGATCCGTTTTAAAAAGATATGCCCCCGAATGGAATTGTGCACTCCGATACGCCGCAAATTTAATGGCGCACTGCATCGGTTGCAACAGCTGTTGCTGTTTATTTTTCCTGGTGATTGTCTTGAGGAATCCGCTTTTCTCATCGAAAAGCAATCGCATGCTGGGATTTTCCAATTGAATGTCACCTGGAAAATTTGATAAGGCACGTTAAATTAATTATATAACATGTAATATGTAGGTTCTATGTAGAATCGATGAGTTTCAAATTAATGAGCAAATTATAGATATTTAATTTTGCTGCTGGAGTATACAAGGTTAAATTTAAAATTAAATCTACAACTTTTTGTTAAAAGAGGGAATAAGAATACATTCTTATGGAAAGGACAACATATCTCAATGACAAGAAAGATTTTTACACTAAAGGTTTTTTGCAGCTATATGATATAGATAGTAACAAAGACACAAAGTTTTTCATGCCAAACAAATTGCGCGTAGCGTAAACTTTAACTCCAATTTGACCCCCACCCAATTGAAATTTAGTAAAACACCGTGTTATTGCACTATAAATTATTACCAGCTATGTTGTATTATTCCAGCCTCGTAGCTCCACAATGAACAGTTAGTTAGGACAAAGTTTTGTATATTAAGAACTTTGCACGAATTGATCGGCTCATCTTTTTGCATTAAAAAAGGGTCGATACAGAGCTAACTGTAACTTTGGCGTGCTAATGTTTGGATACCCTTGCAGTGCACCGTATAAGAGCTCATTTTTCTATTTTTACCAAATTTGTTAGATGTAGATTTCGAAACGATCGTTCCTATAGCAGCTATGTGATATTAGTAGAAGTCGAATTTGCACCAAATTTGGTCAGGCTATATAAATCTGTACCAAACACAAAATCTGTGACATTCGTTGAGATATCTCCTGAAACAAAATCGTTTTTCTTACTAAAGGTTGATTTCTAACCGATCGTTCTAATGTCAGGTATATGATGAAGTTATCCGGCCCGTTTCATCGAGATGGCTTGAAAACTGAGTGACTAGTTTGCATAGAAACAGACAGACGGACATGGCTATATAAACTCAGCTCGTCGTTCTGATCAAGAATATAAATACTTTATGGGTTCTGTGAACATACTTCGTGACAAATTATAATTCCCTCTGCAAGGGTATAAAAATTAGAACCAACAAATTTTATATTATAAGATCTACTGTCTCTGATTCTTTGTGCTAACCTGCTGGCTTGGCTCGAGCCTCAAAAACACCAATGTTGGGTATTCCTGGCGTGGCAGTGGCTGATCCCGTGTCAGGGGCATTTGCTTTATCAGTGCAGTCATCGCAGTAAACGGTGGCAATATTACGCTTGTAGTTAAATTCGTCTACCTGAACACGATAGGTAGTCAAAGACAATGGCTCCAACTCGGCCACAAACAACACCTCAAATTGACGCCTTGAGGTGCGAATGCGACCAGCGCTTGCAGTGCCAGCAGTTAGCATGTCATTGTAAGCTTGCTCGTAGGCATCTGTAATATTCCAGACAGGATTGATTTGTATGTGCTTTAGTTCCACGCCCTGATCGTTAAAGACACGCACATTGGGATGCTGAACACGTAGCGTGACAATTTCAATACGCTTCTGGGCGAGAGAATTGTACAGGACAAAGCTAGCCTCAGCATTTTTGACCGATGATGTGACTGCACCTCCAGCTGGCGTGGTTGTGGCTTCATCGCTGCCAATGGAACCCGGACTGACCAGCTGAATGGGCATTTTACGTGGCAATTTGCTAAAGTTGTCACGCTCATATTCATTGAGCAGGAATCCATGATTGTGGGAGCTGCTGTTCTGGAGCAACAGTTCTATACACGCCTCCTGCATTCGAATCATGTTTTGGGTGCTATCGAAGAGGCGCATTGCATAGTCCCGCATCACTGCAGCCTTGGAGGTGCCCGTAATGGCATCGTGATGCTGAAACAGTCCCAGATTGCGTCTGGCGTGTATGATTTGCTCGTAGTTCTTCTCATAGATTTTTATAGAATCCTCGTGTCTGGCCTGACGCGCCGTATTATATGCAATGGTAAAGAGAATCTCTGCGGCACGCAAGTTGTGCTCCAAGTCGGAGCTAAGCAGCTTGTAAAAAGGGCGTGTGGTAAAATAGCCCGACCAATAGGCGGGTCTGCCCTCTGAAAAGATGTCAGAGTAGACAAAGAAGTCACCCTTGAAACTGGGGAACGCCTTGGCGCCCATGCGCTGCCGTATTGCCTTAAAGTAATCACTGGGCGTGCCAAATTTGATGTCCACATTGTAAAGCCGCTTGTTGGCCATAATATGACTGATGAGCTTCTTGTAGTTGTGATACTGCTGATCCACCTCACGCTCCTTGTTGTATCGGAAATCGTCCCCAACGGGTATCAACGCCACATTGTGTGGAAACAAGGAAGCTGTGCGGGAATATTGTTCCAACAACAACTGCGCCTTCTCTTCCACATTGTCGTCAGTGATATATTGCGCTTTCAGTGAGTATTCCGTATACTCGCCGGGTATTTTGCGAAAATCAAAGTTAAGGCATATAGAGGGATGTGGACCGCAGGAGCCCTTGATGGAATATATGTCAAAGGGCATATTGTGGGTTAACAATTTTCCCTGACCCTTGGCTGAACGCCAGTATGGTGTCCATATGAAATCGCCACTTTGCTGGCGAGCAAACCATTCCTTCCATGCGTAGTGTATGCGCTGTATGATGGTTCCCTCAAATTGAGCTCCCGATAGCAGATACGGCACTGTGCTGCCATGTCCAAATGGATCTATGGACCAACCCACCTTGGGCGTGACATTCAAATTGTTTTTCAGCCATTGATGACCTTCGATGAGTTGATCCAGCATGGGATAAATGTGTACGTTAGCCTCATCTGTCATTACCCAACCTCCGGTGGTGATCTCAATGCGACCGGAGTTAACCAGATGCTTAAGCGCCCGCTGCTTAGTGGGATGTGCCTGATCCCACCACAGCTGCAGAAAACTAATCTCTGACCAGATAAATGTCATGTCCTTGTACTGTTGCATTTTGGTGACAAGCAAATTAAGAATTTGTCGTGAATCCATTTGGAAGTAGTCAAAGAACGTCTTAAGCCAGCCGGGATCATTATGGGAATGCGGCACCACAATGACCTTCAGTGGTGGGCGTTGTTTGTCCTTCTTTTGAGCCTCATAGCGTTCCTCAAAGCCCCGATCCCAGTACTCCTTGGAGCGCATCCATTCAGGCTGCGGAATAGAATGCTTATATGTTAGACTAACCAATCTATGGGGCAGTTATCAGTAATCCTACCTGGAAATCAAATCTGCTATGCTCCTCCGCTGATGTGATGTTAGTTTCACTTTGCAATAACAGGTAACACTTGTTACCCCAGTTGACATTCCGTTGCGTCTCCTGGTGCACGTCAATCTTGAGATTATCACGCTCCGCGGCTTGCAACTGTTGTGGGGATCCTTGCAACGTTGGATAGTGATTCTGCTGAGGCTGATGATTATGTTGAGAAGCACTGCCTCCGCCTACAGTGAACCCACTTAAGGCCGCAGTAGAGGGTTCCTGACCACGAGCCATGCCCACGGGCAATCCGACTGTATTGGCATCCGAAATGTGTGTCGGATTTGGTTGACCAATTGAAATATAATAAAGGCAGAGCAAGATCGTCACAAATGCCGACAACAGGCCAATGCATCGCGCCGATCCCCGTCGCAATAGCTTAAATGTCATCTTGTGTTGATGCGGATTTCTTTGCCTCAGACTAGTTGTTGTGGTTATGCCTCTATATATTTAAGTGTATCTCACTGGATATTTATGGTTTGCCTGTTCCTTTGCTCAGCTGTACATCTGCAATGAAAAACAAAAACTCGCAACATGAGTTAAATGCGCAATTACATTCATTTTCCCACTAAACCAAGTAGACAAAATCAACAATCATTTAAGGGCAGAGATAGTGAAAAGGATGCTGGACTGCAAAGTACCCTGGACTGGATTTGGCAATAATTAAATATCACTTGAAAATTTGTCAATCCAACCAGAGAGAAAGAATGTGTATTTAAAAAAACTATTTCATTTATTAAATTGCCTACATTCTAAAACATAATCTCATAGAATTTAAAGTTTTGTTTAGAGTGGGGAATACATTTAGGGCCGTTTTCTCATCTTGCTGTTAACCTTAAAGAGAAGATAAACCTGCCGATAAGAGAACAAAATCTTAAGTTTATCTTCCCTTTAAGGTTAATGACAACGTAAGAAAACGGCACTTAATCTTTTAGTTCTATATCTTCTATTTTTCTTAATTTAAGCTTAACAAGAAATAGATGTTTGTAAATTCGATAAATTTTGGAACTGCAGTCATTCTTTAGTTAGAACAAATCATGATTCAGGATTCAGAAAGCTGATGTTCTTTACATAAATTTAAGAAATTGCCTTTCAATTGTGCTCCTTGTGCTATGTATGTGGGTTCTGTATTTCGAAATCAAGTGTTGTAATATTTCACATCACATTGAATATTTCATGCAGACAATAAGCGAGTGAGCTGTAAGGACTACAAGGACCTCGCCAAGAAGTAGGAGTAGCCGCATATGCAGGATGTGCCGAAGGGCAAGAAGCGATGCTTGCAAAAATTTAATTAAGGCACATCCCGAAAATGCTTCGCATGTCTGCCACGAATATTGTGCATACATGTGGAACAGCAGTTTAAGGATGCTGAGGGGCGGGAAGGGGGATCGGATGTGGCTTTGAGCCTGCGCATTTGTGGAATAAGTAAGTTCACCAATTTGCAATGTTTTAAATTCCAAACACATACAAGCATACCTAACTGCATATTTACATTTCTTAAAATACACATGGTTTAGGTAATGACTTAATTATTGGAAATCGCGTTTAACACAATATGTGTCAATGCCTCGTGCCTGACGAAACTTTCCCAAGGTCTATTCCGATAACCATTTTATCTTTTATTTACATATGTCTTCTATATAGCTCATTACCAGCTATATTGATATCACCCAATTCTTTTTACAGGGTATATTTAATACAAGCCCCAGTGCTTAAATAAATCATAATATACTGTTGAGCTGTAGAGTTTTATATTTTAATTTATACGTCATTTTTAATGAAATTCTTTATGCATACACTGACTGTGACTTTTCTTTATATTTCACAAAAAGTTAAAAAGTCATGACATACACATTACTTTGCCCTCGAGGAACTAACGAACCAAAATCACCCAAAGTAAAACAAAACAAATAAGTAAACTATAGATATAGTACTCGACTACGTATTACTCTATAGTTGTAATTCGAACTCAATTGAAGACAATACACCTAGCAAATAAACGAAAAAATAGAGCAATACTTGTTTCGATTTGTTTGTATTGAAAATTTAAAATAAACTCATCAATATAAGCTCGTCCAGCTCTTTTGGATTACAAATAAGTATAGGTACATGAAATCCATTTTTGATTCCTTTTCAATAGTTACAGGGTATAAAAAAGTGAGCTTAAAACTCAATCAAAAACTCTTCACAAACACGCAAAAAGTTTGTTCAACTTTTTGAAATGATGAAATAAATGCATTTGCTAGTTTGGTTCAACTTGCTGACTCCGCTTGTCCGGAGCACAGTGCGTATGTGTGATGTGGCAACATTTGCATGAAAGTGCAAGAAGCATACGCATACAATTAAATAACTATGTATATATTTGTAATTTAATATGGCAGAAAAATAGTTGGTTTCACAGTGCATTTGTCATTTCACATTTCTCTTGACATGAAAGCAGCAAATTAGACATGCATTTAATTTAATCAAAATTTAAAAGCGTTATGACCTATGCAGTTAGAGGCTTAAGTGTTTGAAGTGTCACCTCCCTACCATCTGTGCCTGCTTCCCAATGTTTCAATTAGTCTCGCACACTCTCTCTCACACACACACACACAGTCAAACCACATAAAGCTTAGGTTGAAGCAGCCCCTCGCATGCTAATCAGTGGCCATTAAGTGACGCTTCCCCTCTGCCGGCGGTAGCTGTGGCAGGCACCTGTCACCGGCAACATGCAAATGTGCTCTGCTCCCCTCTCGACACGTTCTCTAGTTGATTTAAACGTTCCCCCCCCCCCCCCCCCTCTCCCATCACTGGTTGTTGCACGTCACAATGCGCAAGGCGTAAAAAGTGTAAAGTAAAACTAATGCTTAAGCTCATTAGAACTGCGTAAGGGGAGCAGAGGACAGGGAAGGGGTTAAGGTTAAGACTGAGAGCTGGAACTGAAACTGCGCGTGCTACACACCAGTTGGGGACTTCTTTTATGCTGTTCCCAAGTGGCACATTGCATGACTTCTTGCCACATCGGAACGTTTGAATTACGTTTCTGCGGTTAGTGAAAATCATTTATCAAATGTTGTCCAGTGTCTTTCATTAGAAATTTGATAATGAGTAATGTAAATATGTTAAATATTATAATAAACATTACTGAATTATATGATATCTGTACATTTCACGGATGTTTTAATAAAAATTCAATAAAAAAATGAAATTAACAATTTAATCTTAATAGTTTTTGTTATAGAAAAATGTTGATTGCTTTTCAAATTCTAAAAATATTATTTTAAGTTTAATTAGAGCTTAACATTTCTTACGTTATATAATTCTATTCTGTTTATCAGTTCTCATTGAAACAGTTTACTTTATCAGCGACATAAAGAAACCATTCTTAATAGCTCTCAAAACTTCCGCACTTTAAAATATTATTATCAGTAAACTAAGGTTCTATTTTTTTGGGTACACTCATTAAGTAGAAAACTCGTTTGTTTCAAACTAACAAATAAAGTTAATTTTTACATAACATTCTACAATCAACAAGTTCTCGTTCATGCCTTAACTTTTGTTTAAAAAGTGATTTATAATTTCCGGATACATAATATATTTTAATTGGATCATAATTATTTCCGTGTTTGAAATAGGCTTCAGTTGGAAGGTGTCAACTCGGCTTCTATTCAATTCAAAGTGTCCACAAGTTTGTTAATCGAACTTTCTGTCCATGTCAAACAGTCGAGATATTAGTTACTTGGAAGGCAAAAAGTTTTTGGCAAATTTGATTTCATTGTGAATTGCACTAGCTATAGCCTGGGGACAGACAGTTGCTTTCAGGATCCCATCCGGTCTCTGTCCTCTTGACTTTTTGACATGTTGCCCCGTTTGCCGGGCCTTTCTGCACAATATGCGAGTAATTTCAACTTGGAATGGTTTCTGGATCATTTTTTTCACATAGTTTGTTGTTGTTGTTGTTCTCAACACAGTTTGCATGATTTCGACAACAACAACAACAACAATAATAACAACAACAACAACAATAACAACAACAACAACAACAACAATGTGTAACCCAAGTCAAAAGTCGTAAAGTTTTGCCGCCTGTGATTGGTGCTAAGTTAGCTATTGTTTTTGCGGCAATAAAGTCGTCGTTTTGTAGCTCAAATTTCGCATATGTTGTTGTAGTTGTTGTATACCCTACACACACACACAGTTACGCACACACACACTTCAATTCAAATGCAATTATTGGTATTGTTGTTTTTGCTGCAACCCAAATAAATGTTGAAATTTTTGCTTTTTTCTGGTGATGGCTTTTACCAAAAGTTTCTGAAAGCACTCGAAATCAATTTATAACTTTGTTTATCGAGTTCTGCATGTTGTGCACTATAAATTGTTGTTGTTATTGTTGTTGGATGCTTTGTTATTTTGCGGGCCACCAAATTGTGTAATAAATTCAAATTAAAGTTCAGTCCATTTGCAGACATTTTTTTTTCGTGTCCAAGTTGATGTATAGATCACAACTGTTTTTTTAATCTTAAAACAACAAGAGATTGATGATGAGAATTTTCTAAACTTAAACTAAATATTAAGTACACAAACTTTTCGTCTACGTGTCCTACAACTTTAAAAAAAATCTAACACTTAAATTATCAATCCCGAATTGTCTTAAATTTCAACTTAATAAATTCAATCCCATTAAATCTTAAATTCAGGCTTAATCAATCAATCCCGAATATTCTTAACTTCAAGCTTAAATTAATCAATCCCAAATATTCTTAAATTCAGGCTTAAATCAATCAATCCCAAATATTCTTAAATTCAGGCTTAAATTAATCAATCCCGAATATTCTTAAATTCAGGCTTAAATCACTCCGAATATTCCTAGATTCAGGCTTAAATCAATCAATCCCGAATATTCTTAAATTTCAACTTAATAAATTCAATCCCTTAAATCACTCCTGAATATTCTTAAATTCGGGCTTAAATCAATTAATCCCGAATATTCTTAAATTTAGGCTTAAATTAATCAATCCCGAACATTCTTAAATTCAGGCTTAAATCAATCAATCCCGAATATTCTTAAATTCAGGCCTAAGTCAATCAATCCCGAAAAAAAAATTAGCAAGGTGAATCAAAGTTTTTTTCTTTGACCTACTTAACACAAAAATGACACTTAAAATTTTTTCCATGGAAGCGTTTTCGAAATATTAATTTTTTTCCGAATTTTTGAAGTTTCTCCAACATTTTTGAATATATTATATATCCATTTATAATCAACCGATTTGGCCAAACTATCTTTCCGATAACTTCTGGAAGATTTTGTTGAAGAATACTTAAATATTGTTTCTTTCGCATTATTCCATTGATTGACACTGAGGGATCACTCCATTTTTAAAAATTCGCCGCCATTATTTGGTCACTTGGTGACTGGACCGTGGGATCTATAGTTCAACATAGTTTCGAATCAGACGGACGCTCCTGGTATTGTTTGCAACTTGTACAAATTAAGTCGCAATTTGTATGCCAAACTCAAAGGGGAACTTATAAACAATTTTAACACTAGAAAGACCGGAATTAAATATAACCAATGTTGCCTTTAGTGTGCGGATGTTTTTCTTTTTCTTGTTAAATTAAACAGGTTGTTTAAACAATAGTTATTCAATAGTCTGGACAATGATTAATTGTGTTTAAATTTTATCTTTCCTTGTAAAAGGAAAAACAATAACTTAAGTAGTTGCAGACTTGAACAAATGCATTGCTTGGCATTAGACAGTTTTAGCTGCAGTTAAAAGGCAACAATAAAGTTTCTGGCGCAAAGGCAGCGAAAACGCCACTATTGGAACTGTGGAAGGAATTGAAGGGGTCTGCTGTTGACACCAGACACAACGACACTCCGAACTTGTAGAAAGTTTAACATTTTAATTAAACAAAGCACCGAACCACTGAAAATTAACAGAGAGGTAGGAACAGTAACAAAGGCGAAGGCAGAGCCATCGGCAGCGAAGCCGGGAATAGTACTTAAGATAGTTGTTGTTAGCTCCATGCTCTTAACTATGACAATTTCAATGGGGTCACCTGGGCATGAGTAATGGGTTCTTTCAGTAGAACGTGTGCTCTATTGTAGGCCATTAGCGAAGGCAACGAACCAACAAACAAGATTAAACAACAAACAACAGAATTTTATAAGACAAAACTGATTTAAGCAGTTTTTAACTACGTATTATTTAAATATTATAAAGATTTTAAGATAGACTTAATTATATCCAGCCCTCTTCCTCCCACTTCAGAATACATGATGTTTTCAGCCTATTAAAGATAATCTGGGCCATGTTTGACTAACTCTTTGGCACCCACCCGCAACAAAAAAAGTTTTGTATTGTGTTACAACAGCAACTGCAATTTAAACTGCTTTATGTCGATGTCAGTTGCAATCGAGCCAAAAAGCGGATTAAACGAGCTAAATAGCAACAACAACAACTGCGTCTGGGCACTCAAAGCAGTTTGAGAAGCAGAGAAAGATACAGATACACATAAAAAAAGATGCAAAAACAACGAGAGCCGGGTCACATCAGAGTCCGAGAGCAGTTATTCATTTTAATAGCACCGCTTGTGACATACGAACCACAACAACAACAACAATAACAAAACAACGCAACATCGACATATGACCCATCAAAGTAATACACTGTGAAAAATTGTTTATATGATGCGACTTAAAAGATTAAGATTTAAGGTCAAACACAACTTATAATTTTATACAAAAGTATATTTTCTTGTTCACGAATTTGTCTCAGTGTATTTATGGATTATCCGCTTCGCATAGGCTGAAACTCAAACTGTGTAAGTTACACCTTAAGTTCACATTGTGCGCGCTTCTTCTTTTAATTCCCAAGCGGATTATGCTTTAACTTGGTCAAGTGGCATCAAGTAGATTGGCAAACAAAGTTGCCTGTTTTACCAGGTCACCCATAAAATTGAATTTGGCACCTTCATTTTAAGTGGGTTGCCACATTCAGGAGGAGTCCAAGATCAGGCCATAAATCGATTTTCTAATGGTCTCTTGTTATTTACAGTTTTCATTACCTTTGTCGCAATTAAACCATACATTTAACCCGCTCCAGTTGCAGTTGATTTCACTGGCTAATTACTGTGAAAGTGGCTTAAGAATATGCATATAAAGACTTCCTTGGAATTCAGCTTGTTTATTACAGTGCACAATTTAATTAGCAACGACTTTTAATTTATTGCTGCCATTTAACTGCGAGAATCATTTGGTGCAATAAAAAATTAGATGAAACGAATCTTTGACAGAGTAAGCTTAATATGGCAAGCTTTTATAAAAATACAGACTCATAAATCTAAAATATTAGATTTGGTTTTAAGACCTAAACCATGTATTTTTATGTATTTCAGAAAATTGTTGACTAGCTATGTGAAAGGCAAAAAGATTGCTGTTGCTCGTTAATTTAGGAATTAGATTAATACATTAATATTGATAACAGGCGTAAGTTGGTATAGAACACCGAATCTGTAGTTTTAAATAAGCCGCTAAAGTCTGGGTTCCACAAACATTCTCATTTCTAACCAAGATTTATAGAAAAATATTCCATTTATTCCGATCACAAAATAGTACTGTTCCTGCAACTGCTTTGCTTTTGATTAGCTTTCGATTTGATTTCGTTAAAGCAAATCAGAAGTAGCAGTCTCATGGTCAGAGCTGATTTCCTTGAAACTTCTAGTGCTGCAAGATTTTCCAAATTTGTACTGACAACACTACACAATTTGTATGGAGCAGCTGAGAACAGCTGATCGACGAAATCAAATCAAAAGCAAAGTAGTTGCAGGAATAGTATTAAAAATATGAAACAAGAAAGAATGTTTATTTTTGACACGCCAAAGATGTAATACTCTCGAAAAGATTATATTAAATTTTCGATAGATAAATTCTTTGACATATACATATGTACATACATAAATAAATGATAACATACGACCTATCGTTCCTATGGCAGCTATGTGTTGTAGTAATCCCATCTGGGTACTAGAGCTTATGACAAATGCAAGGGCCAAAAGAATCCTTCCATCTTTCTACGATGATGAATAAGAGATTATTATTACTAAAAACCATATGATGAGAGATTTGCGGGTTAAACCTAACTTAATCTTTGTCTATCTCAATAAACTCAAGCTTCTCATTAGGCAAAATGCTTATTGTATTGTATGGAAATGTGTGTATTTCATTAGGCTCGCTGTTCTTATTATTATTGTTGTTTTAAATGAATAGCAATTAGTTTGACATAAAGCAAAAATTAAATATTCATTAATGTGAATGCCAAAGCAGTTGGCACAAGTTGTAAACGTTTAATACAAGTACTTTTTGAATGCTTTTACTACAAATCCAACTGTCATTTGGGTTGATTAATATTAGCTTTAAAGGGCAGCAATAAGAAGGGGAAAAACGCTGGAAATCGCTGATAAAGCGTAAAATGCCTGCTCATAAAATTTGGAACGTGAGAGCTTTACGTTGTGGAGAGGCGTACGACACTTCTCTTTTCTTTTCTCATGGTAAAAAAATATATATATAGAAAAAAAACATTCACATTGGGGAAAAAGAAAATGAAAATGTATTCTTTCTTGCTTTTCTTTTCATGGCTGCGTTCCTTTTGTGACGCTAAAAAAACCAACGAATTATTATCTTTCGCTTGTCTAGAATTAAATACCCTTACGTTTGAAGCAATTTTGATATTTGTTGAAGTTTTTATTTACAAACTTTAGAATTATGTGAATGTTGTTAGGAGTCGAGAATGCATATTTCTCACTCTCTCTCTCTCCACACAGCGAGCGGTGCTTCAATTAATGATAGGAAATTAGCAATGGTTTGATGGCTTTGATCAATCTGTTTACCAGACAAATAAATCGGCTTTGTATGTATGTATAAATATCAAAACTGAATTGAGGGCAGGTGCTGTACTAACTGAAAATTCGTATTTACTGTAGTTGTGGTCAGTTAACTGTAACTAAATGGACATTACATGATCTACTAGTGCACACAACCGGAACACATGCCACACATGTTCAATGTTCAACACATTTTAGCCAACTCATGATGATCTGTACCCTCTGATAGCTTTCTTTCTCTCACTTGACATCTTTCGTTACGCATCATTACCAACTGACAATGGTGATCCAAAGAGTTGTTGTCTATATGAGAGACTGGGGACTGGGCTGCACAGAGCAAAGCCAAAGCCAAAGCCGATAATTATATTGTGCGCTTCAGTTTATATGGTAAAACGATATGATTGCATGATGACGTGACATATAAAATATAATAAAGAGTCTATCGACGAGGCACACAAAGACTCTGACGAAGACCCAACCGCAAAGAAAAAAAGCTGCTAGCAGCGACGCCACCGGAAAATTGACAGCACGCCATCAACAATAACCGAACAGAATGGAAATGCCTCACACAGAGACAAGGGGGTACGCCGGGTTGGTGGAAAGGTTTGAAGTAATGAAGTAAATGGAACAGCATGCAGTGAGTGCGCCTCGAGGGGGTCTTGCGACTAATTTTAGTGACACGAGATATTATTATGTATAAGTGTTCCTGTGTTTGTCAGACACCATACGAATACTCGTACCCATAACTAAATAAAGTGAGGTAGGTAATCGATAGGCCCCCGTTGTGGGACATTAGAGGACTGCGACAAGCGGCATGCAACGGACTTGAGGCAAGCACTAAGTGAGACCAAGTAGAAGTCGAAGTATTACCGATGAGATTTTTAATGATGCCTATTTATCGATTAAACGATTAAAGTAATTTGCAAATTGGAGTTTCGCCTAGTTACCCAAGCATTAATATTTCATTATTAAATCCTTAATATTTTTAATACAACTCAAGAAAGTTCTCATAGACAACGCACTAGAGGAAATTAATTTCAGAATCTATTCTCAGAAAATGTAACCTTACCGGATATGAGGGAAATAAAGCGTGAATATAGATGGAGTGAAAAAGTTAGAGAAAATTACAACGAAGGTGAAGTAAAGTAGAGACTATAAACGCTAGCAAAAAAATTCTAAAGGACTTACAGTTTGCAGGAAGAAGGATACTTACAGGAAGGCTATGAAATAAGGAATAACAGCCTAAGGAGGAAAGAGCAATATTAATATGGAAACGAAATTAGCTATGAAATAAAGTGTTGTTAGCAAAGCATACTGAAACAACTAGATAAATGTTGCGTAATATAATTCTTTTTAAATCACCATGGGGAGAGAGGACATATCCCTCCTTATACTACTTATCTGGTATATAGTGTTTTTTTCGTTTACGTACACATTGCATAAATGCCAACTTACACACAAATCAGAAAAGTTGTGGTGCAACTTTGAATTCCATTTCACGAGTCCTTGTACCACTGCACCACCAGGGACAGCAGCAAAGCAGACATAAATCAACACAAAGGGCGGCAAAAGTTGTTCGTGTTTTGCAGAAAACAAAGAAAAATGTCTGAATAAGTGAATAGGAATAAATGTTAAAGGCGCCACTTTAAATACTTTGCCCCTTTTGAAGTAAGAATTCGCGGCACATAATGTTCCAACTGGGCGTCAAGTGTCTTAATTGCATTCGCCGTCTGAATAATTAAAAACAATTCCCGCAACGTTACAGCAATGAAAGCCAGCATCAAACAACAGCAGGGAAAAAGCACAGAACTTCGTTTTAGATTTTAATTTTAAAATACTTTTTCACGTCCTGTCGAGACCGCTGCCAAAAGAAGCAGGTACAACAAAATACAAAACTATTCACTGTCCAGGAGGTCTTCACGTTGCCCAACCGACGCCGACGCCATACAAAACGCAACTGAGCGAAGTGAACGAGCAACTTCATCAACTTCGACTTCAGCTTCGTCCATTTGTTCGGCTCAACAAGAACGACAACGACAACGACAACAACAAGAGCAACAGCTGCTTTGATGTTTGAGTCGTCTCTGCTTTCCGTAGTAAATGAGGGGGCGTTAGGGGGGAAAGGGATTTTGGTCGCTTGGGGTTGCCTCGGCTAACAGCAAAACGATTGTTTTGTTGCTTTTGTTATATTCGCACACTTGCTCCGGCATTTTTCAACCACTAAATTGCCCTTTTTTTACAGCAATCTTAAATTTGAACAAGAAATAAAGACTATCTTCGGCACACAGACGATTTAATGCCCTTGTAAAGCACTGTAGATTTGTTAGTCCCTGTACTTTAAAAAAGAACATAGCGTCTAGCTTAAACTGGCAAACTAAATGTGCGTAAAAGGCACATATTCTTGATCAACCGGGTCAATATACATAGAGGCTCGGTCAAAATGATATTTGTTGTTGACTGTAACTGTAACACAAAATTTGTACATTTGTATTTTACTTAAAATTTAGTTTTGACCGATCGTTTCTTTATACATAAATGCATTGCACATTTCGGGATAAAAGTATACTAATACCCTCTGTAAGGGTACAAAAAGCAGCTTATCAGCTATATAATAAATTCTATTTTTAATGTGTTGTAATTTATGTTTAGTGTGTTGGTTATGATTTTAAGTTTTTTTGTTATTGTTTAAAATGAAAGGCATTATAAATAAAAGCAATTGGTATAATAAAATATATGTAAATTATGTGTAATATATTTAATTATGATATTTTTAGACCCTTTACTTTAAAAAAGTATCAAAGGGTCACAAAAAATTGTGCGTAACAGGTAGTAGGAGGCGTGGCAGACCCCATAAGGTAAGGGGCTATCAACAGCCGAGTCGACACTATGAGAGATAAAGACATTAATCTTGGTTTGTGGTTTCCTTTACATCTAACCAAATTAAATTTGCAAAGCCCTTTACCTACCACCCAAGGGACAAAAATTAAAACTAATTATTTGTAGAAATTTTTCCATAGTTTTTTTTTGTTAAGATGAAAAATAAGAGTCCAAATTAAGTTTTATAATAACAATTAAAAATATAAATTTGTTCTGTTTCCAGGGTACTGCATCCAAAAATGGTACACCAAACAAAAATATCATGGAAATGTTTCATATCTAATAAGGGCTATAAATCTCAAAGCACTTGCGGCTCCATCCAATTTTGTCTATCTTTAAAAGTAATCTGCTGTGACGCAGTGAGTGACATTTGCATGACTAATGTCTGCAACACGAGCGTAAAAGACATTCGAGATGCTATTGTCCCTTTAATTAGCATTAATCGGTTCAAATAGCTTGCTAAATAGAAGCATTGGAGACTCGTTGACAAACATGTGACTCCAAGTTTGACCTTCAGTTCGACCATTGCTTAAACTTCAAGCTTTCGTTAAAAGATCGCAGCCAAAATACTTATAGGACTATATGTATAATGTCCAAGTTCATTTTGCTTGAAAGATTTTCAAGCAGTACAACACTTAGGGCCCACTGGACACTTTATATAATTAAAAGTATATTACTAAGAAGCAGGGATTCAAACCGAAACGAACTAAGGTTTAGTTACGGTTACCGTTATGGTCGAGTATTGCTTTTGGTTAAGGGTTATGTAATATTTTGTAAAATCGATTTCGTAATGGTTAACGGTTTTTCCTTTACCAAAAAAAAAAATTATTTAATTTAAATTAAATTTAATGATCACTTCGAAAAATCGATTCCAAATTAAATAATAGCGCAAGCTAACTTTGGCGAGCCAAAGTTTGGATACCCTTGCAGAGATTTGCAAAAGCCGTCCGATTTTTTACAAAATTGGTTAGATGTTGATTTCGAACCGATCGTTCATATGGCAGCTATATGATATAGAAATCAGATTTGTAACAAATTTGGTCAGGCTGTTTGAAAATATACCAAACACGCAATCTGTGAGTTAACTTATGTTATTTTAAGAAACAAAAAAGGTTTTTCATACTAAATATTTATTTCGAACCGATCGTTCCTATGGCAGCTATATGATATAGTTGTCCGATTTGAACCAAATTTGGTAAGGATGTATGAAACTCTATCAAACACACATACTATTTGGGGTCTGTGAGGCCTCTTTCAATGCGTTACGCATTTCGTGACAAAATTATAATACCCTCTGCAAGGGTATAAAAATTCGGTTATTTCCGTTTTGGGAATATTCAAAAATTGTTTGTTCGGTTACGGTTTCAGTAACGGTTACAATTTTCAATCGGTTAAGACTCGTAAGATTTCTTTCGAAAATGCGTACGAATGTACCGTTCGTCTTGCAAGGCTTTCCGATATCCGAATTCATCCGAATATTTATTTTTAGGCTTGATATTCTTAAACTCATAACTCTTATCTGTGTTCCCTGATTTTTCTCAACATAGTCCAACTGAATTGCTATGCATTTATCTACTTGCTTAATTTTGCTATTACTTATACTATATCTTAATATTTGTATCAAATTGAAACGTTCAGCTTTTGTTGTAAAGTTCTTGAACGTTGTTGTCTATGAGCCATTTGACTTTAAATGGACGTACAGCAACAACGTGGAAATCTTTTCCAAGGTATTAATCTGCGAACCGCTTAGCGCTTTGAGTTCTTGCCTTTAAAATGCTAGCAAGACTCAAGGGTGCGCTTTGTTCGCCTTTGCGAGCTCCACTTCAGCAGCTTAGCTCAGCTCAGTTAAGTTCAGCAATTAACTCTTAAGGAATTTCAGCATATAAAACTACAGTGGCGTAAGTCGAACATGAAAAGGGGAAGCCTAACAGAAGGCGGCTGTTGAAGTGGTCCTAAAAGGGAAAGAACCAAAGAACTCAAGAATAATGCAAAGACTAAAGACAACTTTTAAGTTTCAAGTAAGAAGGAAAGAAGGTCGCTGTATATTGATTGCGGGCGTCTCGTCGCGTCGCGATTTCGACGAAGCAAAAGTCAAAGCATAAACCAAAACAGACAACAGCAGAGGAAGAAGCAACTGCAACCGGGAATTGGCACAGGCCCTTGAAATATCTGTTGAGCCCACGCAAAATGCGCCACAGCAACGCTGACAGTGCGACGGGAGGATGACGACCAAGTGCAAGTGGTATTACTGAGAGAAGGCCCCAGCTAAAATGTTGTAGAAGTTTTTACGCCCCACACTTGACAGTTTCGTCATGTGAAAGCTACGCATATAAAATGTGGCACGCTTGAATAATTCTTATAGTTTTAATTAAATTCTGTTCTGCTAAATATATGGTCACATTTCACCAAATTATCAGTATTAAGTTCCCACTTATAGCAGAAACAGCATTTAAGTTAATCAGGGGTGCCACAGAAATCGCAGAGATTTTGCCTCAAAGCTGCTTTTCAAACCTCTCAAACTAAACCGTAGGTGACACAGAAAACTCTGAGATTTCATTTTTCGGGCATATTTTCGGAGTAATAGAACTCGGCAGCCATTAACTTAACTTAAATTTTCGAAAAATTCGAAATTAGCGGTATATTTTGAACAATTAATAATTTCATTCAAAATGTCCATTGTGTCTTTTTAATAATTTAAAAACATTAATTAAATTTTATCCAATAAACTCAGAGTGTCATAAAATCGCTCTACAATTGTTTCGAGAAATGAGATTTGATTTTGTGTCACCTAAAATCAGCTTGATGAGGTTTTTTGGATGAATTTTGGGCGACTTGCTTTTCTGTGGCACCCCTGAATACAGGATTCAGAATTAAAAATTAATCTATTTGTGCCAAGGAGCATTTATAGTCAATAACGTCGACTAAAGCACTGTAACCTATTTATTTATTTAAGTTTCTGATGCTACAAATACTCAAACTTTTTAGAAAATTTTCTTACAAAAATATATACAAAATATAGCGCAAGCTAACTTTGGCGCGCCAAAGTTTGGATACCCTTGCAGTGCCCTGCGTAAGCCGTCAGATTTTTTACAAAATTTGTTAAATGTTGATTTTGAACCGATCGTTCCTATGGCAGCTATATGATATAGTAGTCCGATTTACACCAAATTTGGTCAGCCTGTTTAAAACTTAATCAAACACACAATATGTATATTTGGTTGAGATATTTTGAGAAACAAAAAAGTTTTTCATAGTAAATGTTGTTTTCGAACCGATCGTTCCTATGGCAGCTATATTATATAGTAGTCCGATTTACACCAAATTTGGTCAGCCTGTTTAAAACTTAACCAAACAGACAATGTGTATAATTGGTTGAGATATTTTGAGAAACAAAAAAGTTTTTCATAGTAAATGTTGTTTTCGAACCGATCGTTCCTATGGCAGCTATATGATATAGTAGCCCGATTTACACCAAATTTGGTCAGCCTGTTTAAAACTTAACCAAACAGACAATGTGTATAATTGGTTGAGATATTTTGAGAAACAAAAAAGTTTTTCATAGTAAATGTTGTTTTCGAACCGATCGTTCCTATGGCAGCTATATGATATAGTAGTCCGATTTACACCAAATTTGGTCAGCCTGTTTAAAACTTAACCAAACAGACAATGTGTATATTTGGTTGAGATATCTTGAGAAACAAAAAAGTTTTTCATACTAAATGTTTATTTCCAACCGATCGTTCCTATGGCAGCTATATGATATAGTTATCCGATCCGGCCGGTTCCGACATATGTACTGCGTGCAGTAAAAAGACGGACCTGTACCAAGTTTCATCAAGATAGCTTCAAAACTGAGAGACTAGTTTGCATAGAAACAGACAGACAGACAGACGGACAGACGGACATGGCTATATCGACTCAGCTCATCGCCCTGATCAAGAATATATATACTTTATGGGGTCTGACACGCCTCCTTCAATGCGTTACAAACTTCGTGACAAAATTATAATACCCTCTGCAAGGGTATAAAAATGTAGTAAGCTACAGTGGAGCAAGCTCGACAGTAGGAGACCCTGTACTTTTGAGTGCAAAGCGTGCACTATAGATTTTTCTTCAATGTTGCGTACCATTCAATAGATGGCGCCGGTACGAAGATAAGTTGATAAACACAGAGGTCGCTAGCGTGTCTTCTTCTTCCTTTTGCCCTTAACATTGTTAGTTGAATAACTTCCTTATCATCCGATTGAAATGAAATTTGCAGGGCAGGTTTGGACTATAGTGTATATTATATGTAATTAAAATCAAGGCATTAAAGGTGCTCTTGTAATTCGACTTAGAAATTTTATTTTTCAATTTCCGGGGGTGGAGGGGGCGTGGCAAAAATCTAAAACACACTTGATCAATAAGAGATATATGTACACCTACATGCCAACTTTGGTGTCTCTAGCTCTTATGGTCTCTGAGATCTAGGCGACACTAAAAGGGACAGACGGACAGGGCTATATCGACTCGGCTGTTGATGCTGATCAAGAATATATACGCTTTATGGGGTCTGCCACGCCTCCTTCTGCCTGTTACGGACTTTTTTTTTTGGCAAACGTAATAGACCCTTTTATCCTTTTTAAAGTACAGGGGTCTAAAAAATCATCTAAAAACTTGGAAATTTCTTTATAAAACCTATAAAAGTCGATATATGTTTAAACATATATGTATTTGTAGGTTAGGATTTTTGATAGTTAAGTTATATTGTATTATCATCTTTGCATCTTTGCAACCCAATTCAATAAAATTATTAAAAATTATGGTATCTAATTATTTTAAGCAACAAGACAAACAATTCCAATCTTTTACTTCGTGTATATCACGTTTAATAATATAGTAAAATTAAATTAATTGCAATACTTGAAGCCTGTTAACAATTCTGTGTTTAATTCTTTACAAATTTCCTAAAGAAATGTCAGTCTCATTAAAATGTGTTTGATAAAATATATACAATGTAATTGATGCATTTGAATATTTTGTTTGTGTCGAAGCCACAAATCGGAGGCGTCAATGGTTGGTAAGTGTCAGAAAAGAGGACAATCTGTTCAACTGCTTATGCTCATAATGTTGCAGTAGTTGTGGCAAAATTGTTGTTGAACAGTTGGCGGCAGATGTAACCCAAGTGCTGCTGACTCATTGAACCAAGTGTGGCACAGACATATAAATCACAATGTGCTACAAAGATGCTGTGGCAGGATACTTCACTTGATTTGCAGGTCAATTGCGTAGCTGACAGCTGTCGGTCACTGTCCCCATTCTCGTCCACGTTTAGCAACTATTCCAGAGTTGGCAATGCATTCTGGGTATGGTCCAAGTCACAGTTAAGTTGCACTCAACTAAAACGTAACGGTACAAAAGTCAGTCAGTTGAGTGCGTGCAACGTTTGTCAAATTGCAAACTGGCAGCAGCAGCGCTTGCCACTTTCTCATAGCCGCAACCAACATGGTCGCATGGTGGCATGGCCCATACCAATCCATAGTCATGTCCAAGCCCGTAACCGGTAGCTTGCCAGTTGACAAAACCCAACCAAGCAGCCAACAAACAACAAAAACAACAACAAAAGCAGCAAAAACAACAATAACCACAACGTTTGCAATGGAAATGGAAATTCCTGCATTGAAATCTCGTTTTATTTGCTTTGTGTGTTCTTCTTGTTGTTGTTTTGTTTTTTCTTTGCGGTTTGTTATTGTTTTTATTTGCTTGTCTTTTTTTTTTAGGGGAGGCGTTCTTATTTCTCTTTGCCTTGCAAGTGACATTGCCCATCAGTTGTTGTTATTTTTATTTAACTGTTGCAGTTTCGTCTCCTCCAACCTTCACCTGGTCAGCGGTTGCAGTCAGAGCAGCAACCAAGTTTGGCACTGCAGTGTGTCCATTAAATAGTTTCCTTAATTCAAGTCACGATATACGACAGCCACCCAAAAGCGAACTCCAATTACAACAAGGAAATGAGAATTAACAGTTTCGAAACCCCTCTTTTTCAGGACAGTTTAATATTGAGATTCCTGGAACTGATTTTGAGTGCATTTTTTTTACAGATTAAGCAGTTTTTTTTTTACAATTACGTTTATTGTTAAGTTTTTGGTCTGGTATAACTTGGGAAGTACTCAGTAAAATTTTACGATTTGAAACGATCAGGTTCATGCCCGTTTCAATTATCCTTTAATTTAATTACCTAGATTGCATGTCAATTAAAATTATCGCATGTTTAACTTTGCGAAATACAAAAACACCTACTCTTGTGTATCTCGCCGTATCGTACACCGATTGTAAGATACATTTTTAATAAGCATCATTATTTGTATCTAACTACATATAATTATACCCTGCTGATTTTCAATTAAAGGTAGAGTAGGGTGGCATAACTTAGTAAGAATCATTATCTCTAGCCCGATTTATAAACTTTTAAAGTTATTTAGCCATAAGACATCTTAACATATTTTAATGATAGTGATGTTTTTAGTTTGCAATATACAAAAATGTATTATTGATGGAAAAGAAAGGGAAGTATCTCCATAGTACATGTTACCTGTTAGTTAAGAAAACTTAATTGTTATTGCTGGTCAAGCTTGCGTGTTGTTAACAAGCTGCTCCAAATGAAAATTCATGCTTTGCTAATGACAAAGATACATTTACTTGTAAATGTTTTACAAGTTTTGTTAGGATTTTTAACATGTCATTGGCAAAATCGATAATTAAAACATCGTTTTTGACTTTAACTGTTTGAAGTTCGGAATTGGCAATTATTTTATTATATTTAAAAGATAGATTCGTCTAATTCTAGATGAAAACATTCGGGTCATTTTGCAGGTAATTGCAAACATTTTTTGTGATACCCAGACCAACATTTGGTACTTTTGATTGTTGTTCAAATATCTGTCATGATTAACGATCATAATTACCTGATTTATTGTTCCAATTGACAACAATTTCAAATATCTATTCTTAAAGTGTTGACACTTTATAAGCTATTTCCACAAAAGCACACTCGTATTAAATTTCAACATTTGGGCCTAAAGTTTAGTTCAGCGTGTTCAATTTCCATACGGGCCAAATGATCATTCGCCAACATTCTAGCCAAATGTAGACATATGTTCAGTATCTTTCTACTAAGCACACGTTAAGTCGCTGTTAACTCTTAACATACACCTAGCGCTTCACATTTGGTCGTGGAAAGCCGAAACTCAGACAAAATCAAAAGTCACGGAATGCGGCAAATGTTTGTGCCCATGGAAATACCCTATATTTGGTTCACCTTAATCTATTATTTTGCAAACAAGACAAACTTTTCTTTGAAACACATGTTAAGACGAATTACAAAAACAACAACAATTCAAGCAAAAAACAAAGTGAGATTAGAATTAAGAAAGAGGTTCAAGAGCAAATCCAAATAGCTTTTATTGTGGCCTCGCGGTGGGCGCTTCCAATAGGGTGTGAAAGAGGTCAAAGAAAGCAAAGAGAATAGGGAACGCATAGATAGGTAAGTACATACTCGTACATACAGTGAATATAGATAAAAGAGTAAGACAAAGGGTAGAACACAAAAATGCTTCGCACTTTGCAAAAGCATGAGAGAAGAAAAGGAAAATCAATTTAAATTGAATAATACAATACAAACACATACAACTGCACAAAACGAATATTGCATATACTTAGTGTAAAGAATTGAGAAACGAGTTTTGCACCGGGCGACAGTTGAAAGTAGTCTCAATGTATGAATGAATGAATGAATGAGTAAAGCATGAAAGCTAAATAAAGATGAGCTGCCTTTGCTGCTGCTGCATAAATTAAAGAAGCACGCCTGTGTGGCCAGTTTTGTAACAATTTGTAAGACAAAAAGCGGCAAAAAGAAAAAACAAAATAAAGAAAAGAAAAAGATGCAAATATTGTGGTGTGGCCAGACTTCAGTCTGGTCTTATTTTTAGCTATACAAATTGAATTTAAAGAGGTGAGGGAAAGAGAGATTAATAGACCGCCTTGACGTATCGCGTCAGGTGCGTTGTAACGGTAATTGCACGCACAGACAGACAGACTGCACACTATCAATCCCGCAATTTGGATATGCAATCTGTTGTAAATGAAGCAAATACAAATTTAGTTTCCTCACTTGGTGAGTTTATGTTGCCGCTTAACTAAACTTGAATCCGGTTTTTTGTCAGAATATTGATGAGCTGAGGGTTGATTTCTATGTATGTGTGTGTAATTATGTCTGTGGTGGCAGGACTGAAATTCTATTGATTGTTGTGACCTGCACTTTGTACGCACCTTATTGTGTAGCTTAACACTTGTTATATTTACAGCTGTAGACACTTTTTTTTTGTTAATATCGACACTGCATTTTGGTAAATTGCTTTCCCGCACACACTAACAGTATCGCGTAATCCTTTACACCAAGAAAGAACTCACACACGCTTACAAACAATACGCTTGGCAAAAGTGCACTTTTGTTTGCTACTTCTAAACATAAATGTTCGTTTGAAGGATTTTAAGTAACTCATAAAAAGAAGTCGGACACTTATTAATGTTATTTTAATGTAAACATTTCTTTAAATAAATAAAACGCGGAGCGCGACCAGTCCAATCGTGCTCACTGAGCAATTGTAAGCGCGAGACTGCCATAAATATCCCAGAACGAAATAGGGAAATTTGATTAATATATTGATATATCGATGTATCGATAGATATTTTTCACGATGATATATTTATGAACGATATTTTTATAGCATAAAATTCATAATCGCCAGTGCTGCCAACTTTTTTGAAGCCAAAAATTAGTATTTTGTCGCTATTGGAAACAAGCTGAAATTTTATACGAAAAAGCTGAGAAAATCGTATGTTTTATATATTATATTATGTTTTTTAATATTTATCTACAAATGTCTAATAATTTGGTGTATTAAGTATAAAATGTAATATGTATATATAAAAAACAAAAAAACACAACGAAATTGTGACAAGGGTGACAATCCTGGGGGTCAGCTTGGTACGTACGCACTCTATAGGTGGCGTCAGCTTGGTTACGTTCATTTTATAGGTGGCGCCCGTTGCAAGTGGCATCGCGCGCTTATCTACAAATAAAATAGAAAACTATTTTTTAAGTAAGAACCGATTTTTTTTCAACAATTATTGAAATTCGAAATTAGATAAATTCAAGAGGATTCTTTTGACATATCTTTCTTTTTTCATATTTATCTATTAATATTTTTGTCTTAACAAACAGATCGAAAAGGTTTTGCGTGAAAACAATTTTAATTATGCGTTCTATACAACAAAAAAAAACGTTTCTATTTTCAACGAACAAGGAGGAAAAACACAAAAAGGAGTTTCGAAAACTCGAGCTTACGTGGAATACAAATTCGTCTGTCCAGTCGACTAGCTCTTATCGAGTGCACATGTCTAGCAGACCTTTCATGTTCCTTTTAGTTCACAGTTTTTCTTTTCTTTTAAATTGCAAAATTTTTCCCAGTAAATTTTTTCTTTCATTAAATTTACACCTACATTCGCGCGCAAGTTATTTAACAAATCCATATCCATGGTATTTTTAGTACACTGACATTTTGATAGCCAGGCTCGAAATATATGGTACATTCTGCTTGGCAAACATTTCCGTCTACTGGATACTATGCTTTAAGAACAAAGGCCGATTTGGCGCGAAAAAAAGCTGAACTGGCAACACTGATAATCGCAATCTCATAGGACATTTATCTCCCAATATCTCCCAAATATCGATGTTAGTAATCGAAGCCACTGTACAGACAATAATCGAATACTTAACAGCCGCGCTGTTTAAAATTATACAAAAAATAATATTTTAAGGTAAAATGAGATTTTTTAAGCAAATCAATGAAATTATAAATTGGATGGATTCGCCCTTCTGGGGCCCTAGTTCCTCCAATTGATTGAAAAAATTAAAGACAATTATAAAAAAAAAATGTATGCAAAATTTCAATAAATTATTTTGATGTCTCATTGAATTAAGTTTGTAAATTGGGCTCCGTATGTATAAACAGAATGTAGAAGAGTGAAATCTGCGAGTCCACTTGAACATTAACACGTTGTCGACACACGACGGTGTCAGCCACGATTTTCGCGCCATCCCTTGCTTGCTAGCGCCGTTTTATTAGGACCAACATTACTGTCGTGTAAACTGTACAACTGTGTAAACAAAATGGCGTACGAATGACAATTTGCTTTTGAATCATAATTAACAAATATAATATATAAGAAAAAACTTAAAAATGCAGTAAGCTCCAGTGGAGCAAGTACTTTTTGAGTGCAAAGCTTGTTGCAAAGATTGTTCTTCAATGTTGCGTACCATGGCGCCACTAAGAAGATTAATTAATTAACACAGAAGTCGCTAGCGTCATTTATTTGGATAACTTCCGCGTTTAGCATCCGATTAGAATGAATTAGGCTCGGACCATAGTGTACGTTACATGTACCAAAAATCAAGGCGCTAGCATTAAAGGTGCTCTTGTAATTCTTAAAATTTTGTATTTCAACTTCCGGGGGAGGAGGGGGCGTGTCAAAAATCTAAAACAAACTTGATGAATAGGAGATATAGATGAACCTACATGCCAAATTTAGTGACTCTAGCTCTTATAGTCTCTGAGTTCTAGGTGACACAAAATGGGACAGAAAGACGGACATGGCTCTATCGACTCGACTGTTTATGCTGATCAAGAATATATATACTTTATGGGGTCTGCCACAAACTAAATAGACCCACTTGTAGTTTTTTAAAGTACTGGGTCTAAAAAGACTAATTGAATGAGAAGGAAGGAAGTTTCGGCGCTTTGGATTTGTCCAGAGATTCTGGTTGCTAGATAGATGGACCAATTGAGTTGAGTTCTACTTGATTACTTTAAATATAAAATAAATTGTTGAACTACTTTATAGATTAATACAAATTAAATAAATGCATTTTTAGACTTTAAAAAAGTACAAAAGGGTCTATTAGGTTTGGGCAAATGAGCGTAACATGCAGAAGAAGGCGTTGCAGACCCCACAATGTATATATTTTTTTTGTTACTTTCACCAATTTCACCATTTCGCATTTTTCCACTTTTCGCTACAGGGTCTCCTTCTGTCGATGTTGCTCGACAGTAGCTTACTTTATTTTTATACCCTTGCAGAGGGTATTATAATTTTGTCACGAAGTTTGTAACGCATTGAAGGAGGCGTGTCAGACCCCATAAAGTATATATATTCTTGATCAGGGCGACGAGCTGAGTCGATATAGCCATGTCCGTCTGTCCGTCTGTTTCTATGCAAACTAGTCTCTCAGTTTTGAAGCTATCTTGATGAAACTTGGGACAAGTCCGTCTTTTTGCTGCACGCAGTACATATGTCGGAACCGGCCGGATCGGATAACTATATCATATAGCTGCCATAGGAACGATCGGTTGGAAATAAACATTTAGTATGAAAAACTTTTTGTTTCTCAAGATATCTCAACCAAATATACACATTATGTGTTTGATTAAGTTTTAAACAGACTGACCAAATTTGGTGTAAATCGGACTACTATATCATATAGCTGCCATAGGAACGATCGGTTCGAAAACAACATTTAGTATGAACAACCTTTTTGTTTCTCAAAATATCTCAACCAAATATACACATTGTGTGTTTGATTAAGTTTTAAACGGGCTGACCAAATTTGGTGTAAATCGGACTACTATATCATATAGCTGCCATAGGAACGATCGGTTCGAAAACAACATTTGGTATGAAAACCTTTTTTGTTTCTCAAAATATCTCAACCAAATATACACATTGTCTGTTTGATTAAGTTTTAAACAAGCTGACCAAATTTGGTGTAAATCGGACAACTATATCATATAGCTGCCATAGGAACGATCGGTTCAAAATCAACCTTTAGCAAATTTTGTAAAAAATCTGACGGCTTACGCAGGGCACTGCAAGGGTATTCAAACTTTGGCGCGCCAAAGTTAGCTTGCGCTATATTTTTTTTAATGTAAACAAACTTTCCTTTCAAAACTGCTCGAGTGTTTTGTGTTGCGTTGTGTTCTTTATTTGTTGTTGTTTAATGATTTATGACAACTCAAATCGTTACATAAATTGAATAAAAATTGTAGCTAAAATTTAAAATTACAACCGGCAGTAGATTTGTAAAAAGCTTATTAATAAACCAAGTATTTTTGATTTTAATGAAAATATTTTTGCTTTTAATTGGGTTTTGATTGGGAATGTTATTGAGAATCCCAATTCGCCAGACAATAACTCAAGTTCTCTTGCGTTTGTCATCGTCTGTTAAAAATATGAAAATCAGCAAAGATCAAAACAACACACCCCATGACAATTGTTAATTATAATAGTCACCAATTGACTTCAGCTGAAATGGAGTACAAGAACTGATAACGAAGAAAATTGATAATGAAAACGCAAAGTGCAACTCAGATATCTAATTTTCTGCCAACCAAAACTCCAAAGTTGATTAACAGCTGTCGTTTAGTTGAAAAGAGTCCACAGCGTCATGCAGAACATTCTACTCCTTACTCTGATCCTAACCCTTTTTTGGATCAGCGGTAAAGCGGCTGTCAATCGTCGTCCAGACGGTCGGATTGTTAATGGAAGGGAAGCACGTGAGGGCGAGTTTCCCTACCAACTATCCCTGCGCCGCCTGACCGTACACATCTGTGGTGCTTCCGTATTGGACGGCAGTTGGGCAATAACTGCTGCCCATTGCATTGATGGACACGAGAATCAACCTCATGAGTTTACCCTGCGACTGGGCAGCGTGAAACGTTCCAGCGGTGGGAGTATTATGACGGTACGGACAATCTATAAGCATCCGTCTTACGATGCCACCGATATGAACTTTGATGTGGCACTGCTGCGCACTCAAACCGGAGCCTTGACCTTGGACCCCAATGTGGCCCCCATAAAAATGGCAGAAGCTGGCGAAGCTATAGAAGAGAATATATCCGCTATTGTATCCGGCTGGGGACATATGAGCAGCACAGAGCCGATGCTATCTTCTGTGCTGAAGTACACGACAGTTCTGACTGTTAATCAGCAGAAATGTCAGAACGATTTGAGTTTTCATGGCGGTGTCAGCGAAGCGTAAGTAAACCAAGATATCATTCTAAAAATAGTTAATTAATATCGAGCTACCTTTTGTTAGTATGTTCTGTGCGGCTGCACGTAACACAGATGCTTGCCAGGGTGAGTCATTATTGTTTTAACACTTCGAAAACTTAAATTGTGGTTAATTTTATGTTGCTTTTTATAGGCGACAGCGGTGGTCCACTTACCGCACAAGGAAGATTGATTGGTATCGTGTCCTGGGGCGTTGGTTGTGCAGGTGAGCTCACGGAATGTTTACTTTCCTTAAAACGGCTTCATATTTCCTCTTTGTTGTTGCAGATCCATATTATCCTGGTGTGTATACACGTTTGTCGCATCCTTCTATCAGACGTTGGGTACGCCTGCTGACTAAGTTATAAGTTAATTTCATTTATCTTTAACATAGTTAAAGATAATAAACAAATAATGTTTCGTGATAAAGTAAAACATACTGGGTTTTCTTACAGTTTAAATTGAACTAACTAACTTATTAAAACCCTTTTTTCAAGACAAGTGCCAAGGAACAAGGACGTAATAAAGTAATAACTCCACAGCACACATGCACATTTTTTAGTTATTAGCTAAAAAAAAAACACATGAACAATTGAACAATTAATAACAATTAATTATTGCTATCTTAAAATTATTTCGTGTCGTCATCTTTCTTCTACATTTCACTATTTATTTGTTACATATGTACTTTTTTAGCGTCACTTTGTGTTTGTCCACTGCAATAGCTGCTGCATAAATGTAGTTTGTTTGTTCTATGTCATCTTTGTAGTTCAATGCGCGCTCTCCTTGTTGTTGTATTCTTAAGCTCTCTAATGTCAGTCTCGTTCTCTGTCTTCTCTCAATGTCCAGAACTTTGGCGTTGTCAAAATCAGCTGTGTGCCCTGTTGTTGTAATGTGTTGCGCGAGCTCTGTGGTCATCTTTCCTTTTTTCGCGTCTCCTCTGTGTTCCGCAATTCTTGTGCCTAACGCCCGTTTTGTTGTTCCTATGTATATTCCGTTGCAGCTCTCATTCTCCTTTCCTTTGCAATTATTTTGGTATAACTATATAACTACAGCTATGGCACAAGGGCTTCAGGTCAACAACTTGGTCATCAATTTTGGCGCCTGGCCTGCGACACGCTCTATGACATTATTGAACCTGAAAGGGGATATGGCAAAAAAACCAAAATAGCAGCAGCAGCCAAAATGCCTAATAGCCGTGGCTATTAGCCACAAAAGCCAACTAGTTGACCTTGAAAATGTGTGTGTGTTTTATACAGCTCAAAGAATTCACTGAGAAATATATATACTTATATGTCTGTGAATATGGATAAGATATGTAGGGAAACAAAAAAATATTACACTAAAAGCTGATTTGTTTAAAACCTGAGAGACTGGTTTGCATAGAAACAGACAGACAGTCAGACGGACATGGCTATATGGACTCAATTCGTCATCCGAATTAAAAATATATATACTTTATGGATTCTGCCCCGCCCCCTTCAATGCTTTTCCCAATTCGTGGCACAAATTATAATACATTTCGGAAGGGTATAAAAATCAAAAGGCTGAATGTTTGAGATTGTTCTACAATACAAAAAAAAAACATATAATATGTATTGTATACTTGTGGGCGCTGTTTTTAACACTTATTGAGAAAAAATTCCCAAGTTGTTTACGCGAAGACTAGGCAACCAGCTTGAATGCTGAAAGAACAAGGTTGTCAGCTTTAAAAAGCTGCCGCCTGCTTTGTTTATTTTTTTTGTTTTTTTTTGCAACTGTTGGATTTTTTTCTCTTCTCAGCAGCGTTGTCAACTTTGACCGTTTCTATAGCTAGATTTGATCATCATTTTGAAATAATGGTAGGGAGTCGATGGCCCCATTCAGGCGTTCAGATTAGTGATGTAAATTTAGGTAAAAACATCGATGTCGATGTCCATCGATGTTTTCAAAATGAAACATCGATGTTGATTGATGCTTAGGATCAAAACATCGATGCATCGATGCATGGCCCATGTTTTAAAAACCAGCCGTTTTTGTTTTTTAAGATTATTTATTATTTTAAAGTAAAAACAGCAAACTTAAAAATTTATAAACATAACATAACAAAGACATATGCTTTCATAGCAGTCTTTCATGTTTCACTTATTTTTAACATAACAATTATTTTAAAATATAACAAAAAACGTATGCTTTCATAGCAATCTTATATGTATGTTTCAAAACGTATGCTTTCCTTCTTGTTCAAATGCAGTGTAATTGGACCCGAGCATTTGCGACAACGGGAAACCCCCCCTTATGAGATCTTGAGTGGGCAAGTAATCTATTTGAAGAACGGGGAATTGAGCTAAAATATTCAGATTATGTATGGATCGAAGACACTTAAGCAGGCCATCCACGATAGAATTTGTTCGGCAAACATGCTGTGTTCGACGAAATGTTCGTCGTTGGTGGTAGTGTTCTGTTCGACATTTCGTGTTCGACGTTGTGTTCGAAGGAATAGAAATGATTCTATCTTCGTTGTGTTCGGAGAAATGTTCGCACTAGTTAGTGGGCAAATGAAATTCATGTGCGACAACATGTTTTCGAAAAAAATCTATAGTGGATGGCCTGCTTTACTGAATGTTACAATTGTCACATCTATAGGTATACTTGAATTCGATGGCATAATTGTGGCACACCTTAATGGGCGGCAAATCGGGAAGAGCACTAACGGCCCTCTGTGCCCACATCTTCCAGGTGCGTCCGTGTCCGCCCTCACCATTGAAAACCCAGGCAGCTACATGACACAACTCATGAATTAGCGTGCAACACAATCGATCAGCGCTAGAGGTGGAGAACTATCGATAGTGGGCACCATCGATATTCGACGATAGTTAATTTTGAACCATCGATAGTGTCGATAAAGCCATCGATAGTCGTCGATACTATCGCCCGAAATTACAAACAAAAGTTTTTGGGGTATAGCAACAAATATTTGTTTATTTTAACCAAAAGTTTTGGTTTACAAAAGAGTATTAATATTTTCCTCCTTCAAACGGGTTCGCCGCTCTGAAACAATTTGGTCCGCCTTGCTGAATGCTCTTTCCGATTCAACGGACGTAGCGGGAATGCAAAGATATTTGCAAAAGAGACTTTTTATTGACGGAAAGTCACTTTGATTCACCTGAAATAAAAGCAATATATTTAATTATATAGAACCTATAATTCGATTTTTAGACATACCTTGATCCATAAAAGAGGGTCGATATCTTGGCTAGCAATTGCCCTCTCCAGATATTGCCTTTTGGTTAAAATTGCATCGACGCGTACGTTAGTTTTTTTGTTTGCCGATTGCTCACCTAAAAAATCGAACAATGTGTCCTGGGAGATAGTTTCCGTAACGACGGACAGATCAATTGCGGATTCTTTCACTGCGAAATTTGCCACTTCATTTTCAAATAATGTGGATGCTTGTTCAGCGTTAGAACTGTGCTGGAATCCATTTTTTTATAGCGTGGATCCAATAAAGTAGCCATCCTGCAGACTGTCCTTTGCTCATAAATGGAAAGGCGTTTCTTTATTGAATCCAATAAAATGCTTTGCATAATTTTTCCTTGCGAAGTTTCTAGCAAAACACTTTGAACTTTGCGGGAAAGTCCATATGCCATGGGTATAATAAAAGATATTGTCACATATTTTCCTCCAGAAATTTTTTCACTTGCCTGTTGAAAGAAAGACAATATTTTTTCAATGTCTTTTAGTACAAGTATTTCCTCAGCGGTAAACGGGTGCAATGCACCGGTTGTTGTTAACAATACTTTGGCAATGGCATCGTTCGTTTTTAAAATCATAAAATAGAAACTATTTCATCTAGTGGGTGTTTCGTTTAGTATTAGCATTGGCACATGATGTCCACAAGTCGCATGTTATTGAGATATCCGAAACGTCTTCAAATATTACTGCTAACTTCGTTGAAGTTTCCTTAAACAGATTCAACATTAGCACATCTCTTAGGTGTGTCTTGCTAGGCAGTTTATATCTCGGATCCAAAACACAAGTATACTTCACAAACCCTTCATTTTCTACAATATTGTAGGGCTGAACATCCTTGGCAACCATCTCTGTTAAGGCATTGTCAATGTCGATCTTTCGCTTAGAGTTCGGTTCGTACAGGAGAGCTCTTTTAAAATATGACGTCAAAGGGTGCACGCTCGACCTAGAACTGCTGCTTGAAGAGGCAATGTCGTTACTGTTTGCAGGTACAGCTGGTGTGTTGGATTCTGGCTTATTCATTTGCAAGCCAGGATGAAATCTTTTTATGTGATCGTGCAAGTTTGACGTATTGCCGCTTGTCTTGTACTCCTTGCCGCAGTCAAGGCATTTTGCAAGTTTTCTGTCGTCGGATCTTTTGAAATATTTCCAGACATAAGAAATTTTACTTTTCTTGGTTGAACTCTGCTGTACAGAATCTTTTTCGGAATCTGTGCTCGTGCATTCGCATTCCTGCTTGTCAGCGCTTGAAGCACTAGGTGTAGGAGACACTTGACGTTTACCTAAAATTCAACACATTATCGATCGAAATACTTATGTATAATACATGAAACATACCTTTTCTTAAAAAGCGATCCATATTGATTTTATTATTGGTTTTTTTTATTGTTTTTCCACAGAACTAACGCGAGCTAATTTTTATTGCGAAGTGAGACGCCAACAGAACAGAGCGCGAACAAATTTTTTTTGCGAAGTGAGACGCCAACTATCGATGGCACTATCGATAGTGTTTGGGCCACTATCGAACATGTCTGCTGCTATCGATTGTGGCTCGATAGTGCCCAACCATCGGTAGTGTCGATAGTGCCATCGATAGTTCTCCACCTCTAATCAGCGCTGTTCAAAACCTTTACACTCAACTCTACAAAAAATATTCAAAAGAAGTATTTTTTGTCAATACTTTGAAGGAAAAGTATGAGACTTAGTCGATCTGGTGATAATCTAGTTCGTTTTTGTGTCAGCACATTTGCAGCCGCTGAAAAAACGCGTTCAGAGGGGACTGAAGATCCCACCACCGGCAGAAATTTCAGCGCCACTTGGTGCAAATTGGGATACTTACTTTTCATACCTTCCCAAGCATTTAGAGGATCACTTTCGAATGATGTTAACGGCATTCGCAGATATGCGCTCATTTCTACGTCAATGTCCATATTCGGGCTATGAGACTGCGCCAGCTGATAATGGTGATCCCAAAATGAATTTGAATTTGTAGATGTGCTGGGTGGCAGATTTTCAACATCGTTTATATTTGGCTTTGTTTGAGATTTGATCTTAATTATTGCATTTGCACATGCCTGAGGGTCCTTAAAATGTAATTTCTTGAATCTTGGATCAAGCATTGTGGCCATTGCCAAAATTGGTACCTAAAAAATACATTACAAGACATAATTAACGAAATTAATATTTAATAATATTTGAAATATACCTGCTCTACTGATCCCATACGTTTATCAATTTCGAGAAGCAGGAAATCCTTTATATCTTTTGCCTCAAATGTGTCGCCAATGTGTGCTGGCCGTGCAATATTTTTCGCCACTTATAATTTTTGTTGCTTCCTCGAGGGGGCGCAGCATCCTAACTATGTTGTTCAGCAAGTCCAATTCGATTCCATTGACCATTGTTAGTTCGTTTCGTATATTGAACAGGACGTCGTTAACATATGTTTTCAACTCCAAAAAACGTTCAATCATATAAAAAGTGCTATTCCACCTAGTTGCAACATCCTGTATCAACATTGCTTAAAAAAAGTAACAATGGATTTCATTTTACTAATGCAACCATTTACGGACTCCCTTTGCATGGCAGATCGTGCAATTAGATTAAGAGTGTGCGCAAAGCATGGCAGGTGTTCTTTACGACCGAAACCTATCTCAACGGCTTTGACAATATTCGCCGCATTGTCTGTGACAATGGCAGTAACTTGGTGCTTTTCGATGCGCCAATCTGAGCAGCAACTTTCCAGCATTTCGTTAAGGTAACTTGCAGTGTGACGCTCGCTTAGCTCCAAAACGCCAATTGTTACTGAATTCATTTTGTTCTCAAGCTGAAAATGAGCTGTGATTCCCAGGAAGCTGCGCATTGACATTTGATCACTCCATACATCCATTGTCAAAGTTGCCGTAATTCCATCGAGCCGTGTTCTCCATATCTCCTTCATTGCCGTATACTTCTCCTCGACCCATTTTGTTATTTTGTACCTCGAGGGTATTTCGTACCGTGGTGCATTTGTGTTCATTAAATATGTAAGCCCAGGTTTCTCAACCAATGAAAATGGCTGCACATCTTTTGTTATCATATATATGATTTATTTTTTTTGGACTTTTGACCTTCTGCTCCGAAATCCGTTACGTTTTGAAAGCTTTCGAATAGCGAATGTTGTCGTGGCGCCATGCTGCTACACGATGGTGCTTCCTTGAATGTATGTTTATCAACTACATCGATGCCTTATCTTGTGGACATTGCGCAGGTGGTCCTTCATATTTGTTGTATTCCCCGCAGTCCTAATCGTTTTGCCACAAATATTTCGAGCTACTTGCATCAATTTTGCTGAAATGTTTCCAGCAAAAGCTCGTTTTTGTTGTTATTCTGAAATATATGCTTTTGTAGTAACAATCAAAACAAACCCGGAAGGCCTTTTACCCAATTTTAATAAATTTACTTACTTTGGCATTTTACCCAATTTTAATAAATTTACTTACTTTGGCATTGCAAACACAGCTTATGGCGGCAAAATTAGCGGCAAGTCACTTGGCAAGATTCGACGAACGCTCAATTTATTGCGAAATTCAACGGCCGATGTTTTTGCAAAACGTCGATGCATCGCTTAACATCCATATCAACAAAAACGTCGGAAAACATCGGGAAAAATCGCCAAAAAAAACATCGATGCTCGATGCATCGATGTTTTTTTATATCACTAGTTCAGATGCCTTATTAGGATCACAAATAAGAGTTGAGTTTAAGAAATCAAGCATGAAAAACACATTCATGAATGAGAAATCTTGGAAATTAACGCGATACTACCAGATATTAATTTATGTATATTATTATATTACATTTTTTCTGTACTGTACTACAAAGGCACAGGTACACAAACCGAGAGACAATCGCTGGATGTGCAGCTCATGCAGCCGTAGGGTAACGGTAGTTGTTGTATTTTTTACATACATTTCGAATTTGGCCACCCGCTCCACAACTTACTAGATTTTTCAAGAGTTCTGACCTTCGTAAAGTTGCGAAAAGTGAACCATCTAAATTCAATTTGGAAAATGAATGAAGAAATATTTCTCAAGAACAGCTTTTATTCATGTGTATGTTGTGTGTGTGTCCGGCATAGCAGTTATTGAATTGGACAAAACATATCGTGAATAATTCTCAAAAATGTATGGTAAGCCTTTACCGGATTTTGATCAAACAATTCTGGCAAGTTGGGTGCCTGGCGAATTGCTTCACGCATACTAAACACGAACCAACACATTTCATCGTGGTCGTCATCTCTGCGCGGCTTTCAGCAATAGCAGCAGCATCGCTGGCAGCAGCATCTCAGGCAGCAGCATCGTATGCGTTCGCTTCGACGCATTTCGGTTTTTTTTTATAATATTAATTAATAATATAACTACAATAAAAATTAAAATAACATGTTACTTTCTTTCCGCGAATCTGTTTAACAAGTGTTGTGTCTGGTATCGATATTGACATATCGATGCGAATCACCGATAATGTTGTCCCTCATGTCCCGCCAAGGTCGCTCTACGTTCTGGTTATGCGCCTGTGTAACAGGGTTCAAAAAATTCTTCGAGTGGTTAACTGTATGATGTCATTGAGACAATGGGGGCATTCAGCAGGTAATTATGATCACCAAACTTGATACCTGATTACTACTTTTTACATTCAGCAGACATTTTTGGACAATCAGAAACGTCTAATTTTGGTATCGGTATCACAAGAAATGTATCGTACTAATAGTGTGATACCTGATACTGATTACTGATACTTTTCATTTTTCATGTACTTTTAAAAGACGTAGTAGGCTGATTTATTAAAAAAATATCAGTAGGCGAATTTGTATAAAAAGTATCATGTCCATTCAGAAGGTACTGATTAGTGATCCATCACAAATTAAGGAGCGATTACTGATTGAGTTATCTGCTGAATGATCCCAATTAAATGCCTTTCAACAATCGCTGCTGCTGGCCGAGCTTGGTGTCGACAGATCTCCCGACATTTTGATTAAATATTTTTCTTTCGACCTGCATTACTCCCTCCTGGAGACATGGCTTGCAAGTGCCACTTGATTGTTGTAGGCGCACTCTAAGTATTTAGTATCGTCTCGTTTCGTTTCGGGAGATCTGTCGACACCAAAATTGGCCAGCAGCGATATTGACGGAGCATTTGCTGCATCCGCACTGGTCAACGGTCCATCGAGGATTATGTTGGGAGACTATTGTCAGAATACTATCATCGGCGGTGCCAGTACCGCAATAGAATCCCAACATGATTTCTGGATGGAACGTCGGTCAATGTGTAAATTTGGATTAGATTTGTTGATATTTTTAAACCTGCATGGTTTGCATAAAAATGCTTGAGATTGTTTTACAATACAAAAAAAAAACATATTGAATACTTGTGGGCTTTGTTTTTAACACTTTTTGATCAAAAATTGCCAAGTTGTTTACGCGAAGACTAGGTATACTAGCTTAATGCTAAAAGAATAAGGTTGGCAGCTTTAAGAGGCTGCCGACTGCTTTGTTTTTTTAGACTCAGTACTTTAAAAAAGTACAAATGGGTAGAGTTGTAAATTTGGGTCGAAACTTCCCTTTAGTACGGTTGACCGACGCAGTATCAACGTTTCGTCGACGTTATTAAGACTGTCGTCGACGCACGCTCATTTCTCTCAAAATGTGTTCGACTGACGTATTTTGCAAGGCGATGCCCGTTCAATACGTTAACGAATTTCCATGCACGCTAGGTCGCCGCAATGCCACATAAGCAGCGCTCGTTAGACGCAATGCCATGCAGAGAGCGACGTTATCGACTCTGAGTCGACCCAATGCCATGCAGAGAGCGACATTATCGACGCTCGTTTGACCCAATGCCGTGCATAGTGAGATGCTTTTTTCATTTTATAAATATTTTACATTACAAACGTTTCTTTCTATATTAAAAGTTAAATTTATTTCTTTTAAATTTACAATTAAATATATCTAAATTAACAGTTGCGTCTCCGGCGCCTCCGCCTTCCGCTTCAGGGATTTTTTTTGTGCAGATTTTTTTTTTGGGCTACAAGGGCGAGGCGCAGCTCCTCTTCCACATCGCCAGTAGCGGAGTCCGGAATAGAGTCTGGAATAATATAGATGAATAAGAATAATATTAATAATTTATCCTAACATTTTTTCTTAGATCTACGAAGAAGCGCACGGTAAAATTTAGGCAATGATTTAAAGCCCCTTTTATTCTTCACGCCATGAACATTATACTGCTCCACTATGGTGTCGGACAAAATCCGTGAAAGCCCCTTCTTTACACCCACCGGGGCCAGGATTGACTTCATTGCTGTCACCTGTGAAACAAAGATACAAAGCTTTAATGAATATATGTAAATCAATTGCATTCCAGCTGCCTAGCTTACATATTTTTGCCGTGATTCTGGGCCTAAGGCTTCCTCCAAGTTCAGTAAGTCCCCCTCTTTCTGTAGTGGAAATTTTTTTGGATACCTCCGTAGAATCCTGTTTGTCTGCCACACGTTGCCTAATCATTACATTTTGATTGGCCACTTGGTCGGACAGCAGCTTTATCTGCTCCTGCTGATTTTTCACCATTTCTCAAAAAAAAGAAAATATATTTAAAAATTTAAAGATTGTGTAAATAATGTTTTCAACTACCAGTTAGTACAAAGTTGTAAGTTTGTCCTCGTCACATGGAATATTTTCTTCTGTAATGAATTAAATAGAAGCAATTAAAAAAAAAAAATAAAATAATTATTTATTTACTTACGCAGTGGAGTTTGGTTGTACCGCTTTATTTTTGGGCTTGACATTTTTTCTATTAATATGAACATTTTCTTGTAAACAAATATTTTATGAAGGCTCTTCGCCTTCAATTATTTTATAAGCAAAGTTTTGTGTTTATTTAAAGGCATAGCAGTGAAGAAGCGGCATTAGCAACACTCCCCTTTTGTGTGGTAATTTGGCAATTTTATTCCTGCGTTTAATTTATTTAATTGATTTTTTAACCCCACATTTAAATATGAGCCGCCATTAATGTTGGATATTTTTGGTTTCGATTTAGAGGCAAACTTGTAAAAAGCGCCGAAATCTAAATTTTCCCCCGTAGGATATTAATAAGCTCAATGGTGCAATCGCGTCTGGGTTTATATTTTAAAAACCAACTGCGCAACTTCTCTGTCAAAGTGATTTTCTTTTCATCACATGTAATGTCCAGTAAGTCAAAGTCCACGTCTTGCACTTCGCGCGCGGACTCTCGTTGGCCAAAGCCACATCGAGCGCATGTACTTCTGGCGCGCCGGGGTGCTCCGCTTCGTCTCCTATGCGCAATAAATTTCTTAAACGCTTCCTTCTGCTGCTTTCAAGCGCCGCAATTGTCGATCTCCAAATAATTAATTTTCACTTTTTCACAAATTATTTTACATAAAATTTATTCACAATATTGAAAATGCAGTAAGCTACAGTGGAGCAAGCTCGACAGTAGGAGACCCAGTACGTTCACTAAAGATTGTTCTTCAACGTTGCGTACCATTCAATAGATGGCGCCACTTGATAAACATTTCAATCGGATGATAAACGCGGAAGTTATTCAACTAACAATGTTACGGGCAAAAGGAAGAAGAAGAGACGCTAGCGACCTCTATGTTAATTAACTTTTTTTATAGTGGCGCCATCTATTGCATGGTAAGCAACATTGAAGAACAATCTATAGTAAACTCCTTGCACTCAAAAAGTACTAGGTCTCCTTCTGTCGAGTTGCTCCACTGTACCTATTTGAAGTTGATCTCGGTATCGCTGACCTTGAAACGGTCACTGATGGAGAAGAAAATTATATAGCTCATTCTTCTGTTAATGCGGAAGAAAAACGTAAAATGATTTGCAGACTTATGAATGTACCATAAACTAATAAACAAATCAAATAAAATTTGATTTAAATTCTTTATTTGTGCATTATGTTTATTTTTATACCTTTGTCACGAAATGTGTAACGCATTGAAGGAGGTCTCACAGACCCCATAAAGTTTATATATTCTTGATCAGGGCGAAAAGCCGAGTCAATATAGCCATGTCCGTCCGTCCGCCTGTCTGTCAGTCTGTCCGTCAGTCTGTTCCTATGCAAACTAGTCTCTCAGTTTTTAAGCTATCTTGATGAAACTTGGTACAGGTCCGTCTTTTTGCTGCACGCAGTACATATGTCGGAACCGGCCGGATCGGATAACTATATCATATAGCTGCCATAGGAACGATCGGTTGAAAATAAACCTTTAGTATGAAAAACTTTTTTGTTTCTCAAGATATCTCAACCAAATATGCATGTGTTTGATTAAGTTTTAAACAGGCTGACCAAATTTTGTGCAAATCGGACTACTTTATCATATAGCTGCCATGGGAACAAACGGGTCGAAATCAACACCTAACAAATTTTGTAAAAAATCTTTCGGCTTATGCAGGGCTGTGCAAGGGTGTTCAAACTTTACAGGTACATAAGCCGAGAGACAATCGCTGAAAGTGCAGCTCATGCCGCCGTAGGGTAACGGTAAGGTTGAGAAAAGTGAACCATCTAAATTCAATTTAGAAAATGAATGAAGAAATATTTCTCAAGAACAGCTTTTATTCACGTGTATGTTGTGTGTGTGTCCGGCATAGCAGTTATTGAATTGGACAAAACATATCGTGAATAATTCTCAAAAATGTATGGTAAGCCTTTACCGGATTTTGATCAAACAATTCTGGCAAGTTGGGTGCCTGGCGAATTGCTTCACGCATTCAAAACACGAACCAACACATTTCATCGTGGTCGTCATCTGTGAAGTCTTCGCCATTCGCTGCGCGGCTTTCAGCAATAGCAGCAGCATCGCTGGCAGCAGCATCTCAGGCAGCAGCATCGTATGCGTTCGACCTGCACGACCTGCATTACTCCCTCCTGGAGATATGGCTTGCAAGTACCACTTGATTGATGTAGGGGCACTCTAAGAATTTAGTACTGTCGACATCAAAATTGGCCAGCAGTGACGATAGTGACGAGGAGGATAGTCCGGAAAAGAATCTGATTATATACTACCAGTACTCTCGCAATTGTCACCCAAAATGATTTTTGGATGGAACGGCGATCAATGTGTAAATTTGGATTCGATTTGTAAGGAAACAAAAAAATTGCTTACACTAAAAGCTGAAATTTTAAAACCTGAAAGACTGGTTTGCATAAAAACAAACAGACAGTCAGACGGATATGGCTATATCAACTTAGCTCGTCGTCCAGATCAAAAATACATATACTTTATGGAGTCCGCCACGCCGCCTTCAAAACCAGAATTCACTTTGCAAGGGTATAAAGATCAAAATGCGAAATGCTTGAGATTGTTTTACAATACAAAAAAAAAACATATTGTATACTTGTAGGCGCTGTTTTTAAAATTTTTTGATCAAAAATTCCCAAGTTGTTTACGCGAAGACTAGGTATACTAGCTTAAATGCTAAAAGAATAAGGTTGGCAGCTTTAAGAGGCTGCCGCCTGCTTTGTTTTTTTAGATCCAATACTTTAAAAAAGTACCAATGGGTATATTAAGTTTGTGCAAAAAAAAGTGCGTAACAGGCAGAAGGAGGCGTGGCAGACCCAACAAAGTATATATATTCTTGATCAGCATCAACAGCCGAGTCGATGTAGCCATGTCCGTCCAAGGTGAATTTACTAATAGATGCTCTATTCCCCATTGGCGAGGTACACTACTTTTTCAACTCGTTCTCTCTGCTCTCAGAGAGCCTAGTGCTGAAAAGAGATAGCAAGCGTTTTACGTTCTGCACTGTTCGTTTGTCATTAAATCAGCTGAAAGGAAAGAAAAAATAAATAAAACGAAATAATTCAAAAAAACAAAATTAAAATTAAAAAATGCAGTAAGCTACAGTGGAGCAAGCTCGACGGTAGGAGACCCAGCAATTTTCGAGAGCAAAGCGCTCACCATTGATTGTTCTTCAATAATGCGTGCCATACAATAGATGGCGCCACTACGAAGTTAATAAACACAGAGGTCGCTAGCGTCTCTTCTTCTTCCTTTTGCCCGTAACATTGTTAGTTGAACAACTTCCGTGTTTATCATCCGATTGAAATTAAATTTTCTGGACAGGTTTGGACCATAGTGTATAATATATGTACCAACAATCAAGGCGCTAACATTAAAGGGGCTTCTTTAATTCGACTTCGAAATTTTGTATTTCAATTTCCGGAGGCGGAGGGAGCATGGCAAAAATCTAAAACAAACTTGATCAATGGTAGATGTCGATGATCCTACATACCAAATTTGGTGTCTCTAGTTCTTATAGTCTCTGAGATCTAGGTGTTCATATTTTCGAAATTTCGAACAGCCGTATACTATCCGTTTATTATCCGATCCGGATAAAACTTTCAGGACAGGATTGGACTATAGAGTTTATCATGTATGCCAAAAATCATATCGCTAGCATTAAAGGAGTTTTCTATATTCGACTTTGAAATTTTGTTTCAAATTTACGGGGGCGGAGAGGGGCGTGGCAAAATTCCAAAAATTGATCAATGCAAGATATAGATGAACCTTCATGCCAAATTTGGTGGCTCTAGCTCTTATAGTCTTTGAGATATAGGTGTTCAAAAAAGGGACAGACGGACCTGGCTATATCGACTCGGCTGTTGATGCTGATCAAGAATATATATACTTTATTGGGTCTGCCACGCCTCCTTCTGCCTGTTACGCACATTTTTTTTTGCACAGACTTAATAGACCCATTTGTACTTTTTAAAGTACTGGGTCTAAAAAAAAAAGGCTAAATGCTTGAGATTGTTCTACAATACAAAAAAAACATATGTATTGTATACTTGTGGGCGCTGTTTTTAACACTTTTTGAGAAAAAATTCCCAAGTTGTTTACGCGAAGACTAGGCAACCAGCTTGAGTGCTGAGAGAACAAGGTTGGCAGCTTTAAAAGGCTGCCGCCTGCTTTGTTTATTTATTTATTTATTTTTTTCTCTTCTCAGCAGCATTGCCAACTTTGACCGTTTCTATAGCTAGATTTGATCATCATTTTGAAATAATGGTAGGAAGTCGATGGCCCCATTCAGGCGTTCAGATGCCTTATAAGGATCACAAATAAGATTTGAGTTAAAGAAATCAAGCATGAAAAACACATTCATGAATGAGAAAATCTTGGAAATTAACGCGATACTACCAGATATTAATTTCTGTATATTATTATATTACATTTTTCTGTACTGTACTACAAAGGCACAGGTACACAAACCGAGAGACAATCGCTGGATGTGCAGCTCATGCAGCCGTAGGGTAACGGTAGTTGTTGTTTTTACATACATTTCGAATTTGGCCACCCGCCCTACAACTTACTAGATTTTCCAAGAGTTCTGACCTTCGTAAAGTTGCGAAAAGTGAACCATCTAAATTCAATTTGGAAAATGAATGAAGAAATATTTCTCAAGAACAGCTTTTATTCATGTGTATGTTGTGTGTGTGTCCGGCATAGCAGTTATTGAATTGGACAAAACATATCGTGAATAATTCTCAAAAATGTATGGTAAGCTTTTACCGGATTTTGATCAAACAATTCTGGCAAGTTGGGTGCCTGGCGAATTGCTTCACGCATACTAAACACGAACCAACACATTTCATCGTGGTCGTCATCTCTGCGCGGCTTTCAGCAATAGCAGCAGCATCGCTGGCAGCAGCATCTCAGGCAGCAGCATCGTATGCGTTCGCTTCGACGCATTTCGGTTTTTTTTTATAATATTAATTAATAATATAACTACAATAAAAATTAAAATAACATGTTACTTTCTTTCCGCGAATCTGTTTAACAAGTGTTGTGTCTGGTATCGATATTGACATATCGATGCGAATCACCGATAATGTTGTCCCTCATGTCCCGCCAAGGTCGCTCTACGTTCTGGTTATGCGCCTGTGTAACAGGGTCCACAAAATTCTTCGAGTGGTTAACTGTATGATGTCATTGAGACAATGGGGGCATTCAGCAGGTAATTATGATCACCAAACTTGATACCTGATTACTACTTTTTACATTCAGCAGACATTTTTGGACAATCAGAAACGTCTAATTTTGGTATCGGTATCACAAGAAATGTATCGTACTAATAGTGTGATACCTGATACTGATTACTGATACTTTTCATTTTTCATGTACTTTTAAAAGACGTAGTAGGCTGATTTATTAAAAAATTATCAGTAGGCGGATTTGTATAAAAAGTATCATGTCCATTCAGAAGGTACTGCTTAGTGATCCATCACAAATTAAGGAGCGATTACTGATTGAGTTATCTGCTGAATGATCCCAATTAAATGCCTTTCAACAATCGCTGCTGCTGGCCGAGCTTGGTGTCGACAGATCTCCCGACATTTTGATTAAATATTTTTCTTTCGACCTGCATTACTCCCTCCTGGAGACATGGCTTGCAAGTGCCACTTGATTGTTGTAGGCGCACTCTAAGTATTTAGTATCGTCTCGTTTCGTTTCGGGAGATCTGTCGACACCAAAATTGGCCAGCAGCGATATTGACGGAGCATTTGCTGCATCCGCACTGGTCAACGGTCCATCGAGGATTATGTTGGGAGACTATTGTCAGAATACTATCACCGGCGGTGCCAGTATTCTCGCAATAGAATCCCAACATGATTTCTGGATGGAACGTCGGTCAATGTGTAAATTTGGATTAGATTTGTAAGGAAACAAAAAAATGGCTTACACTAAAAGCTGACATTTTTAAACCTGCATGGTTTGCATAAAAATGCTTGAGATTTTTACAATACAAAAAAAAAACATATTGTATACTTGTGGGCTTTGTTTTTAACACTTTTTGATAAAAAATTGCCAAGTTGTTTACGCGAAGACTAGGCTAGGTCGCCGCAGTGCCGTGCAGGGAAGGGACATAAGCAGCGCTCGTTAGACGCAATGCCATGCAGAGAGCGACGTTATCGACTCTGAGTCGACCCAATGCCATGCAGAGAGCGACATTATCGACGCTCGTTTGACCCAATGCCGTGCATAGTGAGATGCTTCTTTCATTTTATAAATATTTTACATTACAAACGTTTCTTTCTATATTAAAAGTTAAATTTATTTCTTTTAAATTTACAACTAAATATATCTAAATTAACAGTTGCGTCTCCGGCGTCTCCGGCGCCTCCGCTTCAGGGATTTTTTTTGTGCAGATTTTTTTGGGCTACAAGGGCGAGGCGCAGCTCCTCTTCCACATCGCCAGTAGCGGAGTCCGGAATAGAGTCTGGAATAATATAGATGAATAAGAATAATATTAATAATTTATCCTAACATTTTTTCTTAGATCTACGAAGAAGCGCACGGTAAAATTTAGGCAATGATTTAAAGCCCCTTTTATTCTTCACGCCATGAACATTATACTGCTCCACTATGGTGTCGGACAAAATCCGTGAAAGCCCCTTCTTTACACCCAACGGGGCCAGGATTGACTTCATTGCTGTCACCTGTGAAACAAAGATACAAAGCTTTAATGAATATATGTATATCAATTACATTCCAGCTGCCTAGCTTACATATTTTTGCCGTGATTCTGGGCCTAAGGCTTCCTCCAAGTTCAGTAAGTCCCCCTCTTTCTGTAGTGGAAATTTTTTTGGATACCTCCGTAGAATCCTGTTTGTCTGCCACACGTTGCCTAATCATTACATTTTGATTGGCCACTTGGTCGGACAGCAGCTTTATCTGCTCCTGCTGATTTTTCACCATTTCTCAAAAAAAAGAAAATATATTTAAAAATGTAAAGATTGTGTAAATAATGTTTTCAACTACCAGTTAGAACAAAGTTGTAAGTTTGTCCTCGTCACATGGAATATTTTCTTCTGTAATGAATTAAATAGAAGCAATTAAAAAAAAAATAAAAAAAAAAAAAATAAAATAATTTTTTATTTACTTACGCAGTGGAGTTTGGTTGTACCGCTTTATTTTTGGGCTTGACATTTTTTTCTATTAATATGAACATTTTCTTGTAAACAAATATTTTATGAAGGCTCTTTGCCTTCAATTATTTTATATGCAAAGTTTTGTGTTTATTTAAAGGCATAGCAGTGAAGAAGCGGCATTAGCAACACTCCCCTTTTGTGTGGTAATTTGGCAATTTTATTCCTGCGTTTAATTTATTTAATTGATTTTTTAACCCCACATTTAAATATGAGCCGCCATTAATGTTGGATATTTTGGGTTTCGATTTAGAGGCAAACTTGTAAAAAGCGCCGAAATCTAAATTTTCCCCCGTAGGATATTAATAAGCTCAATGGTGCAATCGCGTCTGGGTTTATATTTTAAAAACCAACTGCGCAACTTCTCTGTCAAAGTGATTTTCTTTTCATCACATGTAATGTCCAGTAAGTCAAAGTCCACGTCTTGCACTTCGCGCGCGGACTCTCGTTGGCCAAAGCCACATCGAGCGCATGTACTTCTGGCGCGCCGGGGTGCTCCGCTTCGTCTCCTATGCGCAATAAATTTCTTAAACGCTTCCTTCTGCTGCTTTCAAGCGCCGCAATTGTCGATCTCCAAATAATTAATTTTCACTTTTTCACAACAAATTATTTTACATAAAATTTATTCACAATATTGAAAATGCAGTAAGCTACAGTGGAGCAAGCTCGACAGTAGGAGACCCAGTACGTTCACTAAAGATTGTTCTTCAACGTTGCGTACCATTTAATAGATGGCGCCACTTGATAAACATTTCAATCGGATGATAAACGCGGAAGTTATTCAACTAACAATGTTACGGGCAAAAGGAAGAAGAAGAGACGCTAGCGACCTCTATGTTAATTAACTTTTTTTATAGTGGCGCCATCTATTGCATGGTAAGCAACATTGAAGAACAATCTATAGTAAACTCCTTGCACTCAAAAAGTACTAGGTCTCCTTCTGTCGAGTTGCTCCACTGTACCTATTTGAAGTTGATCTCGGTATCGCTGACCTTGAAACGGTCACTGATGGAGAAGAAAATTATATAGCTCATTCTTCTGTTAATGCGGAAGAAAAACGTAAAATGATTTGCAGACTTATGAATGTACCATAAACTAATAAACAAATCAAATAAAATTTGATTTAAATTCTTTATTTGTGCATTATGTTTATTTTTATACCTTTGTCACGAAATGTGTAACGCATTGAAGGAGGTCTCACAGACCCCATAAAGTTTATATATTCTTGATCAGGGCGAAAAGCCGAGTCAATATAGCCATGTCCGTCCGTCCGTCTGTCTGTCCGTCAGTCTGTTCCTATGCAAACTAGTCTCTCAGTTTTTAAGCTATCTTGATGAAACTTGGTACAGGTCCGTCTTTTTGCTGCACGCAGTACATATGTCGGAACCGGCCGGATCGGATAACTATATCATATAGCTGCCATAGGAACGATCGGTTGGAAATAAACCTTTAGTATGAAAAACTTTTTTGTTTCTCAAGATATCTCAACCAAATATGCATGTGTTTGATTAAGTTTTAAACAGGCTGACCAAATTTTGTGCAAATCGGACTACTTTATCATATAGCTGCCATGGGAACAAACGGGTCGAAATCAACACCTAACAAATTTTGTAAAAAATCTTTCGGCTTATGCAGGGCTGTGCAAGGGTGTTCAAACTTTACAGGTACATAAGCCGAGAGACAATCGCTGAAAGTGCAGCTCATGCCGCCGTAGGGTAACGGTAAGGTTGAGAAAAGTGAACCATCTAAATTCAATTTAGAAAATGAATGAAGAAATATTTCTCAAGAACAGCTTTTATTCACGTGTATGTTGTGTGTGTGTCCGGCATAGCAGTTATTGAATTGGACAAAACATATCGTGAATAATTCTCAAAAATGTATGGTAAGCCTTTACCGGATTTTGATCAAACAATTCTGGCAAGTTGGGTGCCTGGCGAATTGCTTCACGCATTCAAAACACGAACCAACACATTTCATCGTGGTCGTCATCTGTGAAGTCTTCGCCATTCGCTGCGCGGCTTTCAGCAATAGCAGCAGCATCGCTGGCAGCAGCATCTCAGGCAGCAGCATCGTATGCGTTCGACCTGCACGACCTGCATTACTCCCTCCTGGAGATATGGCTTGCAAGTACCACTTGATTGATGTAGGGGCACTCTAAGAATTTAGTACTGTCGACATCAAAATTGGCCAGCAGTGACGATAGTGACGAGGAGGATAGTCCGGAAAAGAATCTGATTATATACTACCAGTACTCTCGCAATTGTCACCCAAAATGATTTTTGGATGGAACGGCGATCAATGTGTAAATTTGGATTCGATTTGTAAGGAAACAAAAAAATTGCTTACACTAAAAGCTGAAATTTTAAAACCTGAAAGACTGGTTTGCATAAAAACAAACAGACAGTCAGACGGATATGGCTATATCAACTTAGCTCGTCGTCCAGATCAAAAATACATATACTTTATGGAGTCCGCCACGCCGCCTTCAAAACCAGAATTCACTTTGCAAGGGTATAAAGATCAAAAGGCGAAATGCTTGAGATTGTTTTACAATACAAAAAAAAACATATTGTATACTTGTAGGCGCTGTTTTTAACATTTTTTGATCAAAAATTCCCAAGTTGTTTACGCGAAGACTAGGTATACTAGCTTAAATGCTAAAAGAATAAGGTTGGCAGCTTTAAGAGGCTGCCGCCTGCTTTGTTTTTTTAGATCCAATACTTTAAAAAAGTACCAATGGGTATATTAAGTTTGTGAAAAAAAAAAGTGCGTAACAGGCAGAAGGAGGCGTGGCAGACCCAATAAAGTATATATATTCTTGATCAGCATCAACAGCCGAGTCGATGTAGCCATGTCCGTCCAAGGTGAATTTACTAATAGATGCTCTATTCCCCACTACTTTTTCAACTCGCTCTCTCTGCTCTCAGAGAGCCTAGTGCTGAAAAGAGATAGCAAGCGTTTTACGTTCTGCACTGTTCGCTTGTCATTAAATCAGCTGAAAGGAAAGAAAAAATAAATAAAACGAAATAATTCAAAAAAACAAAATTAAAATTAAAAAATGCAGTAAGCTACAGTGGAGCAAGCTCGACGGTAGGAGACCCAGCAATTTTCGAGAGCAAAGCGCTCACCATTGATTGTTCTTCAATAATGCGTGCCATACAATAGATGGCGCCACTACGAAGTTAATAAACACAGAGGTCGCTAGCGTCTCTTCTTCTTCCTTTTGCCCGTAACATTGTTAGTTGAACAACTTCCGTGTTTATCATCCGATTGAAATTAAATTTTCTGGACAGGTTTGGACCATAGTGTATAATATATGTACCAACAATCAAGGCGCTAACATTAAAGGGGCTTCTTTAATTCGACTTCGAAATTTTGTATTTCAATTTCCGGAGGCGGAGGGGAGCATGGCAAAAATCTAAAACAAACTTGATCAATGGTAGATATAAATGATCCTACATACCAAATTTGGTGTCTCTAGCTCTTATAGTCTCTGAGATCTAGGTGTTCATATTTTCGAAATTTTGAACAGCCGTATACTATCCGTTTATTATCCGATCCGGATAAAACTTTCAGGACAAGATTGGACTATAGAGTTTATCATGTATGCCAAAAATCATATCGCTAGCATTAAAGGAGCTTTTGTTATTCGACTTTGAAATTTTGTTTCAAATTTACGGGGGCGGAGAGGGGCGTGGCAAAAATCTAAAACAAACTCGTTTAATGCAAGATACAGATGATCGTAAAATTTGGTGGCTCTAGCTCTTATAGTCTCTGAGATATAGGTGTTCAAAAAAAGGACAGACGGACAGACAGACGGACATGGCTATATCGACTCGGCTGTTGATGCTGATCAAGAATATATATACTTTATGGGGTCTGCCACGCCTCCTTCTGCCTGTTACGCACATTTTTTTTTGCACAAACTTAATAGACCCATTTGTACTTTTTTAATTACTGGGTCTAAAAATCACATTAGTATTTTTAGGAACTTTTTCTGTCCACTCAGTCGTTGCTTCTGCTTCTGAACCTTCAGCTTGTTATTTAAATTCTTAATTCTAAATTTTATTCTCATTTTAAAAAAGAACTCTTTGGTTTTATGATCAATGTCTTTGATCTCGTCTGCACTGCGCAACATTTCGTCCAGCAGAAATGGTCGCGAAACGATACTATATCCATTAAACCTCAGGAATATGAGTTCCAGTCTTTTTATGCTGGCCAAAAATTCCCGAGATGGCTTCTTTAGGCCACCAGTTGAAACCATATTAACGTATGTATAAGAATTCTCCTTGTCCCCACAGTTTAGAGACAACCTCTTTTTTAGATAGCCTGCGATATACTCAATGGAGTCATCCGTCAGTTGCCTGTCTATCTCGCATTTTTCATCTCCAGCCTGCTCGACATGTTCTGCCACCTCTGCCCTGACTAGCTCAGCAGAACACTCGCAGAACTGCAAGAAGGCATTGACGAAATGTCAAATTCCCGCCATGGCACCGGCTCCACCTCAACATTTGCTTTTGTGTCCAAAATCTCGGTGTTTCTTGCTAAATTGATGAAAGTCAGACTTATTAATTTAAATATTTAGTTTCAAATAATTGACACAATGAACAAACTACTTAACAATCACGTGGACGTCACAAACATACACTCTGTAAAATTTACTTCACAAAACATTTATTGTTATTTTTGTTAGGAGACATGTAATAAAAACTATTTTTAAAAAAATAATTTACCTATATTACTTCCGTAATCGGAATTTAAACTCTAGTGGAGTTGGGTGCTCATGTAGGCCACCTTTGGCCCGTATTGCACCAAAAAAGGGCTCCAGCTGGTCTTGAGAGATCCGGCTGGTGATTAAGTAATTAAATCTATATCTCTCCTTCAAGTATTTAAATAGTCCGCTCAGCTAATTATTGCTTACAATAATTCCTTTTTGGAATGGCAATCTTTTTGTACTGGTTGGCAGTATCACTTGTGCCATTGTTTCCGACATCTCCTTTAAAACGCTTTGCTGAACCTCCAGATTGTCACCAAATGTTTGCTTTGTCGGTATTGCGTTTGATGTAGGCAGCTTTGCCTTAAACACATCAAACCAGTCGTTCACCAACTTTATGAAGACCGCTGTTTCGGTTGCCTTGTATATTTCCAAGCCCAGTGAATAGCAGCGCTTTATTGCACTGGCTGTTGTATTTGAAAATAGCTGAGTTGCCTACCTGCTGATCGCACGTTGAGGTGGTCGTCTTTTATTTTCCACATAATGGAAAGGTCCAATGAGGAAGCGTGCTTCATAGCTTGCCTCACGGTTTGCTGCGTTAGTACGTGGCCACCAACAACCAGCCCTGAATCAAGGAAGTGATTGCGAATCAAGTTCACAAGATGGGGTGCAACTGCAAAAACGAAGACTTTCTTATTCGAGTCAACTGGGTGATCAAACCATGTTTTCTCTATAAAAAAAAAAAAAATTATTTTGAGAAGGATTTCTTCAGCTTAAGATTCTTACCAGGCGAGAATCCAAGATTTGTCCACAATTTGTGGTTTCCGGGACCCATATCATTTACAATAGCAACCACATCGTACCCTACTTTGTGCAGCCTTTCAATAATTCTATACAATGTTCCTACTGTCAAGGCCTTGTCAAAATCGAAGTATATGGGCTGCTTCTTGCACTGATTGCAGGGAATGATCATTTTCAAAATGTGCCGTCACTTTCATTTCGTCAAAGACAATGCACACTTTGTCCTCCTCGTCCATATCCACGGCATTTTCCATTAGGTTGATGACAAATTTCAAAATGCCAGGCTGAATGTCCACAGTGGCCAACCACTTGCCTAAAGTGGACAGGCACGGAAGTGGAAACTCCTTTTTCAACAAATGGCGATACGCCCGGGGCCAAGGGGCATGAAGATAAATCGCACTAAAGATGTCGTTGAAATTCTAACATACTCTTTTTCCGCCTCTCTGGAGCTTCCTGATCTGTGACTTTGTAAAAATCCCATTGAGGGAATCCTCCAGGGTCCTCCAGGCATTTTCAGTTTCCAGGTGTTGAATTCTTTTTTGCAAACGCAAGTTTTCCAGGGCCAGCCCATAATCAACAACCTCTTGTCTTAAAAATAATCATATTAATAACCATTAAATACCACCACGTGTTCTGTGAAAACTTTCGCTGCTTCCGTGTTTTGCGGTATAGCATTCGGCAACAGTCGCCTACGCTTTGAACCATTTTTGCACGACTGGTACACAAAGTCTGACTCCTTAAAATGCTTGGCACAAACTCTACTAGAGCTGGAAAATGTAAACTCAGTGCTCCTTGACCAGAGCTCCCTCCTGGCTTCGTCCCTTGGAACTAACACGATATCCTCCGTGGTTCGCGAACGGCATAGGGGGGTACAATATTGCTTAGACATCTAATAAATAATCAAATACATAAATATATAAAATCACACATGCACACACAAAATAGGCGAATTCATAAACTCATATTTAAGATTATATATAAATAATACAATTAATATTAATATTGTGCACATTCTTTTCATTGTTTTCTGTTTACGATTGATTCGTAAAGAAGAAGACAATGGGTGTGTTCACCAGGCTCACTTGCTCCCTGTTCATTTTTGTGATACATCCGCTCAATCTGGTGAACGTGACTGATACTTTATCATGATACCAAATTTTAGGTATCATGATACATGAGCATGTATCCTAAAAAAAAGTCCGCTACTTTGTTTGTGATACCGCTTAATTTATCGAAAAAACGCCAAATATTTATCGATTATTTATTTGTAAACAAAACAAAATAAATTGAAATACAATTGTTTGCGTAATATATATTTTTAAATTATCATAAAATGGATTCGACATCTATGCTTTTTGCAAAGGAGTTCTTCGATGACGTAATGCCACCGGTCGTGAACAAGTCGTTAATTGACTTGGTTTTAGCCAGCAAGTCTGCAAGAAAGCGGAAATGCAAACGTATTCGCTTACAGTTCTTTTATGAAATTACTGTTCAGCAATACCGACTGGACAAGTTTATGGAGCATTTCAGGATGAGTAGAACAATAGGTGATAATCAGTTAAACAAGACATATTTAATTTTTCAAATTGCGAGTCTCTTCAGTCTCTTTTACAAGTGGTTGCCGGCAAAGCAGCATCTACTGAAGTGCCTATTTTCAACGTTGAACTGGAAAAGAAGCTTTTGTATACAATTTGGCTATTGGCTAAGCAAGAGTCTTTTTCATCCTTCGGGGATCGATTTAACACAGCCAAAAGTTTGGGCCACAAATACATCGTTCGCCTTCTCACAGCGCTTTCATCAGTATTTTCTTGTTGAGCAGAGCTAGGCCATTTGATGTATCCTGATAGACGGCTGCCACATTCCAATCAAGCAGCCTATTGGAAATGCACACGATTTCTATAATCGGAAGCAATTCCACTCTATAATACTGTAGGGTATTTGCGACAGCTCCAACAGGTTTATTGACGTGTTTGTTGGACGGCCTACAGATCAAGCGCTGTATACGCAAAAATTTGCAATTAGGGTTCATCATTTATAAACCCAAATATGCATTTGTTGGGTGACACTGCTTATCCGCTTAGCTTACATTTGCTAACGCCATATCGTGATAACGGTCACTTAACTCCAGCACAAGTAAACTACAATGTAAGATTTTTCTTCATTAGATCGGTTATTGAGCGTGCATTCGGAAGATTGAAGGGAAAGTTTTGCAGACTAAACTATCCGGATGTTAAGTCCCCTTTCAAGCCAACTATATAATAATGGCCTGTTGCATGCTTCACAATTGTATAATGATGATGATAATTACGACGAGACAAGTATCGAAGATTAACTAAATAATCAATGCGAAGCTGGTCTCAATGAAAGAATGTCCTCAAAAGCATCGAGTAAGCGGGACTTTATAAGAGATATGCTATAACTTTTTTATGAAAAAGAAATAAAACAAAACAACTTAATTTTCTAAATTATTTTAAAATTTGAGCATTTATTAGTTCTTTGAGCTTGAAAAAGCCGACATCTTGTCAATAAATGCTATTAACAGTCCATTGCGCTCCGCCTGCAGCTTGTTCGACTCCACAATGACCGTGCATAATCGGTGAATGCCATCCGTGCGGCGCTCCTCATCTTCCATCGATCTTTTTTGCTTGTGATAGCGTTCCTTTTGGGCAGCAGCATTGCGCTTTCGTCGTCTGGAAACGCTACTAGACGAAGCGCTTACGTCTAATACCGCCTCCACATTTTCGAGCGATTCCAAATTTTCGAATTCCACTGTGCTGCTGTTGTCGTTGACATCGCCCGGTTAAAATTCGTGGTCCTGCTCTAGGACTTCCCACGGAATTACTTCCTCTTCAATATGACGACAGCTTAGCGTTTGAGCTCCCGACACAGCCAGATAGGTTTGAAAAAATAACTTCCATTTCACCAAAGAACTACTAGCTCGTAGCTCCTTCCCCGTGCTCTTATTCTTAAGCTTATTTGCATCGTAGGTTTTTTTTAGGTTGCGAAATTTTCGGTCAAGTGCATCTGACGTTTTGCTGTATGCTGTGACCTGACACGATCTTCTTCTTTTTTTTCGGATCACGGAAGTTTTCCTTCTTTTCCAAAAATAATTGGAGCAGCAGCTTTGTGGCATTGCTGGTCCATCTTTTTTCATCACCTGTAATATTTTATAGCTAAAAGAAAATTTAAATTTTATTTCTTACTTGAGCTGTTCATGATTTTGTCGATAGTGCGATTAACAGCTGATAAATGTCAACATTATGACAACGCTTCTAGGCCACAATTTTTTTCAACGGCGGTGAAAACACCCTCTGAAAGAAAACATGCGCTACATTAACCTCTTCCGACGACGTTTGCTTGCATTTTGCTTGCATTTGGTGTAGCTACAAAGAGGGCAGTTGTGGTGAATAGAGCACCTTTAAAGTAAATTCACCTTGTGTCCGTCTGTCTGTCCTATTTTGTGTCATCTAGATCTCAGAGACCATAAGAGCTAGAGCCACCAAATTTGGCATGTAGGTTCATTTATATCTCCTATTGATCAAGTTTGTTTTGGATTTCTGCCACACCCTCTCCGCCCACGGACAAGAGCCCCTTAAATGCTAGCGCCTTGATTATTGGTTCATATAATATACATTATGGTCCGAACCTTTCCAGAAAATATCATTCTAATCGGATGATAAACGCGGAAGTTATTCAACTTTCAATGTTACGGGCAAAAGAAAGAAGTAGAGACACTAGCGACCTCTGTGTTTATTAACTTAACTTCGTAGTGGCGCCATCTATTGTATGGAACGCAACATTGAAGAACAATCTATAGTGAACTCCTTGCACCACTGTAGCTTACTGCAATTTTTTTGGGTAAATTATTAGAAGATTCGAAGAGAGAAGCTTCCTCAATGAATATTTCCATTACCATAACTACAGCTATGGCACAAGGGCTTCAGGTCAACGACTTGGTCATAAATTTTGGCGCCTGGCCTGCGACACGCTCTATGACATTATTGAACCTGAAAGGGGATATGGCAAAAAAACTAAAATAGCAGCAACAACCAAAATGCCCAATAGCCACAAAAGCCAACTAGTTGACCTTGAAAATGTGTGTGTGTTTTATACAGCTCAAAGAATTCACTGAAAAATATATATACTTATATGTCTGTGAGTATGGATAAGATATGTAAGAAAACAAAAAAATATTACACTAAAAGCTGATTTGTTTAAAACCTGAGAGACTGGTTTGCATAGAAACAGACAGACAGTCGTCGTCCGAATTAAAAATATATATACTTTATGGATTCTGCCCCGCCCCCTTCAATGCGTTTCAGAATTCGTGGCAAAAATTATAATATATAATCAAAAGGCTAAATTCGCCGCGAAGAGTACAGCTAGTAGCCGAATCTTTAGAAGCTCCGTTGCAAAGGCCCTCCCTGTAGCTCCTATCACCCTTACCGAGGTGGAAAAGGAAATCAAAGAGCTTCGCAACAACAAGGCTCCAGGCGAGGACCAGTTTGAATATCGCTCTATCAAGCTGCTCCCTCGCAGAGCTTTGCTATTTCTTGTGTTGATTTTCAACTCTGCTCTTCGACTCGGACACTTCCCAGGCGCCTGGAAGAAGGCAAACAACATCCTGCTACACAAAAGTGGGAAGCCAGCGGATGAACTAGATTCGTACCGTCCGATAAGCCTTCTGCCAGCATTTGGCAAAATATTGGAGAGGTGCATTTTAAGAAGGATTCTTGAAACCAGCGCAGTCAAAAAGGCAATCCCAAAATTTCAGTTTGGCTTAAGGCTCAGGCACGGCACGCCCGAGCAACTGCACCGAGTTGTCAACTTTATTCTTGATGGATTCCACGGAAAGGAGTATGTCGTTGGAGCTTATCTGGATATTCAGCAGGCATTTGATAGAGTGTGGCACGCAGGGCTCCTGAATAAACTTAAAGAGCTACTCAATCCACAGCTCTATCTCATTGTGAAAAGCTTCCTTCACGAGCGATCCTTCAAATTTGTGCATGACGGGGTGTCCTCTCAAGCAAAACTTAAAGAGCTACTCAATCCACAGCTCTATCTCATAGTGAAAAGCTTCCTTCACGAGCGATCCTTCAAATTTGTGCATGACGGGGTGTCCTCTCAAGCAAATACGGTCAGAGCTGGTGTACCCCAGGGTAGCGTGTTAGGGCCAACCCTCTACAGCCTGTATACGCACGACATGCCTTCAGCTGACAACATGCCGATCTCGGACCAGAACAATTTACTTGTTGCCACCTTTGCAGATGACACTGCGGTTCTAGCCAGAGACAATTGCGTCTTCGCTGCTAAAGATCTCCTCCAGATCTACTTAAAAAAATTTGAGAACTGGGCCTGTAGATGGAACATTGCCATAAACCCTGATAAGTGTGTAAAAGTCACATACACTCTCAGAGCACAAACCTCACTCGGGGTATTCTTACATGGTGAACTCCTAGACCAGAAGGATGCTCATAAATATCTTGGAGTCACTCTGGACAAACGGCCAAATTTTCAGCGCCATATAACTGATACAGTTAAGCGTCTCAAGGCAAAGGCGAGCAGTATGGCTTGGCTTCTTAACGCCAGGAATACGCTATCGTTAAAAAACAAGACTCTCATATACAAAATCATTCTGGCACCCATTTGGAGATATGGTATCCAGGTATACGGCATAGCGGCAAAGTCGAAGCTTAATAAAATTCGAGTTGTGCAGTCCCAAATCTTGCGAATAATTACTAGTGCGGCATGGTACATACGCAACAGCGACATCGACAAGGAGCTCCATGTACCGAGGATCGGAGATGTGATCAATCGCCAAGCTACTGCATACTTAGAAAAACTCGCACATCACCCTAACCAGCTGGCGCAAAGGCTCCTAGGATGGAGACGTATCAACGGAGTAAGGATGAGAAGGAGGCTCAAGAGAGCTCACCCAACCGACCTGTCCCACAGAACCCTTTAATCTTCCCCTTTTCCCATTCAGTCACCCTATTATCTAGGTTTAAGTATGTACATATGTATATATTTTGTTGAAAATTAAATATTCCACTATAGTATAAATTATTATTAATAGTAACAGTAGGCTATAAAAACAAAGTAATAAAGAAATCTATTAAAAAAAAATACAGTAAGCTACAGTGGAGCAAGCTCGACAGTAGGAGACCCAGCAGTTTTTGAGTGCAAAGCGTTCACCATTGATTGTTCAATAATGCCTACCAAACAAAAGATGGCGCCACTACGAAGTTAATAAACACAGAGGTCGCTAGCGTCTCTTCTTCTTCCTTTTGCCTGTAACATTGTTCGTTGAATAACTTCCGTGTTTATCATCCGATTGAAATTAAATTTTCTGGACAGGTTTGGACCATAGTGTATAATAAATGTACCAACAATCAAGGCGCTAACATTAAAGGGGCTTCTTTAAATCGACTTCGAAATTTTGTATTTCAATTTCTGGGGCGGAAAGGGGCGTGGCAAAAATCTAAAACAAACTTGATCAATGGTAGATGTCGATGATCCTACATACCAAATTTGGTGTCTCTAGTTCTTATAGTCTCTGAGATCTAGGTGTTCATTTTTTCGAAATTTTGAACAGCCGTATACTATCCGTTTATTATCCGATCCGGATAAAACTTTCAGGACAAGATTGGACTATAGAGTTTATCATGTATGCCAAAAATCATAGCATTAAAGGAGCTTTCGTTATTCGACTTTGAAATTTTGTTTCAAATTTACGGGGGCGGAGGGGGGCGTGGCAAAAATCTAAAACAAACTCGTTTAATGCAAGATACAGATAAACCTTCATGCCAAATTTGGTGGCTCTAGCTCTTAGTCTCTGAGATATAGGTGTTCAAAAAAGGGACAGACGGACAGACAGACGGACATGGCTATATCGACTCGGCTGTTGGCAGCTTTAAAAGGCTGCCGCCTGCTTTGTTTATTTATTTATTTATTTTTTTTGCAACTGCTGGATTTTTTTCTTTTCTCAGCAGCGTTGCCAACTTTGACCGTTTCTATAGCTAGATTTGATCATAATTTTGAAATAATGGTAGGGAGTCGATGGCCCCATTCAGGCGTTCAGATGCCTTATAAGGATCACAAATAAGATTTGAGTTAAAGAAATCAAGCATGAAAAACACATTCATGAATGAGAAAATCTTGGAAATTAACGCGATACTACCAGATATTAATTTCTGTATATTATTATATTACATTTTTTCTGTACTGTACTACAAAGGCACAGGTACACAAACCGAGAGACAATCGCTGGATGTGCAGCTCATGCAGCCGTAGGGTAACGGTAGTTGTTGTAGTTTTTACACACATTTCGAATTTGGCCACCCGCCCTACAACTTACTAGATTTTTCAAGAGTTCTGACCTTCGTAAAGTTGCGAAAAGTGAACCATCTAAATTCAATTTGGAAAATGAATGAAGAAATATTTCTCAAGAACAGCTTTTATTCATGTGTATGTTGTGTGTGTGTCCGGCATAGCAGTTATTGAATTGGACAAAACATATCGTGAATAATTCTCAAAAATGTATGGTAAGCCTTTACCGGATTTTGATAAAACAATTCTGGCAAGTTGGGTGCCTGGCGAATTGCTTCACGCATACTAAACACGAACCAACACATTTCATCGTGGTCGTCATCTGGGAAGTCTTCGCCGTTCCCTGCGCGGCTTTCAGCAATAGCAGCAGCATCGCTGGCAGCAGCATCTCAGGCAGCAGCATCGTATGCGTTCGCTTCGACGCATTTCGGTTTTTTTTTATAATATTAATTAATAATATAACTACAATAAAAATTAAAATAACATGTTACTTTCTTTCCGCGAATCTGTTTAACAAGTGTTGTGTCTGGTATCGATATTGACATATCGATGCGAATCACCGATAATGTTGTCCCTCATGTCCCGCCAAGGTCGCTCTACGTTCTGGTTATGCGCCTGTGTAACAGGGTTCACAAAATTCTTCGAGTGGTTAACTGTATGATGTCATTGAGACAATGGGGGCATTCAGCAGGTAATTATGATCACCAAACTTGATACCTGATTACTACTTTTTACATTCAGCAGAAATTTTTGGACAATCAGAAACGTCTAATTTTGGTATCGGTATCACAAGAAATGTATCGTACTAATAGTGTGTTACCTGATACTGATTACTGATACTTTTCATTTTTCATGTACTTTTAAAAGACGTAGTAGGCTGATTTATTAAAAAATTATCAGTAGGCGAATTTGTATAAAAAGTATCATGTCCATTCAGAAGGTACTGATTAGTGATCCATCACAAATTAAGGAGCGATTACTGATTGAGTTATCTGCTGAATGATCCCAATTAAATGCCTTTCAACAATCGCTGCTGCTGGCCGAGCTTGGTGTCGACAGATCTCCCGACATTTTGATCAAATATTTTTCTTTCGACCTGCATTACTCCCTCCTGGAGACATGGCTTGCAAGTGCCACTTAATTGTTGTAGGCGCACTCTAAGTATTTAGTATCGTCTCGTTTCGTTTCGGGAGATCTGTCGACACCAAAATTGGCCAGCAGCGATATTGACGGAGCATTTGCTGCATCCGCACTGGTCAACGGTCCATCGAGGATTATGTTGGGAGACTATTGTCAGAATACTATCATCGGCGGTGCCAGTATTCTCGCAATAGAATCCCAACATGATTTCTGGATGGAACGTCGGTCAATGTGTAAATTTGGATTAGATTTGTTGATATTTTTAAACCTGCATGGTTTGCATAAAAATGCTTGAGATTGTTTTACAATACAAAAAAAAAACATATTGTATACTTGTGGGCTTTGTTTTTAACACTTTTTGATCAAAAATTGCCAAGTTGTTTACGCGAAGACTAGGTATACTAGCTTAATGCTAAAAGAATAAGGTTGGCAGCTTTAAGAGGCTGCCGACTGCTTTGTTTTTTTAGACTCAGTACTTTAAAAAAGTACAAATGGGTAGAGTTGTAAATTTGGGTCGAAACTTCCCTTTAGTACGGTTGACCGACGCAGTATCAACGTTTCGTCGACGTTATTAAGACTGTCGTCGACGCACGCTCATTTCTCTCACAATGTGTTCGACTGACGTATTTTGCAAGGCGATGCCCGTTCAATACGTTAACGAATTTCCATGCACGCTAGGTTGCCGCAATGCGACATAAGCAGCGCTCGTTAGACGCAATGCCATGCAGAGAGCGACGTTATCGACTCTGAGTCGACCCAATGCCATGCAGAGAGCGACATTATCGACGCTCGTTTGACCCAATGCCGTGCATAGTGAGATGCTTTTTTCATTTTATAAATATTTTACATTACAAACGTTTCATTCTATATTAAAAGTTAAATTTATTTCTTGTAAATTTACAATTAAATATATCTAAATTAACAGTTGCGTCTCTGGCGCCTCCGCCTTCCGCTTCAGGGATTTTTTTTGTGCAGATTTTTTTTTTGGGCTACAAGGGCGAGGCGCAGCTCCTCTTCCACATCTCCAGTAGCGGAGTACGGAATAGAGTCTGGAATAATATAGATGAATAAGAATAATATTAATAATTTATCCTAACATTTTTTCTTAGATTTATTACCAAGAAGCGCACGGTAAAATTTAGGCAATGATTTAAAGCCCCTTTTATTCTTCACGCCATGAACATTATACTGCTCCACTATGGTGTCGGACAAAATCCGTGAAAGCCCCTTCTTTACACCCACCGGGGCCAGGATTGACTTCATTGCTGTCACCTGTGAAACAAAGATACAAAGCTTTAATGAATATATGTATATCAATTGCATTCCAGCTGCCTAACTTACATATTTTTGCCGTGATTCTGGGCCTAAGGCTTCCTCCAAGCTCAGTAAATCCCCCTCTTTCTGTAGTGGAAATTTTTTTGGATACCTCCGTAGAATCCTGTTTGTCTGCCACACGTTGCCTAATCATTACATTTTGATTGGCCACTTGGTCGGACAGCAGCTTTATCTGCTCCTGCTGATTTTTCACCATTTCTCAAAAAAAAGAAAATATATTTAAAAATGTAAAGATTGTGTAAATAATGTTTTCAACTACCAGTTAGAACACCCATTTGCTTCACCAAAGTTGTAAGTTTGTCCTCGTCACATGGAATATTTTCTTCTGTAATGAATTAAATAGAAGCAATTAAAAAAAAAAAAATAAAATAATTTTTTATTTACTTACGCAGTGGAGTTTGGTTGTACCGCTTTATTTTTGGGCTTGACATTTTTTCTAATAATATGAACATTTTCTTGTAAACAAATATTTTATGAAGGCGAAGAATCAATTATTTTATAAGCAAAGTTTTGTGTTTATTTAAAGGCATAGCAGTGAAGAAGCGGCATTAGCAACACTCCCCTTTTGTGTGGTAATTTGGCTATTTTATTCCTGCGTTTAATTTAATTAATTGAATTTTTAACCCCACATTTAAATATGAGCCGCCATTAATGTTAGATATTTTGGGTTTCGATTTAGAGGCTAGGATATTAATAAGCTCAATGGTGCAATCGCGTCTGGGTTTATATTTTAAAAACCAACTGCGCAACTTCTCTGTCAAAGTGATTTTCTTTTCATCACATGTAATGTCCAGTAAGTCAAAGTCCACGTCTTGCACTTCGCGCGCGGACTCTCGTTGGCCAAAGCCACATCGAGCGCATGTACTTCTGGCGCGCCGGGGTGCTCCGCTTCGTCTCCTATGCGCAATAAATTTCTTAAACGCTTCCTTTCTGCTGCTTTCAAGCGCCGCAATTGTCGATCTCCAACCATATTATAAATTTAATTATAAACACTTTTGCTTTTATTTAAAATAAATAATTTTCACTTTTTCACAAATTATTTTACATAAAATTTATTCACAATATTGAAAATGCAGTAAGCTACAGTGGAGCAAGCTCGACAGTAGGAGACCCAGTACTTTTTGAGTGCAAAGCGTTCACTAAAGATTGTTCTTCAACGTTGCGTACCATTCAATAGATGGCGCCACTTGATAAACATTTCAATCGGATGATAAACGCGGAAGTTATTCAACTAACAATGTTACGGGCAAAAGGAAGAAGAAGAGACGCTAGCGACCTCTATGTTAATTATCTTTTTTTATAGTGGCGCCATCTATTGCATGGTAAGCAACATTGAAGAACAATCTATAGTAAACTCCTTGCACTCAAAAAGTACTAGGTCTCCTTCTGTCGAGTTGCTCCACTGTACCTATTTGAAGTTGATCTCGGTATCGCTGACCTTGAAACGGTCACTGATGGAGAAGAAAATTATATAGCTCATTCTTCTGTTAATGCGGAAGAAAAACGTAAAATGATTTGCAGACTTATGAATGTACCATAAACTAATAAACAAATCAAATAAAATTTGATTTAATTTCTTTATTTGTGCATTATGTTTATTTTTATACCTTTGTCACGAAAGTATATATATTCTTGATCAGGGCGAAAAGCCGAGTCAATATAGCCATGTCCGTCCGTCCGTCTGTCTGTCCGTCAGTCAGTCTGTTCCTATGCAAACTAGTCTCTCAGTTTTTAAGCTATCTAGATGAAACCTGGTACAGGTCCGTCTTTTTGCTGCACGCAGTACATATGTCGGAACCGGCCGGGTCGGATAACTATATCATATAGCTGCCATAGGAACGATCGGTTGGAAATAAACCTTTAGTATTAAAAAACTTTTTTGTTTCTCAAGATATCTCAACCAAATATGCATGTGTTTGATTAAGTTTTAAACAGGCTGACCAAATTTTGTGCAAATCGGACTACTTTATCATATAGCTGCCATGGGAACAAACGGGTCGAAATCAACACCTAACAAATTTTGTAAAAAATCTTTCGGCTTAGTAGGGCTCTGCAAGGGTGTTCAAACTTTACAGGTACATAAGCCGAGAGACAATCGCTGAAAGTGCAGCTCATGCCGCCGTAGGGTAACGGTAAGGTTAGTGAACCATCTAAATTCAATTTAGAAAATGAATGAAGAAATATTTCTCAAGAACAGCTTTTATTCATGTGTATGTTGTGTGTGTGTCCGGCATAGCAGTTATTGAATTGGACAAAACATATCGTGAATAATTCTCAAAAATGTATGGTAAGCCTTTACCGGATTTTGATAAAACAATTCTGGCAAGTTGGGTGCCTGGCGAATTGCTTCACGCATACTACACACGAACCAACACATTTCATCGTGGTCGTCATCTGGGAAGTCTTCGCCGTTCCCTGCGCGGCTTTCAGCAATAGCAGCAGCATCGCTGGCAGCAGCATCTCAGGCAGCAGCATCGTATGCGTTCGCTTCGACGCATTTCGGTTTTTTTTTATAATATTAATTAATAATATAACTACAATAAAAATTAAAATAACATGTTACTTTCTTTCCGCGAATCTGTTTAACAAGTGTTGTGTCTGGTATCGATATTGACATATCGATGCGAATCACCGATAATGTTGTCCCTCATGTCCCGCCAAGGTCGCTCTACGTTCTGGTTATGCGCCTGTGTAACAGGGTCCACAAAATAGGCGGATTTGTATAAAAAGTATCATGTCTATTCAGCAGGTACTGATTGGTGATCCATCACAAATAAAGTAGCGACTACTGATTGAATTATCTGCTGAATGATCCCAATTATATGCCTTCCAACAATCGAACATAATGGTCGTCCCTTCTATAACTAGCAGCGATAGTGACGAGGAGAAAGGTCCGGAAAGGAATCTGATTATAATCTGCATGCGCAGAGCATTTGCTGCATCCGCACTGGTCAACGGTCCATCGAGGATTATGTTGGGAGACTATTGTCAGAATACTATCACCGGCGGTGCCAGTACTCTTGCAATAGTCACCCAACATGATTTCTGGATGGAACGTCGATCAATGTGTAAATTTAAATAAGATTTGTAAGGAAACAAAAATATTGCTTACACTCAAAGCTGATATTTTGAAACCTTAAAGACTGGTTTGCATAAAAACAAACAGACAGCCAGATTAACATGGCTATATCGACTCGGCTTCTGATGCTGATCAAGAATATATATACTTTATGGGATCTGCCACGTCTCCTTCTGCCTGTTACATACTTTAACATTTTGAACAAATTTAATATACCCCACAAGGTATAAAAAAGTGAACATGTTCAAAATCTAGAACAATCGGTGCTAACCTTAATTAGCAAAAACAATTACCTTTGAGATAGGCGTTAGCATTTTAAGTAAAAACGATGAAAGACTGATAGGTCTGTAGTCCTTTGGTGAGCAGTGGTTTATCTTTCCTGCTTTGGGAATGAATGCCATTCTCACTTCTCTCCAAACCTTTGGGACGTATCCTGTGGTGAGGCATCCCTTGAAGATTTTTAGGAGCCATGGTAAGAGGTGTTTGCACACCGCTTGCAACATGATTGGTCTGATGTCATCCGGTCCTGCAGATTTGTAGGGATGGAATGACTTGATAGCCCAACATATCTTCTCTTCGTTTACTATTTCGTTAATGGTTGCCCTGCTCTTCATGTCCACCTCCCTTCCCATCTCCCTACTGGTAGATATAGTGATCGCTTCACTTGTGTCATCACCATTCAGAGATTGTAGAGACTCATGGCTATCTTTTGCAAAATTGCCGTTCAGGTCAAACAGTAGATCTGGTTTGACCGGATCTTTTGCCAGTGACCTTCAAAGTCTGGACGCTTCAGTGGTGCTGGTGAGATCTTCGCAGAAGGCAGTCCACAAGTCTCTCTTGGCTCTCCTACATTTCTTCTTAAAATTTTTGAAGCTAAGGTGGTAGGCCTCCCAGTCTACCAGGTAGACTCTAACTGACAGTTTCGAGCCTTTGCCCTGTTGTAAAGCTTACTCGTTCCTTGCTAATCTGCCCCAACTCCGGTGTCCACCACTTGTTGCGGTTTGACTTCGGATAGTGATGTAAATCCAAACTAAACATCGATTTAAAAATCGGATTCTTAAAATCGCCTATGCAAACATCGATTGATCGAAATATCGGAAATTTCGACATCGATTAATCGATTTTTCATATGCATATAAATACACAGAAAAGTACATGAACACTTTAACACATTACACATTTTAACTCAGCTGAAAAATAGTGCATGAAATTTCAGGCCTGTGGTCGGCTAATGACAGGTCTTTTAAAACGTCGCGAGTGTCGACGCTCTGTTAAAGAGACGAAAAGTCTGTTAACCACCACGAACGAACGTGCAAAGTACAACTTCTAACTTCTTTCGTTTTGTCCCTGTTATTCTTTGTGCTGATGGTTTGCATTTTCTAGCAATTAGTAAACGGCAAGAAGCAGAGCTGCAAGCAAGTGTACGGAAAAATTTAAAATTAAAGTGTGTAAATTGTGAAATTGTTATGTATTCATCGTGTAAGTATTGCATTTATATGTTGTGATCATTTGCGGGGCAAATGATATAATATAATAAAATAATTTACATTTATATTTTAAAAATTTTTTTTTATGTCCTGGATAATGTGATCGCTTGGATTTGATGAGTTTGCCATTTTATCAAATTGTCGCAATAATTGAAAGAGGTAATTAATGTAGATATTGTTGTTAACATAATATTTGTAATAATAACTAGTTTTATTTATTTCTCAGGGCTCGAGATTATGCCGAAACTAAGCAGACGCCATTACAACAGATGCAAAAAAGAAGAGGAAAGCAATCAAAACAACAAGAACAACGCTCTCAACAATAATTAATTATTTTATCATATCTGTGAACAAATCTAGTTTATTAAATAAATAAATTGTTTAATGTAAAATCTATCTGCAATTTATTTATGAAAGGGAGCACTATTCAGACGTTGCAAAGTAAGCATCTAAAAACCTTACAATGAATGCTTTCTGTATGTAGGATAACTGTAGCAAACGCTTCATGGCATGACTTCTCGCCTTCTGTTGTAACGCATCTGGTCAACTGAAACTGGAAATGGGCATTGGTATGGGAAATGGGCTCTGTTAAGCAATTACAGAGCATTAACCGCTCCCATTGCCATTTCTCTTTACAAAGTGTGATTATTTCTGTGTTTCCTGTATAAAACCGAATTAAAGAGTTCAGATTTGGTAAGTACTTCTTTCCTGAGTTTTCAGGCGTCGTCCAGGCGTTCTGACAAGGTCCCAGGTTTTACTGGGTAGTAACATAATCTTATTATATTATTTACATACATATACGTTAATAATATTATAGCTCACACTTACTATAGCATATTTGTTAAACTTAACATTTCTATGAGTGAAATTTTGACACCGCGTTGTTACGAATTGAATTCAGCAATTCACACAGACAGCAAATAAAACAATAAATAAAGCACAAACACAATCGATTGAACCGGCGGACATGCAGAATATCGGGATATCGGACGCAATCGATAAGGGCACAACGATTACGATATGCACCAGGGCTGAGCAAATTTCTGCCGTATTTATGCCCTGTAACTCAATAACTACCACTTGGGAATTCTAAGGTACAGAACTGCAACGATCGCAGTTATGCTTGTGAGTAAGGCATTGGATAGGGTGTTCTCAGGAGGTTTGTTGTGTTATATATATGACCTGAAACGAGAAGTAAAGTGTAAAATGTTAGAATTAAATAAATACATGTTCGAATAGCAAAAAAAAAACAGAAAATGATAATGTTAATACCTTTAATGGGGTGAAGTGAAGTGACGCGCGGCCGGAGCGGTCGGAATAGGGTGCTGATCCTTGAAGATCAGGATCAGCATATGGGGTGGGCGACGCAGGTGCCGTCGAATGGCTAGCACCAATATTACTTTTCTTCCAAGACAGATAAGGGAAAGAAGATGACCGTGGTGATATTTCCGCAAATATAAATATTGTTACCCGACTATCCGTGCATCGACGGTCTTATCCATCCCTGGAAGTACCGAGAGCTAGCTGGCAATCGATGTGCGGATTCGATAAAGCTGTCGGTAAGTGACCGCGTGTGTATTTTGTCGCGTTTGCTAAGGATGTTCAAAGAGGAAGATTTTTCATGAAAATCGATTTATTTAAATCGATTAATCGGCAGACAATAGATCGAGTTAAAAACATCAAAAATTGTTTAAGCAAAAATCGATCAATCGATGTTTCGATGTTTTTTTACGTCACTAACTTTGGAGGTCGTCTGATCGGGCAGGATTTGATGAAGGCTTTGCAGAGTAAATCGGGTCTGAGTCCATTTCTCTAGGATGTCCTGGTGACTCACTGGGGGGTCCTGACTAACATACCTTGAGAATTTAACCCAGTCTGTAGTTGTCCCACTGGTTGGTCCTGACTAACATACCTTGAGAATTTAACACAGTCTGTTTTTCTCGGGTTCCTGAAGGGTGGTTTATCATCCCGATCCCATTTTATTTCGACACTATAGTGGTCAGAAAACGAACACTTTGTGGATATGTGCCATATGCCAGTTGTCCTTCATAAGGAAGTCGCTATTTGTCGCTAGGGCTTCGACAATAACCTCTGCACGATTCTTGTTGCGGAATGGGGGTTGCCCCGATTGCACACATTAAGGCTCGTAAACAGTACGTAAACACGATACAGGTTCTAGCCTTACCCACAGTATGTGAGCCAAGGAGGGGATATCCGCGAGAGCCCAATCCACAAACCCTTTCACCTACGATCCAAGGTCCCTGGATGAGAGCCACATCCACCCCCTCCTTGTCCATAAATCGCTGTAGGTCGATCGAAGGAACCCTCGAATGATGCAGATTAATCTGTCCACCTTGGAAGCCTCACAGACCCCATAAAGTATATATATTCTTGATCAGGGCGACGAGCTGAGTCAATATAGCCATGTCCGTCTGTCCGTCTGTCTGTCCGTCTGTCCGTCTGTTTCTATGCAAACTAGTCTCTCAGTTTTGAAGCTATCTTGATGAAACTTGGTACAGGTCCATCTTTTTGCTGCACGCAGCACATATGTCGGAACCGGCCGGATCGGATAACTATATCATATAGCTGCCATAGGAACGATCGGTTGGAAATAAACATTTAGTATGAAAAACTTTTTTGTCTCTCAAAATATCTCAACCAAATATAAACATTGTGTGTTTGATTAAGTTTTAAATAGGCTGACCAAATTTGGTGTAATCGGACAACTATATCATATAGCTGCTATAGGAACGATCGGTTCGAAATCAACATTTAACAAATTTTGTAAAAAATCTGACGGCTTACACAGGGCACTGCAAGGGTATCCAAACTTTGGCGCGCCAAAGTTAGTTTGCGCTATATTTTCTTATGTAAAAAATATTTATTATACACTGCGCGTCATCAGGTTAGCGCCCCCATTTACACTTTACACTTCACAGCTTTAAATTTTTTTTATTGTGCTACATTCATTTCTCTTTAAAATAAAACAACAATGGCTACTTTAACAATCAGGAATATTTCTTAATAAATGTTTTTGGGAAAAGTGCAAAAAAAAAAGTAACAAAAATTTGGTCATCAGCTTAGCGCCCCCTGCGTTAAATTCAATTTAATTAAGTTGATGACCAATAATGGTAGTATATAACACGTGTATATTAAATTTTTATCATTTTAAGTAATATTAGTAATGCGTAGTCCTTTGTTTGAAATAACTTCAAAAATTCAATTGGGAATTGAATTATAAAGTTGATCAATATAATGCAATGATATGGTTTGACCAAGCGTGTTTAACACCTTCGATTAACTCTGTCTTTGTATTATACTGCTTTCCGGACTCATACACTTTCCTGACCAACCATCCCCAGACGTTTTCAATGATGTTAAGGTCGGGTTAGTATGGTGGCCACTCCATGAGATCAACTTTTTGGCCCTGAATCCATGACTTCGCGGATCGGGCGGTGTGAATTGGAGCATTATCGTGCTGGAAAATCCACTGTAGGTTTTGGAAATGCGGAAAGCCGTTTTTAACACGGTGTTACAGTCCTGTGCGTTCATGCGCGATGTCAAAAATTGAAGCTCGCAAGTGCCGTAGTAGGATATTGCTCCCCAGACCATAACCCCTCCCACTCGGCTGTGCAACCGGTCCAAGTAATGTTCTTTTTTCCGTTGGTCATGGAAATAATAATTATAGCCGTCAGGCCCTTACAAATTAAATTTTTTTCATCTGAAAAGACAACATGCTGCAATTGGGCTGACCACGTTCAATTTTATCTTAATTTTTAATTTTTCAACCAAAGATAAAACTGTTTCTTTACCCATACTGTACGTTTATTTAAAGATATTGAATACTTAATGCTTCACAAAAAATTTGGTAACTGTAATTGCCAAAATAAGCAATATAACTAAAATTGCATTTGGCGGCGCTAATCTGATGACGCAAAATAAGTACACTCATTCTTTGCGAAAATAAAGCAGAATATAAAATAAAATATAACGGTTCTTGACTCGCGCTTTATTTTATTATGACAGAATAATGATAACAAAATCAAAAGAAAAACTAAGAAGTTACGTGCAATAGGCAAAGAGAAAAAAGCTAAAGAAAATGTGTGTAAAGGGGGGCGCTAACCTGATGTCGCGCAGTGTATTTTCCTGTGTGTGAAACTTCGAGCTGAATCATGCCTTATGTTTTTACGACGATCTCAGTTTTATATAGGCTAACGTGGATCATTTGCAAATTGACACCTAGAATGGCTTTATCCATTCTAGAGGCAACATCGAATTTGAGCGACACCAGCTTTTCCTTTACCAGAGCCCTTATGTTGTCTTTGATAGACTGCTCTTTTACAGACACAAAAAAATGCAGTAAGCTACAGTAGAGCATGCTCGACAGTAGGAGACCCAGTACTCTTTGAGTGCAAACCGTTCACTATAGACTGTTAATCAATGTTGTGTACCATTCAATAGATGGTGGTAGAACGTAACATTGTTAGTTGAATAACTTCCGTGTTTATCATCCGATTGGAATGAAATTTTCAGGAAAGGTTTGGACTATAGTACCAAAACCAAGGCGCTAGCAACATAGGTGCTCTTGTAATTCGACTTCGAAATTTTGTATTTCAATTTTCGGGGGCGGAGGGGGCGTGGCAAAAATCTAAAACAAACTTGATCAATAGGACATATAGATGAACCTACATGCCAAATTTGGGGTCTCTAGCTATAATAGTCTCTGAGATCTAGGCGACACAAAAAGGGACAGACGGACAGACAGACAGACGGACATGGCTATATCGACTCGGCTGTTGATGCTGATCAAGAATACATATACTTTATGGGGTCTGCCACGCCTCCTTCTGCCTGTTACTCACATTTTTTTTGGACAAACTTAATACAGTGAAACCTCTCTTGGGCGGACACTCATGGTCGCGCAATTTGTGTCCGCTCTAATTAATTACATTTCGTGACGTTATTGGGTTCATGCCAAGTGATTTGTAAATTGGATCCATTATTTCCCTAAACCCTTCACTGTCGAGGAACAGAAATGGTTTTCCTTCCGTGGTGACAATTTTTATAATCGAGGAAATAATGGAATTTTCACTCGTGTGATATGTCACTTTTCTTTTTTTTTCACATTGTTGTATTTCGGTGTCCTCGTTATTGTCCCATGCTTTAAAAATTTCAGCATGTTTTGTAGTCAAATGCCGTCTTAAATTTGTAGCATTACAAAGCGACTTATTTTCTTGTGCATTGTATTTAAAAAATGTATACAGTTTATTATTTAGCTCCCCTCCCATTTTGCACAAAATATTAATCAGTAAACCGCACAACTCAACTTACGATCACAAATAATACGTTTACTCGCATACATACCCAAAAGACTTTTTTTTTCATTTCACTCAACCAAACGGTCGGGGAACAAACAGAGCAAATGATAACAAACTAAACGGTTGTTCGCCGAGCGCGAACGAACACGGCGAGCAACCGTTTCAATCGGTTCCTCTCTGAGTCTTTTCTCAAAGTGTGAGTGAAAGACACTTATTTGCAGACAACGAGAAACGGTCAACAGTTATAATATTGCTGTCTCCCTTTTGCCTGTGCACAACAATTGGGTCGCTACCGACTGCGAAGACTTTTGAGCGACAAGAAAAAGGAAACAGCAGCAGAAGAAAGAGCAAAAAATTCAAGTGGAAAACATTTTTACATATGTATAGAAATTTGTACACCCTTCAATTTTTTAATTCCACTAAAAGATTTGTTTAAGCGATATTTAATCTGTTTTTAATAAATGTCTTTAAACTATAGTTATTACATAGGTAATTTTATGTATATCGGAGATACCGTGCAATACCCTTTCCATGCACAGAGTAGCGCGCGCACTTGTCGAAAGCAAAAGGCAATAGAAATATAGCGCAAGCTAACTTTGGCGCGCCAAAGTTTGGATACCCTTGCAGTGCCCTGCGTAAGCCGTCAGATTTTTTACAAAATTTGTTAAAGGTTGATTTTGAACCGATCGTTCCTATGGCAGCTATATGATATAGTTGTCCGATTTACACCAAATTTGGTCAGCCTGTTTAGAACTTAATCAAACACACAATGTGTATACTTGGTTGAGATATTTTGAGAAACAAAAAAGTTTTTTATAGTAAATGTTGTTTTCGAACCGATCGTTCCTATGGCAGCTATATGATATAGTAGCCCGATTTACACCAAATTTGGTCAGCCTGTTTAAGACTTAATTAAACACACAATGTGTATATTTGGTTGAGATATCTTGAGAAACAAAAAAGTTTTTCATACTAAATGTTTATTTTCAACCGATCATTCCTATGGCAGCTATATGATATAGTTATCCGATCCGGCCGGTTCCGACATATGTACTGCGTGCAGCAAAAAAACGGACCTGTACCAAGTTTCATCAAGATAGCTTCAAAACTGAGAGACTAGTTTGCATAGAAACAGACAGACAGACAGACGGACAGACGGACATGGCTATATTTACTCAGCTCGTCGCCCTGATCAAGAATATATATACTTTATGGGGTCTGACACGCCTCCTTCAATGCGTTACAAACTTCGTGACAAAATTATAATACCCTCTGCAAGGGTATAAAAAGGATAAACTGAACCTATGCGTTGTTGTTTTTGTTTTTCGTTTTCGACGCACGTCGCTTTGTCTGCAAAATTGTCGCATTTGATTTTTGTGTGCCTAGGAAGCAAACGCGTGTTTTAAAATTGCAATTACGAGTGATTAACTTTCACAATAATTTAAAGTTCAGGTAAGTAAAGTGAAGTTTGTTTTGTGTTTTGTGAGTGTTGCTATTTACACATATTGCTTACTTATTTGATGAACAGCATAAGTTAATAATTGTTTTTATGGAATTGTGACACTTTAAGTAAGTAAGCGATATGTACATATAAGCCGTTTAGCAAGTAATTTTTTTGACAATATGAAAAGTGCACATACCTATTTAATTTCAAGATAAAAATATATTTCTTTTCTTTAAAATAACTTTAAAGTTTTTGAAAAGAATAATATATTTATAAAATCAAAAGTATATGTGAGTTTCGAAATTAGTCAAAACAAATGCTTCGCTAACTGTGTTAATGTACAAATATATGGGAAAGTGCAATTACCCAAGTTGTTGCGATGATTTCTGCAAAATTTTAACACTAATTAAATAAATAAATAAACATATTAATGATATGTATAAAATATATAATAGCAACATCGGCCACAAATCAAATCGCATACCAATATGTGCAAATGAATTCCCATGTATATATACGTCGGCGTCCAAAATAATAGTGCCCACAAATAAAATTGCAGTTGTGTTTAAAAAATTAAAATATAAATAAGGGTCTCCTCTATTGTAATTCGGACGCAAAGTTAGCTGGTTTTTTAAATCAATTTTAGCTTTTTTCCAAATTGGAGTATGCACGATTGTTATCGATGATTATGCAGTGCTTTATATAAAATTTCGAAAATATTGTTTCATATCTGTAAGAATGGCCAGCATTGGAAAACGCGCAACGTAAAAAAATTCTGCACACTTTCTTAGAAAATCGCAATTTGTCACTTTCAAAGATTGCAAAAGTTTAAAAAATCGCCAAGACAACCGTGGGTGGTGTTATAAAACGTTTAGGGGTGTCTCACACTGCAAATAGAGCCAGACACCAAGCCCTGAAAAGTGATTATAAAAGCGGTGAGCGAAGACGAAAGGTAATAAGGTCATCATAATAATGGATGATAAAAAGTACATCAGAATGAACTTTAAGCAGCTTCTAGGCCTCAAACTTTATTTTTTCTGTAAACATGGATGTGTTTCCTCTAATTTAAAAGTATACCGATGGACAAATTTCGAACGAAAGATTTATCCAGGCAATCCGTTTGTAGCTGCTGGCTGAAGTCGCGTGCTTTTGTAACGACGTCTTGAATGACGTCAGAGGTGTACTTGAAAGAGTGCCTCCAAAAACTCTTTTTGCAATTTATATGCAAGCACCAATCACCAGTAATGTTTTGGCAGATTTGGCGACATGTCACTATTCAAATACAGCGAAGATGTGGTATGAAGCAAACAAGCTCGATGTGCTACCGAAATGGCTTAACCCACCTAATTGTCCTGAGCTCCGTCCTATCGAAAGAAATTGGGCAATCGTTAAAGGGAAATTGAAAAGGAGTGGTAGTATTGTTTAAAATGAGAAATCAATGATGATTGCCTTTAACAAATATGCTGCGAAAGTGGACAGAAATTGTGTGCAGAAGTTAATGTCAAACATTAAAAAGAACCCTTGCCATTTTATTCGCTGTAAGCAAAATTGAATTTTTTTTTAATAAATATAAAAACAAAGAATCCTCTTTAAATTAAACCGTGTTTCGTTAAAATCGAACAACAGGTAATAAAGTTATAGCCTGGTTTAGGCGTCCGGATTACAATAGAGGATGCCCTTAAAATTAATGAAAGCATAAGTTTTGTAAAATATTAACAAAAAAAGTATTGTATAACAATTTGCTAGTAACATTATTTTTCTGCTTATTTTGATTTGTGGGCTTATATATACTTATTTACAGTGAAACCTCTCTTGGTCGGACACTCATGGTCGCGCAATTTGTGTCCGCTCAAGGGGAATATTTTTTTAGACCCAGTACTTTAAAAAGTACAAATGGGTCTATTAAGTTTGTCCAAAAAAAATGTGCGTAACAGGCAGAAGGAGGCGTGGCAGACCCCATTAAGTATATATATTCTTGATTAGCATCAACAGCCGAGTTGATATAGCCATGTCCGTCTGTCCCTTTTTGTGTCGCCTAGATCTCAGAGACTATAATAGCTAGAGACCCAAAATTTGGCATGTATGCGCCATCTATTGAATGGTACACAACATTGATTAAAAGTCTATAGTGAACGGTTTGCACTCAAAGAGTACTGGGTCTCCTACTGTCGAGCATGCTCTACTGTAGCTTACTGCATTTTTTTTTTATAAATTCAAGTGGTCTTTTCCATTCAGCGTTTATTAAAATAAGTACATGATAATGACTTTAAAATAATACAAAAAAATGCATTAAGCTCGACAGTAGGAGACCCAGTACTTTTTGAGTGCAAAGCGTTCACTATAGACAGTTCTTCAATGTTGTGTACCGTAAATTTAATTTAATAATAAATTTAATAAATTTACCGTAAAGTTAATAAATACAAAGGTCGCTAGCGTCTCTTCTTCTTCCTTTTGCCTGTAACATTGTTAGTTAAATAACTTCCGCGTTTGTCAACCGATTGGAATGAAATTCTCAGGACAGGTTTGGACTATAGTGAGTATTATATATACAAAAAATCAAGGTAATTTTAAGGGTTCTCTTGTTATCTAAAACAAACTTGATCAATGCAAGATATAGATGAACCTACATGCCAAATTTGGTGTCTCTAGCTCTTATAGTCTCAGAGATCCAGGAACTCAAAAATCGGACAGACGGACATGGCTATATCGACTCGGCTGTCGACGCTGATCGAGAATATATATACTTTGTGGGGTCTGCCACGCCTACTTCTGCCTGTTACGCACATTTTTTTTGCACAGACTTAATAGACCCATTTGTACTTTTTAAAGTACTGGGTCTAATTAACTCATGATAGGGGTACTTATGTAGGTACCCATGAAAGGGGTAGTTACAGGGGTAACCTAATATGGGTACTTATATAGGTACCCATGGTAGGGGTACTAATGTAGGTTCTTACGTAAGTACCCATGGTATGGGTACTAATGTAAGTACTTGAGTAGGTACCCATGGTAGGGGTACTTATGTAGGTACTTACGTAGGTACCCATGGTATGGGTACTAATGTGGGTACTAACGTAGGTACTCATGATAGGGGTACTAATGTAGGTACTTACATAGGTACCCATGATAGGGGTACTAATGTAGCTACTTACGTAGGTACCCATGGTATGGGTACTACTGTGGGTACTAACGTAGGTACCCATGGTATGGGTACTAATGTGGGTACTAACGTAGGTACCCATGATAGGGGTACTAATGTAGGTACTTACGTAGGTACCCATGATAGGGGTACTAATGTAAGTACTTACGTAGGTACCCATGATAGGGGTACTAATGTAGGTGCTTACGTAGGTACCCTTGGTATGGGTACTAATGTGGGTACTAACGTAGGTACCCATGACAGGGGTACTAATGTAGGTACTTAAGTAGGTGCCCATGGGTACTAATAAGGGTACTAACGTAGGTACCCATGATAGGGGTACTAATGTAGGTACTTACGTAGGTGCCCTTGGTATGGGTACTTATGTGGGTACTAACGTAGGTACCCATGATAGGGGTACTAATGTAGGTGCTTACGTAGGTACCCTTGGTATGGGTACTTATGTGGGTACTAACGTAGGTACCCATGACAGGGGTACTAATGTAGGTACTTAAGTAGGTGCCCATGGGTACTAATAAGGGTACTAACGTAGGTACCCATGATAGGGGTACTAATGTAGGTGCTTACGTAGGTACCCTTGGTATGGGTACTAATGTGGGTACTAACGTAGGTACCCATGACAGGGGTACTAATGTAGGTACTTAAGTAGGTGCCCATGGGTACTAATAAGGGTACTAACGTAGGTGCCCATGGTATGGGTACTAATGTAGGTACTTACGTAGGTACCCATGATAGGGGTACTAATGTGGGTGCTTTCGTAGGTACCCTTGGTATGGGTACTAATGTGGGTACTAACGTAGGTACCCATGACAGGGGTACTAATGTAGGTACTTAAGTAGGTGCCCATGGGTACTAATAAGGGTACTAACGTAGGTGCCCATGGTATGGGTACTAATGTAGGGGTACTTACGTAGGTACCCATGATAGGGGTACTAATGTAGGTACTTACGTAGGTACCCATGATAGGGGTACTAATGTAGGTGCTTACGTAGGTACCCATGATAGGGGTACTAATGTAGGTACTTACGTAGGTACCCATGATAGGGGTACTAATGTAGGTACTTACGTAGGTACCCATGATAGGGGTACTAATGTAGGTGCTTACATAGGTACCCATGATAGGGGGACTAATGTAGGTACTTACGTAGGTACCCATGGTATGGGTACTAATGTAAGTACTTACGTAGGTACTAATGTAAGTACTTACGTAGGTACCCATGGTATGGGTACTTATGTGGGTACTAACGTAGGTACCCATGACAGGGGTACTAATGTAGGTACTTAAGTAGGTGCCCATGGGTACTAATAAGGGTACTAACGTAGGTACCCATGATAGGGGTACTAATGTAGGTGCTTACGTAGGTACCCTTGGTATGGGTACTAATGTGGGTACTAACGTAGGTACCCATGACAGGGGTACTAATGTAGGTACTTAAGTAGGTGCCCATGGGTACTAATAAGGGTACTAACGTAGGTGCCCATGGTATGGGTACTAATGTAGGTACTTACGTAGGGTACCCATGATAGGGGTACTAATGTAGGTACTTACGTAGGTACCCATGATAGGGGTACTAATGTAGGTGCTTACATAGGTACCCATGATAGGGGGACTAATGTAGGTACTTACGTAGGTACCCATGGTATGGGTACTAATGTAAGTACTTACGTAGGTACCCATGATAGGGGTACTAATGTAGGTGCTTACGTAGGTACCCTTGGTATGGGTACTTATGTGGGTACTAACGTAGGTACCCATGACAGGGGTACTAATGTAGGTACTTAAGTAGGTGCCCATGGGTACTAATAAGGGTACTAACGTAGGTACCCATGATAGGGGTACTAATGTAGGTGCTTACGTAGGTACCCTTGGTATGGGTACTAATGTGGGTACTAACGTAGGTACCCATGACAGGGGTACTAATGTAGGTACTTAAGTAGGTGCCCATGTGTACTAATAAGGGTACTAACGTAGGTGCCCATGGTATGGGTACTAATGTAGGTACTTACGTAGGTACCCATGATAGGGGTACTAATGTAGGTGCTTACGTAGGTACCCTTGGTATGGGTACTAATGTAGGTACTTACGTAGGTACCCATGATAGGGGTACTAATGTAGGTACATATGTGTACTTATTTCAATGAGGTATATTATGTTTTTTTTTTATTAAATACAATATTTGTCATCTTTTATATTTTTCTTTTTCTCTCTTCCCTTTGAAATAAATAAAAATTAAAAATATTAAATAAAATATTTAATGTTTTTCATTTTTTATTAAAGCTAATTAAAGTTAATTTTTAAATAATATAAATTTTCAATTTTTATTAAAATCAATTAAAATTCACTTTTAAAAAATATATAAATTTATTTAATTTTCACTAAATTCATTTTTAAATAATACAAAATAATTAAATTTTCATTTTTTTGCTAAAAATAATTGAAGGTAGCAATAAAGGTAAAAATGGTTGGTGCTAGGCAAATGAGAAAGTTAGTTAAGAAAGAAAAGGAAGCTTTACGCAGAAGACTAGAAGCTACAAGTGGAAGTTCTATGGAGGTAGATAGTATAGGAGAAACTTTGTAGGCTACACTGTTTCTACTAAAAACAAGAGGAAAATTCTCAACAAACAGATTTAAGATCTGTTGAGAAGTTTGCTCACTGGAAAGCTACTGAGTACAGGCAATTTTTATTATACACTGGGATTGTAGCTCTTAAAGATACAATAAATGATGACCAGTATTATGAATTTCTTCATTGATGAACAGTCTATAGTGAACGGTTTGCACTCAAAAAGTACTGGGTTTACAAAGTACAAAGTTTGTGCAAATGCGCGTAACAGGCAGAAGGAGGCGTGGCAAACCCCATAAAGAATATATATTCATGATCAGCATCAACAGCCGAGTCGATATAGCCATGTCCGTCTGTCTGTCCGTCTGTCTGTCATTTTTTGTGTCACCTAGATCTCAGAGACCATAAGAGCTAGAGACACCAAATTTGGCATGCAGGTTCATCTATATCTCCCATTGATCAAGTTTGTTTTGAATTTTTGCCACGCTCCCCTCTGCCCCCTCTAATTGAAAAACAAAATTTCAAAGTCGAATTACAAGAGCCCCTTTAATGCTAGCACCTTGATTTTTCATACATATAGTATACACTATAGTCCAAACCTGTCATTCCAATCGGATGATAAACGCGGAAGTTATTCAACTAACAATGTTACGGGCAAAATGAAGAAAAAGAGACGCTAGCGACCTCTGTGTTAACTTATTTCGTAGTGGCGCCATCTATTGCATGGAACGCAACATTCAAGAACAATCTAGTAAACGCTTTGCACTCAAAAAGTACTGGGTCTCCTACTGTCGAGCTTGCTCCACTGTAGCTTACTGCATTTTTCTTCTTACCTTTATCATCCATTCTTTTTCGAAATATTTTAGGAACTGTTGCAGCAAATATTCAAGATTTGCTTTTAAGCTGAAAACCATTTGCTCAATCTGAGCCGGCTTTACCAAAGGCAAATTTTGGAACGTGCGGTACCATTTGTAGCAGTCCACATTTCCCCTTAGCATAGGCTCAAGTCTTTTAATTTTAAAGCAGATTCGCCTCAATGCCTGGCAATAGTGGAACCAGCATCCTTTTAAATTGGCAGTCGGAAGCTAGTAGCTTCAAAATTAAATAGATTTTGGTTTATAAAGCCAAAAAGGTGCTCATACGCCTCCCTCGATTTTCTCGCCATCAAAATATAAATGAACTAGGGGGCTGGCCATCTGCTCGCTTCGCTCGCCAACCCCCGGCTCGCTACGCTCGCTGAAATCTCGGGGAGAAATATGGAGTGAAAATAGGGAACATTTCTCACAGCTATAGCCGGACGTTATGTCATTTTTAATAAAAAAGCGGAAAATGTAAATTCAATTTTTCCCTGTAATTGGACTTAAAATAATAGTAATAAATAGTACTTTATATATTACTAGGGGGTTTGCCCCCTGCTCGCTTCGCTCGCCAACCCCCGGCTCGCTACGCTCGCTGAAATCTCGGGGAAAAATGTGAAGTGAAAATAGGAAACATTTCTCACAGCTATAGCCAGACCTTATGTCATTTCTAATTAGATAGCGGGAATTGTAAATTCAATTTTTCCCTGTAGTTGGACTTAAGATAATAGTAATAAGTAGTACTTTATATAATATAGAGAATTTACATTTTCGCTGCTCGCTGTTTTAAAGTTTTCGCTGCAATTGGATTATTGCAGCAAGAGCGAGTAACATCGCCATATACTGAAAATTGATTTTGAAAGCCGCAACACAAATGAATCGTAACACGTAACGAGTTTGGTTGAGATATCTCAAAAAATAACAAAGATCTTCATACAAAGTTTTAATTTGCATCTGGTTGTTCCTATGGCAGCTATATGATATCGTGACCCGATCTTGACCAAATTTTCTCAGGATGTAGCGGTGAGTAAGACATACATAATCTGTGAGTTTGGTTAAGATAGCTCAAAAAACAAAAAAATGTCATACTAAGCAAGTTTGACCTTTGACCCCCCATTTTAGCCCCTTCCAGTGGGGATATCAAAAAATCCCGTCTTATTGCACGATAATTATGTCTCAGCTATGTTGTGTAAAAATTTCATCTCAATATCTTGAACCGTTTGGCCTACAGCGTGATGACTAAGTCAGTGAGTCAGTGAGGACAAAGAGTTTTATATATATAGATAGAGAATTTACATTTTGGCTGCTCGCTGTTTTAAAGTTTTCGCTGCAATTGGATTATTGCAGCAAGAGCGAGTAACTGTGCCATACACTGAAAATTGATTTTGAAAGTCGCAACACTAATGAATCGTAAAACCACCATAAAAAAATTTCATCTCAATATTTTGAGCCGTTTGGCCTACAGCGTGATGACTCAGTCAGTGAGTCAGTCAGTCAGTCAGGACAAAGAGTTTTATATATATAGATGAAAAGTCTAAAACACAACGAAATGTTACTTTATGTTAATAATGCAAAATACATTTACTTACATGGTTCATAAAATGAAAATGTACAACAAGAAGTTGCTTGTAGCCACAAGACGGGACAGTGTCAAACGTTCCATCAAGGGAATAAGGTTGCTCGCCCGTACTCTTCTGAATTATATCCGAAATACTAGGAGATAAAAATACCGAGTATGCGAAGTTATCCTCCATGATTGTTTGACTATAGAATGGCATTTTGTTAAGCTTGGATAGCCCATATTCCTTGATTAAATCGTCGGCGTCAAAAAGCAATTTGGTTTCGAAAGGCGTTTTTGGGTTTTTCGGCATTCTTTCTTTTCGAATATTGAAAAACTGCCTTCGCCTTTTCTGAAAATAAACGAGTGTCGCAGCATCTACATCATTTTGGCACTCTTCGTCAAATATTTCCCTCACTCCTTTTCTCTTTAGACCTTTTTTATCACACTGGTCTTTCACTGAGTTAATCAGGCTTAATTTCTTAATTAACTCTTCAGGAGGAGCATGATTATGAGTGCAATTATTGCTCAATTGCGTGCAAACACCATCGTTCGACATGTTCAGCGTAACAAAACAATTTTTCATGTAACAAGTGTAACGCGAGGCACTTGCACTTTTGCTTTAAGTTTTAAATAACTTCCTCTCACTTGTTAGCAATGCTAACTTCGAAGTTTTTCTAAATCCCGGAACGTATTGAAACTTGAAAGTTCCCACGGTAATACAAAAATTTTGTTCTGACATTATGGGTGTTTAGTTCAGCGATTAATGATGTACTGATAAAATTATCCACGTGCACATGCATTGAACCAACTAAAAATTCTTTTTTCTAGAACTAAATAACTGTTCTTTTCTCTACTTTATTTTTATCAAAGGCTTTATTGCATTTTAGAAAGTGAATTTACGCCCATGGGCTTTATTGCACTTTTCGATGCGAAATAGCGTCCATGGGCTACATCCTGAGAAAATTTGGTCAAGATCTGATGACTATATCATATAGCTGTCATAGGAACAATCAGATGCAAATTAAAATTTTGGATTAAAATCTTTGTTGCTTTTTTCTTAACCAAACTCACAGATTATGATTTCTTATTCCCTGCTACATCCTGAGAAAATTTGGTCAAGATCGGATCACAATATCATATAAACAAATTTCGAGTTTGACTTTTCTAATTTTTTTTTTAATTTTTAAAGTTTAATTGTTATCAATTGTTGTTGTTGTTTTTATGTTATTTCCACTTATTTAAAATAAATAAAACTATTATTGCAACACAATTGAAAAAGTAGTGCTGTCTGTTGTTATTGGAGCTGCTAGTCTAGTTTTAAAATAGCTAAATTGGCAACGATAAAAGCGAGTCGACTATGGCGCGACATAGTAACGGTAAATGCCGTTTGCAATTTTTTTGTTTTTGATTTTTATTGATTTTTTAATAAATTGGTTTATACACCGCTACGCAGTGTACAGGTATAATAAAGAAAACTTTTATTAAATTAAATTACTTAATGTTATAATATTATATTGGGATCAGACTGTCAGTACACTATGTTTGATTTTCTGCTGCTAACTAGTGATGCCGAAAAATTGATGGTCTTTTGGTACAGCAACAATGTGCTTCTTAAAGAAAAGATTTGCCCAAAATGTGGTGCGATGTGCAAGCTATATCAGAGAAGCGAAACAAGGTATCAATTTCGGTGCACCGCTGTAAGCTACGTTAATAGGCCCAAAAGGAAGAAGGAGAAAGTCGCCTGGTCCTTTCAAAAGTGTCCGCACAAACACCTTCTTTTAGGGAGCGTCTTTCAACATTTCCGATATCTGCAAATTCGTGGCGTGGGACACGGTTCGCCTTAATGGAGAAACGCAATTTCTAGAGTCAGAAGTGGGTTGGTTTCGACCATCCATTGTAGACTGGAAAAACATTCTGCGGGAAGTGTATGTTGACTGGAGGTCCTGGCTTAATAGCAGAGATAGACGAGGCAAAAGCGGATGGAACGACTATATTGTCAGACTGCTGGTAGGCATACAATTGTCTTCCTGACGGGGGCTACCCGCATCAAGCAGTTAACCACTCGATCAACTTTGTGGACCCAGTCACACATGCACACACCCAGCATGTAGAGCGTCTTTGGAAAGACATGCGTGGCGACATTCCTCATAATGGACGGAAAAAGGCACAGGCAGAGACAGGCACACCCAGAAGCTCGAAAGGAGGAAAGGAGATCCAGCGGAGATCCAGCCGCAGACGGAATGCAAGCATACGGACAGCTGAACAGCTAGGAGACACAAGGAATAGGAGACTGACAGTGACAGACCCTGAAGCTCGACAGGGGGAAAGGGTGGCCGATAGGCAGCGTAGGTCAGACTGTAGACGGAATATTAACATACGGATAACAGAAAGAGAAAGAGATAGGCTATATAGGTCTCAGGCTAGGGATAATTCTGCAAGGAAAATTGTCGAACGAGCGCTCAACAAAGTGCTCGATTATTAGCGCGACAAGCAATTACTGACGCCTTAAAACGTATTAGGCAAAGGGTGAGTCAAAATAGAAGCTTCAGTCAGAACAGGGCAGCAGAAAACCGACGAAATGCTGAGCGTATGGCAGAGAATCGTGCGAATAACTTGTAGTTTCCAGTTTTAAAGGAATACCATTATTGTATTTAATTCTGTTTATAAAATTCTGGTAACGCTACGCGGCTCTCGTCAATATAGTCATCTCGCTTGCACTTGCAGTGGGCGAGCCATCGATCATTTGCACATATAGCTGCAGCATCTAACTTTCCAACGAGAAAAGAACAGTTACTCCTTTTTCACTGGAAGTAATTTTGGCACGTAGGCTTTGGTCTACGTACTCTCGTTCACTTGATTATAGAATAGCCTGCAAGCACGCTTAGAGGTTACACCTCGTGCAAGCAGCTATATATATCAGTGGAAGCCAATATTCGTCCAACTATATAGTGAAATCAAGGAAAAGGTGATATTTTGTGGCACTATTTAAGTGCGTTATTCAAATTTCGTTTTGTGTCCGCAGCAGCAGCAGGATTTCTGCTGTGGGACAGCCGGCCGATCTGCGTCTTGTTTTACCTTGCAAAGAGAATTCTTGTCTGCAACCCAACTTTGGCCAGAAGCTGCAAAATAACCTGCAACGGTCACGTAACCTGCAGCAGAGCTCTATAGATCGCACTTAGCGAAAAGGATGCAGCAAGAGCGAGATAGAAGATCGTCGTACTGTGAGAGCACCGTATTGCCAACGCAGTGCATTGCCTTCCGTAGTGACGGGAGAGCGCAATCAGCTGTTGTTCGGCAAATGAATTTGTATTAAGCGTTTGTAAAATATAAAATTTAAATCAAATTATAAATATTCTGGTAACTAATCCGATTTTAAATGGTTCCTTAGATTTAAATTATTTAAAAATGCCACCGTAAGAAGCAGCAGCTTATCACCGTTTCATAATCTTTGCATATCTACATTAACAGCAACAACAACACACAACAACATCACATCATCCGCTTCTTCGATGGGCCCACCGAACTTGCATGGATAGATAGATTCGTGAGTAAATAACACTCAAATTGTGAGTACAGCTTGAGTATGGCAAGATATTTTGTACAGATTTAAACGGTTATCGCTCCCTGTTCTAACCGCCAAATATAACATGTGTTACCATGGTCGGGAGGGTAAAGAATAGGGCACGAATAACATCCATGTCACCCTAGACTGACTTCTCCACTCTATCGTTTGTCGTTTTCGTTGACTGTGGGTACAGCCCAATATCACTTATTTTGTTGATCGTGTTAGTTTTCAGTCAGTGCACTTAATCTTTATCTATCACGGTGTAATATATAGACGGAGGAGGAAAGAACCCACACATATCCGACGAGCTTAGTGACAGAGCGACGCTAGAAGTACACAACCTCCAAATCCTCCATAGCCTAGAAAGATATCTTATGGTATCTACCTAGTTGAACACTATAAACTCTGAGGGCGATATTGTACCCAGCTTAACCTATCTAGAGGCTCAAATAGATATATTTAATACAATGGTAAAGCTGGGCCCAAATTAAGTTTGCCTTTGTTGCAAAGGTCTGTGGTTTCCCCTTATCAATTACGTAAAATTTCTCGTGCTGTTATTGAAAGTAGCAATGAGTACAGTGCAGACATTTTAGTTTTTTCAAATCAGTTTCCTTCTGCTGATTACATGTTTAATTTTTGCAATACTTGTAGCACCCACAGTAGAGCTCCTAGGAAACCAAAATTTTCCATTACATATGGCTTAGATTTTCCTGACCTTCCCGAGTGTTTTAAAGGTCTTACTCGCTTAGTGAAACAACTAATTTCTCCTCGAATTCCATTTTTGATTTTAAAGTCCTTAGGCGTTGACCGCCAAAATGCTATTAACGGAGCTGTAGTCAATGTTCCCATTTCTGTTAGCAATATTGCTGGAGAGTTACTGGAGAGACTCAATCTAGAATTTCAACAAACATTTCGTCCTGCTAAAGATGATGTTGAAATTAAGGAGAAGCTCAATCCTGGGGGTCATGGAACTCTGCTCGAGAATAATCAGGGTGAGAATGCAGCCATGCAAAGAATCACAATTGCTCCTGGCGAAGGCCAAAGACCCCTAGATTTCCAAACTTATGCGTGAGGTGATCGAAGAGATTAAGGATCAAAACGTATCAGTAAAGAAAATGCTGCAATATATTGGTCATAAATTTATTTCCGGCATTTTTGCCTTCAAAGCCGCCTACTGTTGTTTAGCTATGCGTTTGTCTGAGACTAGCAACGCCGAAGTGTGTATTAATACCACTAACCATTGAATACATATATGTGTCAAACAGCTGTTTCGTGATAGCAATTCACTGTTGCCGAGCGCAGCCGAGCGAGCTACGAGTGCTGCCGAGATAATCGCGGAGACAGAAAGCATCTAGCCTCAAGATAAGTTCAGTATCGAATCGACTATGAGCCCTAAGGGACGTCTGCGCAACTTTGCATTAAGCTACGGTTGAGCAAGCTCGACAGTAGGAGACCCTATACTTTATGAGTGCAAAGCATTTACTGTTAATTGTTCTTAATCTTGCGTACCATAAATTTCAATAGATGGCGCCACTACGAAGATATCAGTTGATAAATACAGAGGTCGCTAGCGTGTCTTCTTCTTCCTTTTGCCCGTAACATTGGAGTATATATATAAATATGTTGTGTATATTATATGTACCAAAAATTAAGGCGCTAGCATTAAAGGTGCTCTTGTAATTCGACTTCGAAGTTTTGTTTCTCGAATTTTTTTCGCTATCGAATATCTCTATCGGATGCAGTACTACTCGCTGGAATGGGCAAAACCTTACAACTTATTTTGAAAAGCAAACTACAGGACATTAAAGACTGCGTCGCGACAATTTCATATAAAAATTTTGAACAGGCTTTTAACATTATTCTGTTAGATTCTGTCTATACCCACTTATACACGCCAAACTCCACTGCCTCTGTTATTTAACAGCCGTCATTTCTCCTCTTGATGTAACTTCCTCTATGGTTCATGAATTGCGGAATAAGTTCGTTCGTTCATTTTAATGACCCGTTCACTTGAACTTATTCAGAACGAAACTCTAACGCACAACAAACGTTTTTTTCGGCTGCAATTGGATTAAGTGACGGTTTCTTTCAGATTTTTTTTGTTGTAAATCGAAAACTGAAATAAGTGTATTTATTTTGCTGAAACGAGTTCTGGTGGGAAATAAAATACGATTATATTTTACAAATTATTGAGTACTGTGAGCAACGCTGCAGAGCAATTGCTTGAGTGGAAAACGGGCGGTGGTCGGAGGCGCGCGTTCTTATTGGGGTAAATGCAAATTACCATACTAACAAAATAGATGTTTATAAATAAACCACACAACACAACAACAATTTCCATCTGCATCCAACAGTCTTGTGGTGAATGTGGTGGCGCTGGTTCTGGCTGTGCCTGAAAATGATCTATAAGCTTTTCTGCTGTTCAGTGAGCCTCATATTCTTTTGCTTCAATGTGTTATGGTTTTTCTGCAATCTTGCAATACCATGGTGTACATTGACGCTACTTATCATATGTGTGGCATCGAAATTCGTCAAGCTTCAACGAAGCCCGAACGAGAAGCGTTTACTCAGTCTGCTCAATACCCCCGACGATTGGCCCAATTACTGGCCCATTGCGAATCGAGGTGCCGGCTACGATGCTCCCGAGAACTCAAAGGCGGCTGTGAAAAAGGTGTGTGACGTCAGCAATCGGTGGTTGTTTCGAACTGTCAAAAATCAATAACATCCCTGTATACATTTAGTGTCTAGCACGTGGCTATCGTAATGTCCTTCTGGATGCCGGCATAACAGCCTGCAATGAAATTGTCATTGCCAATCGCCTGACCGTGGAACGTGCCAATTTAACTGGTAATCTTTCACATCGTACGTTGCTCGAGCTACATCAGCTGAATATCACGGACTACCATCCAATGGGGCAAGTAAAAAAATTGAATAGAATTTTACATACAATGACATTTTTTTTCCATTTATAGTTCACAATTTGAAGCCGAATCCGTGTCTACTATCAAACAACTTGCCGATTTTCTTGACGAACAGAGCACATCTCCCACTTTGTTCCTGCATCTGCAGGATACCAGCGCCATCATGATCGATCAGTTGCAAAAGTTTATGAACGCAAACGAAACCTTTACACAGCGCACCATTGTCATTAGTCGATCGCCACTGGCCATTTATCAGGTAGGTAAAATGTGCAAAAAATGCAGAATTGTTAAGGGATCCATTTAAAGTAGCTTTTCATTGATATCAGGGTCCGTAAAGTTTATAATTTGTATGATATAAATGGTGAAGTAACTCTTGTTAGACAAGTAAAAAACTATTATAAAAATTTAAAAACAATTTGTATACTTTGATTTTTAAAAATTTTTAAATTTAAAGTATTGTTTTCTAATTTTTATTGGCAAACAAAATTTCAAATGTATGTATTAGTATAAAAAAAAAAAAAAAAAAAAAAAATAAGGCTTCTCATGTTTCCAGCATAGTGCATTCTGAATTAGTATTTTATATATTTTTTTATTTAAACTCTCATTTGCGATCCCTTCACTATTATGTAAGGTTATTTATTTTAAATAGAAAATGTTAAAAAAAAAAGCTTCTTGTGTTTTTCAAAATAGAAAACAAATACATATCCATACTTTTTTTTTGCCAAAGAAATCACTTTTCATACTTAAACTCAATTCATTACTTTATTATGCTTTTTGCAGATTCTTAACTATTTCGCTGATTTATATTTAAACATAATACTTATCACTATCTTTCCTAAACTGATAATTGTGTTTGTTATCTTTTACAGCTGCGAAAACTGAGACCCGAAATTATTTGCGGTCTGTGGCATGAAAGTTATCTATCGCTGTCTATACTCAAATCCTCAACACTTATTACCTCAATTTATGGCGCAATCCTTCGCAATATTATTGCTCCTGTCATCGGCATTAGTGTTGTATTTCTAAACAAAGAGGAGTTTAATTTGTGAGTATATTTAAATTTCTACATAAAAATAAATTATAATGCTCCAATTAATTTGTTGCTATTGCAGGCACATCGGCGATCTGTGGCGCAATGTGGGCGTGCGTCCAATTGTATACACGGTAAATTCGCCCAACGAGAAACGCTATTTTCAGAAAACGATGAAAACGCAATACCTCACGGACTCATTGCGTTCCGAGCCGCATCTCTTGACGAAAGCCTAAAACATGAACAAACAAAGAAACAAACCAATATTCGACACGTGCGCGCAAACGAAAATCACAAATCACTTGCATTTACATTTATTTAGGTAGCTTTTATGCACAAATTGTTTTATATTTTTATTTTACTGTGCACCTCTGTACACATTTGATATATGTACATCTATATATTTTATATATATTTGCAAATGTTTAGTATTACCCAGTGAATTTGTAACTTATTTTATGTTTAATGCTTATATTATTGTGCTTTATTTGACGTAGATGCTATTTATTATTAATATTATAAGAGGAGCCGGTGCTAAAAGTTATTTTGCTTTAGACAAGCCTCATACGTCCTTACTTATTTTTTAAACTTAGAATTTATTGTTCATTTTGTTGTTATTTATGTGTTTTCATTTCTTATATAATTGTAATTCATATGCTTTCCCAACAAAATTCATGAAACTCTGCCACAATATGTTCCAAAGCCTTGTAAGCTAAGGTTTTTCTATTTATATGTACTAAATACACACAAAAACCTTTGTAATAATTAATATAGACAGCTTTTATACTCGAAATTGTACTCAATTATACCAAAATTTTGTAGTCCCTTGTTATGTAGAATCGAAAGAAGTTTTTATGTTTGTCAGCTTGAAAGACAAAGCCCGAACGAATGTGAATTATAAAGAAAGTAAGAACGAACATTAGTTATACGATGATACCAAAAAGCAAAACTATCTTATAACTATGCAGATGATAAATAATGCCTGAATAATAAACGAATATTGAAAGCAATGTTAGGTGAACATGTTTTTTATTTGTGTTTTGAATACGATGGACGCTTCCAAGCATTTTGTATATTTTAAACATTTATATAAATAAATTATCCTGTGGCGCCTAGGATTGTTTACGAACATTATTTCGATTGCGATTTCCTTGAAACGTTTCCAAAATGTAATGATACACATTTTCATATTTAAATTTTCTTTATTAGATAGAAATCCTCACGTGAGTCCTTACAAGGTAAGCTATATATATATATGTATTTCACATTCATTGTGTATTGTTTATACGTCTAGATTAGGTTGTAAGTATTGTATATGTATGTGTCTTCTTCATTTTTCTTATCAATATAACGATGCTCCATTTTATTTTTTCAACTAAAATTAACAACACATAGTTATATTACCATTCTGTAAACATTTTTTGTACACAGGAGGCATAAACAATAAACGTAAAGATAAAGACTTGAACTTAAAATTGAAATTGTAAGAACATAAAAAGTAAATACGTTTAAAAAAAATGCTTATTTTCGTCGAGAGCGTGTTGCACGTTTGGGCACCTCGGCAGCAGCGGGTTGATCTTCCTTTGACGCCGTCATCACTTCCTCAGTCGTTTCAAAATGCACCTTACGACCACGTCCAGGACGTGATACCGACTCAGTCTCCAGAACGGTATCGGCATCATCAGAGACCTTAACTGCTCGCGCGGCACGCCCACGTGATGGAAGCGCCTTTTTGGTGGCCGGCACCTCCTTTGGCTCCTCGAGTTCGGGGACCTTCTCCACCTCAACTACGGCTGGCGTTTTTGCACGTGCTCCGCCCCGAGATTTTTTGCTTACCAGCTGCTCGTCCACTGCTTCATCCCCAACTATTTTGGCTTTACGTGTGTTGGCGTTACGTGCAGTGCGCTTCGCTGGCTGCTTTGACTCCACTTCCATGTCGGGCTCATCGGCTTGACTGGTGGGGCTCTCCTTGCGGCCACGTATGATACGTTTAACGGGTGTGGGTGCTAAGGATTCTAATTCTGCGACTTCATCCACATTATGTGCTTTACGGCGCGTGGCTCCACGAGCTTTGGCAGGAACAGGAGCTGGAACTTCTTCCACTGCGAGCTTTTTCTCTGGAGGCTCCTCAAAATGTTCATCAGCTGTTTCAGTTGCCTTTCCTTTTCCCGCCCGACGTTTGGGCGTTGCCGGCCGTGAGGGTGAGTCCACCAGTAGCTCAAGAGCCTTAATCGTGGGCTGACGAATACGACGGCTACGCGATGTAGACGGCTTATCATCGTCAGATGTTTCACTGTAGTTCTTGCGTGGCATATTGCGTCCCTCACGTTTCTGTGAACCTGTGGGGTCTGGTAATACTTTGGTAATAACAGGCGTATTTGGTTCTACGGATTGCTCCACTGCGAACTCCTCTGCTGGCTTTTGCTTCGTTGGCACCGGAGTTGATGGTTTTGTAAGTGGTAATGCTTCAGTTTCCGCAGTTTTAGTTGTTGTTGTCAATGCCGCTTTGGTAGCAACGGGTTTACGCGATTTACGATGCGATGAGCCCGGTTTGTCTTCATCCGATGTTTCGTCATAGTTTTTACGTGGCAAATTGCGCCCCTCACGGCGACGCGGTGTCAATTCATCCTCCGAGCTGTGCACCTGAGGTTTTGGTGAAATCATAACACTAACAATAGCTGAGGGCTCGATAGGATGCGTGGGTAGAGTCTGTACATCAAGTTGCTTCTCTATCTCGTCAGCAGGTGCTGACAACGATGCTTTGCGGCCCCTTCGAGCACTCGTCTTCTTAGGATGTGGACATTCTTCCACGTTTATTTCTACATTTGTCGATAATACACGAGCACGCCGCGTGGTCTTCTTTTCGGCTATTGGCTCCGCTTCTGCGGCAACCTTATGTGTAACATCTGCGCTAGGCTTTCGGGTACGAAGTGTTGTTTTCTCGGTTGGCTCCAGTGGTTGAATTTCGGAATGTGCCACATCAGCTGATGCCTTTCGTCCGCGTCGTTTTGGCTTAAGCTCAGCAGTTTCAACAGGTTGTACAGTTGGTGTATCTTCATCAGTGGTTGCCTTGCCTCCCCGACGATTTGAGTTCTTTTCACGAGAAGCTGACGCCTCCGGTTCCCCCGCTTGAACAGCATCCACAGAAACAGAAGGTTTGCGACCACGTCGTTTAACTGTAGGAGCCATGTCCAAATGAGGTGGCTCATCGAGCCTCAACTTCTTTTGATCCGGTTCATCTGATTCATCAATTACCGCCAAGTGTTCTTTTGACGTATTTTCGCTCTCAACTGTTTCAGCCGAAGCTTTTCGTGTATTGCGAGAGGATTTCCTTTCCGGTGGCTCCGAGGATTCATTTGTATCTGTGACTTCCGCTGAAGCTTTGCGATTGCGACGTTTTGGTTTTTCCTTAATTATAGCTGGTGGCGTTGTCTCAACGTGTGACTCGTGCTCCAAGTCTCCACGTGTTTTAGGATTACCTAGATCGATTGTCTCCTCTGTATTCACTTCAGCAGTCGCTTCAGTTTTGGCAACATCAGCCGATGGCTTTCTTCCACGTCGTTTTGACTCGATTGTCTTTTCCTTCTTCTCTTCTACGTGCGCTTCATGCTGGACAACTTCCCCCGATGGTTTTCGTCCTCGTCTTGTAGGTTTCGCCAAGTCGTCTGTTATCTCAAGTTTTTCTTGAATTTCGGCTTCACTTTCTACAACTTGTGCCGCAAGCTTTCGTCCTCGTCGTTTTGGCTTATCCAAGTCGTCTGTTGGCTTCAATTTCTCTTCAACTTGCGTTTTAGTTTCAACAACTTCCGATGAAGGTTTTCGTCCTCGTCGCTTGGGTTTCTCCGACTCGATGACTTTTTCTAATTCTTTTTGGGATTGTGCTTCAGTTGGTATAACTTTTTCCGTTTGTTTGTCCAAATCGACTGTTTTCTCCATGTTCAACTCGGCTTCGTCTACATTATCGACAACATCCGGAGTAGGTTTTTGTCCTCGTCGCTTTGGCTTATTTACGTCAATTATTTCTTCCTTTTTCTCTTCAACGTTTGCTTCAGTTTCAACAGCTTCTGCAGGACGTTTCCTTCCACGTGCATGTCCCTTGGGTTTCTCCAAATCGACTTGGGTTTTGGTCTCGACTTCTGCTGAAGGTTTTCTTCCTCGTTGCTTTGGCTTATTTAAGTCGATTGGTTGTTCCACTTTCTGTTCCAGATGCGCTTCAGTTTCGAAAGCTTCCGTAGACTTTCGATCAGGACGTTTTGGTTTTTCTGAGTGAACTTCCGAAGTAATTTTTTTCTCCGGATGTGAAGATAAAGTTTGAAGATCTTTCTTCGTTTCAATTTCAATTTTGGGCGATTCCAACTTTTGTTTTACAGGTTTCTCCTCCACGGTTTCAAAAACTTCATTTTCTTCAACCTCGAAATATATTTTTTCATCATCAGTCTTTTTCACATCATGCATTACTTCGTGCTCCACGGTGGCGCTAGCTTTTCTGGTACAACGCTTTGTTGGTAGCATCTCACACGGCTTAGAATCGACTTCTTTAAGCGTTGATGGCTTGCGGACGCGTCCCTTCTTTGATAGTTGCTCCATTGATGTAGCTTGTGACTTAGTTTCAGATATAAATGTTTTTTGTATTTCAGAAATCTCTAAGCCTACTTTGATGACAGCATGCGATGATGATTCTTCGTCAGAAGAAATAAGATCTATTACCATATCTTTAGGATTGTTTGGTGCATCTTCTGTCTGTTTTGTTGATATTTCCTTCTGTTCAAATGCATCTTGGTTTTCGATTTGGGGTAAAATTTTATTTACAGCCTCCGTACTTTTCTCCGCTGCATCGGATACTTTTGATGACTCCGTTTGATCAGTTTTATCATGACTTTCAACTTTCTGTATTTCTTCGTTAACAATAGTTTTGTCAACACTTGTTTTAACTTCGGAAAGATTCGGTTCTTCATCTGTGTTAATAGCCAAACTTTCCTCTTTAAGATTCTCTTCAACAGATTGAAGAACAACTTCGCAACTGGCATTCAAATCAATTACTGCTTCCTTATCCTCGATTTGTACTGATGACACTTTGGGAGAGTTTTCATTAGTTTTCGATGTATCATTTTGATCATCTGCAGTTTTATTTGCAGCTATCAGTTCACGCAGTTCTTGTATTCCGGAATGAATTTCTCCTTGGTTTGGACTTCTGCCTTTATGGACTGATAACTCAGTAACAGGAGTAGAATCAATTGTAGCTTTAGGTTCAACTCCTAATGTAGATCCTTTGATTTGAATTGTTTTACCTTCTGTGTCGTCGGCCAAAGCTTCGCTTAGCGTATTCACATTTCCCGGTGTTGTTTCTACATCTGATTCCATTAAAGGTTTTAAAACCATATCTTGCAGGTTAAGGACTTCCTTATTTTCTATTGAAGCAACGGCTGAAACTTTCGGCAAATCAATACGTTGTTCAAGCTCTTCCTCCATTGGGACTTTATCCTTATCATTGGCATCCACTTTTATCAAAGGACCTGTGTTAGCATGTTCAACTTCAGTTTCTTTGTGTGTGTCTTGAGTTTTAGTTGGCAACTTATCTGCAGGTGTAGATATAGTTCCAGAGTTTCTGACATCGAGCTCATGCAAGGAATTATCAGTTTTAGGAACACATGATGCATCCTGTTCTATCAAATCATCCGTAGTCGTGGATTCCTGACCGACTTCAGCTTTGGGCGACGCTGGTAGAGTTACGGAAACCTTTTCCTTCGGATTTTCATCTTTAACTGATACACCCAATTTGACTAATGAATCGTCTAAATTCTTGGCAGCCAAATCGGCATGAGCTTTGCTTCTATCAAGCGATTCGTTCAAGAATTTTTCTGCTGACGTTAATGAAATTTCGGGTGCGTTAACAATTTCGTCCTCTTCATCTGATGTATCCAGTTCAACTACTACAATCGGGGTTTTTACATCGACTTCAGCTTTGATTTCCAGTTCGTTTGACGATTTTTCAGTAGATTTTGAAATAATTTTCAATTTCTCAGTCGTGGTGTCCATTTCAGCTGCACAAGATTCTGAAGTAGCCTTTTCATCAAGATAATCCTTTGAATAATCTGTTTCTGGCACACCTGTTGCATTCGTTGCACCAGATGCTGAAGTAGCCTTTTCATCAAGATAACCCTCTGAATAATCTGTTTCTGGCACACCTGTTGCATTTTGTTTGGACACCATCTCATTTTGAGTTTGATTTTCAATCTCATTTTGATTCGACGTGATTTCGGCACAAGTAGTTAAAGTTTCAGCAGCTTGTTCCTCAAGATGTTTCTCATCCATTTCCGATTCCTGTACAACTAATACATCATCCATTTCAACTAAAGACTCATCAGCATTCGTGAATTTTAAATCGACTTCAGGTTTCGTTTTAATTTCATCTTGTTTTATGGGGATTTCAACAGACGTCGATAGAACTTCAATAGCTTCATCGATAAGTTTTTCTTCTTTTTCTGGATCAACTTCTTCTGATGTATCCATTTCAATCAAAGACTGTTCAACATTCGTAGATTCAACATCGGTTGGAGGCTTAGCTTCAATCTTAGCTTGATTTGAAGCTATTTTAGCAGATGTCGATAAAATATCAGCAGCACGTTCATCAAGATGTTCCTCTGTCGTATCTACATTAACTTTAGCAAACGAATCATCCACATTCGTGGCTTCCATAACGACTTGGGATTTGATTTCATCATTAGACTCGGTCAACGGCTTTTCAGAACATGTTGATGAAGTTTCAGGATGTTGTTTGTCAAGGTGTTCCCCTTCTTTTTTCGAATCAGATACATCTAGTGCAGAACCTTCAATCAAAGACTCATCTGCATTCGTGGATTCCAAGTTGCATTGGGTTTTATTTTCCATTCCATCTTGATTTGACGAGAAATCAGCAGTTGGTAATAAAGAGTCAGCATCGTTTGCCTCTGCGTTATTCGACTCACTTTCCACTGGTGCATCTAGCTCAACCAACGAATCATCTGTATTCGTGGCATTCATAAGGACTTGAGGTTTGCTGTCCGTATCAATCTCGGTCAACTGCTTTTCAGAACATTTTGATAACGTTTCAGAAAGTTGATTGTCAGGATGTTCTTTTTTCGATTCAGCTACTTCCACTGCAGCCACTTCAACCAAGGACTCATCTGCATTCGTTGACTCCAAATTGTTTTGAGTTTTACTTTCCATCTCATCTCGATTTGACGAGAGATCAGCAGAGAGTAATAAAGAGTCAGCATCGTTTTTCTCTGCATTATTCGACTCAATTTCCACTGATGTATCTAGCTCAACCAACGAATCATCTATATTCGTGGCATTCATTAGGACGTGAGGTTTGCTGTCCGTGTCAGGCTCGGTCAACGGCTTTTCAGAACATGTTGATGAAGTTTCAGGATGTTGTTTGTCAAGGAGTACCACTTCTTTTTTCGAATCATATACATCTAATGTAGTACCTTCAACCAAAGACTCATTTGCATTCGTTGATTCCAAATTGTTTTGAGTTTTACTTTCCATCTTATCTTGATTTGATGAGAGATCAGCAGAGGGTGATAAAGATTCATCTTTATTTCTCTCAAGATTTTCTTCCTCGATGATCGCTTCAGCTTCTAATGATGCATCCATTTCAACTAAGGAATCATCTATATTTGTGGCCTCCACAAGGGCTTGAGGGTTCCTGTCATCATCAATCTCGGTCGACGAATTTTTAGATGTTGATAAAATTTCAGGAAGTTGTTTAATAGGATGTTGCGCTTCATTTTCTGGCTCAGCTACGACTGATGTATTCATTTCGATCAAAGACTCTTCTGCATCCGGCTTATTTGACTGGGTTTCAGCACATGATGACAGCATTTCTGATGCATTCAGATCAATCGCTGCTTTATTTCTGACATCCACATTAGCTTTTTCTTCAATACTCTCCGATGAAGATTCTTCTGAGGATATTGTTTCTGGAACCAGCTTATCTTTATCTGAGACAGAAAGAGAGTTAATCATAACTTCAGTCTTATTTTCGGTTTCAGCCTCAAGCTGGGCATTCTCATTTGTAAATTTGACTTCAACCTGCTCTTGCGATCGTTCATTGGCATGTCCGTTATCAAAGGATTCTGTATTGAACTCTGCCTTCTTTTCTTGGCTTTTCTTGTAACCTATTGGTAACACATCAACGGATAACGTGGCATCTTCCTGTACTTTATTCGGTTGAAGGTCAGACTTAAATGCTGAAGAAGATGCCTCAATCAAAGATTCATCCTTAAATGCTGAAGATGCCTCAATCAACGATTTATCCTCAACTGGAATTTCTATTAAAGATCCTTCGGCTTTCGGCTCAGTTTCTACATTTAACGTCTGCATGTCAACTTCGTATTCATTAGGTTTCGTAGTGATGACTTGAGCTTCTGAGTTGTGTTCAACATAAATATCTTCAACCTTTTTAGCTCGTGCTAGCCCTGTTTTATCCAGTTCAATCTTCGAATTTGCATTATCTTGATTAGTTTCTTTTAACAACACGTCTTCTGCGATTTTTGAATTAAGTTGTTCAGCTTGAACATTATTCGAATTAATCAATTCAATATCTGCGACCTCAAGTTGAGCCTCATCCTGGTTTGTAGTTTTCAACTGTTCTACTGATTTTTTAGTAGGCATTTCAACATTCATTGTATTTTGAACTTCTTCTTTATCTGCTAGAATCTTTTCGATTTGGTCTGGCAATTCTTCGGCAGAAATTTGAATATCGTAATTAACGTTTTTGACGTCGGCAGTTTGCGAAACAGTTGATTTATTCGATACATTCTTTTCATCAAGATCCATCATATCTGCATTTGAAGCCTCTACTTCAATTATGGAGTCCCCTTCATTTGTATTTTTATCCTGAATATTACTAGATTCTTTGAGTATTGACTCATCGGAGGGTTGTGTTTCTGGCTCTAAAGTTTCATTTGTTTGACTTAAATCTGCACCGTAAATCGTAGATGTTTTTCTTACATCGGGCTGTGCTATAGATTCGTCTATTGGTGCAACTGTGTTTGAACATTCCAAATCAATCGCAAATTCACTTTCAAGCCCTGATTCAATTGGATTAGATGATGAATCAGCAGTTGTTACTTCTGTATCCTGGCCATTCTTCTGCTCCTTTTTATACGACAATTGGTCTTGATTATTATCCAAAACACTTTCCTGATCATTATCTTCTTGTGTTAAATCAATCGACTTTTCTTCATATAAGTTAATTTTGCTCGTGGACGATTTTTCAGCGCTATCAGATTCATCTTTGTCGTGTTTTTTATTAATGAGCTCATTGTCAGTTTTAGTCTCATTCACTGGAATGCTGGAGTCGGCTGCATTGGATTCCTTAGTCTGCTTTTGATTCTCCAATCCGACTTCTTCCACATCAGCTTCATCGTCGCTAAGAATTAAGGGCTCAGACAAACCAACCATCGAATCAGTATCTGAACCTTCCTCCAGCAAATCGTTTTTGTTTGATTTATTGCCCAAATTATCCGTTCCTGTAGCCTTCGTTTCCTCCAGTGTTACATCGCAGGAGTCCACGCCAGTGACAACCAAAGGTTCCGAGAACATGGAGTCTGTAGTTCGATCTAACATTTGAATGCCGCTCACATCGCATATGCCCGGAGATTTTGGCCTGTCTGCATAACTCTCATCATTTAGCGCACCTGTTTTTTTAAACGCCGTGCTAGTCAAAGGATCTTTACGGGCAGTCTCGGCATAGCAAATGTTCATTAGAACCTCGGATCGAGCTGAGTCATTGGATTCCACTATTTTTTTAGTAGTTGTTGACAAGGGATCATTTTCGGAAACAGCAGCTGTACTTATTGCAGTCACGTTTATCTCGTTTTCAGAATCTTCAACAGAGATGGCCGGATCTGTTGTCTCCGCAGCAAGCACATCATCAAATATTTTATCCAAATGTAGTGTGGCATTAGTCGCATTAAGATCATATTCTGTTGTCGTTGCCAGCGACTTATCAAACGATTTTAACACGGCGCTGGCAGGATCATTTGGAATCATAAGATTTCTACCACTAGGCGTTTTGAAGAACATGTCTTGAGTATCGCCTGTGGCTTCCGATTTAGTCAGTTCCAATGTTACCCGACTCACAGTTACAGAACGCTTAGGTGTTGACGCATTATTTGATGTTGTCTCCAGTAGTTCCTTTATGTTTCCCAGAATGGGTGAGGGATGCACCTTCGGAGTGCGAACCATTTCACGCAAACCTTTGAAATGTGGTGTGCTACAGCTCTTTGGGGTCTTGAGTAGCTCACGCATGCCGTGGTAGTCGATTTTATCCGTTTCATCGGAATCCTTATTTGGCAATTCAGTGCCATAATCCTCATCCGTAACCGTTGGCAATTTGTCGACTGTGGATAAAAATGCCAGTTTATTTAGTATTGTATCTCTTGTATTGAAATCTCAACTTACCGCTCACAGCATCTTCCTCAATGATGACGCCCATGTCACCAACTGCTTCATCTACTTGCAATGTTCTCTTAGGAGTATTGCATAACAAACGTTGTGATTTACGCGTAGGTGTTGATAACTCCTCGGTAAGGCGTCGTTTATGCTTGGGCGTGGCTAGAACTTCGATATTTGGTTGGCTTTCCATAGAAGCGGAGCATGAGGCCCGGCGAGTTGGTTTAATGCATTGCTCCAGTTTATTCTTGGCATCAATGGATGCTCTTCGTATGCTACGTCTTGGCGTCACACTAACTTCATTTTGTGCATTCGAAAAGCGTCGAGATGACCGCCTTGGTATGGGAGTTTGACCCGGTGGTGCCACAACCTCCGCTTCCTCTTCCGAATCAGCATTAGCTTAAATAAATATAATGTTTTTGATTAATGTGTAAAAGTTAGATGTGCAATTAAGCATATTAGCATATTATTAAAATATAGCGCAAGCTAACTTTGGCGCGCCAAAGTTTGGATACCCTTGCAGTGCCCTGTGTAAGCCGTCAGATTTTTTTACAAAAATTTGTTAATTTTGAACCGATCGATCCTATAGCAGCTATATGATATAGTAGTCCGATTTACACCAAATTTGGTCAGCCTCTTTAAAACTTAATCAAACACACAATGTGTATATTTGGTTGAGATATTTTGAGAAACAAAAAAGTTTTTCATACTAAATGTTGTTTTCGAACCGATCGTTCCTATGGCAGCTATATGATATAGTAGTCCGATTTACACCAAATTTGGTCAGCCTGTTTAAAACTTTATCAAACACACAATGTGTATATTTGGTTGAGATGTCTTGAGAAACAAAAAAGTTTTTCATACTAAATGTTTATTTCCAACCGATCGTTCCTATGGCAGCTATATGATATAGTTATCCGATCCGGCCGGCTCCGACATATGTGCTGCGTGCAGCAAAAGACGGACCTGTACCAAGTTTCATCAAGATAGCTTCAAAACTGAGAGACTAGTTTGCATAGAAACAGACGGACAGACAGACGGACAGACAGACGGACATGGCTATATCGACTCAGCTCGTCGCCCTGATCAAGAATATATATACTTTATGGGGTCTGTGAGGCTTCCTTCAATGCGTTACACATTTCGTGACAAAATTATAATACCCTCTGCAAGGGTATAAAAAGAAATTTAAAGAAAATGCGTTATAAGGTTAATAAAAAGAAAATATTCTTCGACTCCCATATGAAATGCATGCAATGCAAGTAGTAAGTTTAATAAATATTATAAAAGATGCTATAAATTTGGACCAAAGTCAAAAGCAACTTAAAACATATGTTTTGCTCTGAAACTCCAAAATCATTAAAAAACAAACCCCTGATGACCACCAAGAAATTTTTACATGATAATTCGAGTTTATTCGCGATCCATGGAGATGTTGGTTGATCCATGGAGATGTTGTGCACAGACTAGACAATTACTGATATCATTCTAATTTCGGGAACGCTTAATATTGCTACCAAATTTGGTTGTCTAGATCTTAGTCTCTGTGAGCAATAGAAAAAGGTAGATCACGTTTCATTACAACGATTTTAACATTCAATGGCGCTTTATAGAAGAAAGGTGATCTGGGCTAAATATAAAAAAATGTAAATTATGTGACCAACTATTATATTTTGGTATAAACGTTGCCGAGTCGTGCTAAAATTTTGAATTTTTTTGTTCAGCACATTTTTCTTAATCCGTGATAATATTGTCCGATGTTTTTACATCGACATGACCAGTCGATATAATAGGAATAATCTTAATTTTTTTTACATATTAATATCTTTTGGTTTTGCATCACAATCATCTCAATTTTGGTCCATAATTAAAAATAAAGCAGATGGTATGTTTTCTAAAGTGGGCCTGTGCTTGAACATTATGTGTATATCCTCAAAGCGAATCAAAAAAGCTGTGTTTTTATATTATTTTTTGTGTGTTTTTTTCACCTTAACCACTGGTATATCTTTTTTAATTTTGGAACTATATGGAAAAAGGTCCCACTGTGCAACGTAAGAAATTTTTATACCCTTGCAGAGGGTATTATAATTTTGTCACGAAATGTGTAACGCATTGAAGGAAGCCTCACAGACCCCATAAAGTATATATGTTCTTGATCAGGGCGACGAGCTGAGTCGATATAGCAATGTCCGTCTGTCTGTCCGTCGGTCCGTCTGTCCGTCTGTTTCTATGCAAACTAGTCTCTCAGTTTTGAAGCTATCTTGATGAAACTTGGTACAGGTCCGTCTTTTTGCTGCACGCAGTACATATGTCGGAACCGGCCGGATCGGATAACTATATCATATAGCTGCCATAGGAACGATCGGTTGGAAATAAACATTTAGTATGAAAAACTTTTTTGTCTTTCAAGATATCTCAACCAAATATACACATTGTGTGTTTAATTAAGTTTTAAACAGGCTGAACAAATTTGGTGCAATTTGGATTACTATATCATATAGCTGTCATAGGAATGATCGGTTGGAAAACAACATTTAGTATGAAAAACTGTGTTGTTTCTCAAAATATCTCAACCAAATATACACAGTGTTTGTTTGATTAAGTATTAAACAGGCTGATCAAATTTGGTTTAAATCGGACTACTATATCATATAGCTGCCATAGGAACGATCGGTTAAAAATCAACATTTAACAAATTTCGTAAAAAATCTGTCGGCTTCAACAGGGCACTGCAAGGGTATCCAAACTTTGGCGCGCCAAAGTTAGTTTGCGCTATATTTTTTTATTAAAATCAATAATATCGAAAGCACTTACCATTAGCAAAGGATGTTTCTCCTTCATTTGTGGGCACCTCCTCGCATATTGTATCCTCAGTAAGATGTACAATCGTGACCAAATCTGTGAGTTTAATAGATTAAAGACACAAATCAAATGCAAGCAATAAACGACTCACCTTTCTGATATGTCGAAGGTGTGGGTACTTCATCGCAGATGCTATCTTCAATAACGTCAATTGCTTCGATGTTGCTAAGACATTTGGTAATTGTCTCTGATTCCAAGTTTCGTTCGGAATTGTTTAGCTGAATCAATGAATTGTCATTCTCCATGTTAGCTGCACAACTCTTATCGGTAACTACAGGCTTATTAGCAGTTTTCGAATTTGACAATTGTTCAACGTCTTCTGTTAATTCTGTGTCTGCCTTTGTTTGACACACATTTAAATCATAAGTTCTGTTCAAGTCATCTTCTTCCGATGATTCATTCAGTTTACCAATCTCCTTGCATGTTTCTGCATCTTTTGCATTTGCTAAAGATTTATCCTTTGTGTTGCTCTCACTAACTTTCAATTCCAACTCATTTATTTTATTTTGTTGTTTGGGTTCATTTTCCTCAAGGAAAATCGATGCAGATATTGCCTCCAAGGATGGATTAGTAGTATTTTTATCATCGTCAATTGTAAAGGTTTGACTTAGCTCAGCAATTGAGTTCTCTGCTCTGTCGGGTGTCGAGGATTCGTTTGGTTTAAAACTTTGCGGGGGCTTCGCTTTTGGTGAAGCAATACGTTTGGGTGAATCTTGTTTAGGCGAGTTGAGAGCACGACGTGCTTTGGCTACCAACTTATTGCTCATGCCAACAGTTGGACTCAGCTTTGCATTCGCTGCCAGTGTCTTGCGCAGTCTAGAGATTTTATTTTCTCGCGGGCTGCTTAATGACACGGACTGTCGTTTGCGCGGAGATGTCTGAGGTGCTTTGACATCAAAGGCTGGAACTTGTCGTCGACCTGGCGTGCGCCACTGTGGTTGCGGATGGAATGGCAGGCGACGTGGGGCTGTTAGGCATTGCCGACGTGCATCAAGGATCGACTGTCGGTGGGTCGATTCCAGGGGTGTTGTCGGGGTCCGGGAATTTGCTGTTATTTTCTTCTTTGCGCTAGTCAGAAGAGCTCTTTTCATCAATGATTGCGGTGTTCGCTTGGGCGTGGAGCCTGCTGCCAGCAGCTGCTCCCTGGGTGTTTTTACTACCCTACGTTGTTGATTAGCTGGCGTTGTTGACGGCGTTGACGAGCTGGTTATGTCAATAACAATGACAGAGGAGTCGGATGATTCATCTGTGGAATCAACGCTAGATACCCCGGCACTGCCTGGCGTTTGTTTTGGAGTAACATTCACTGTTGGTCGTAGCTTTTGTGGGGTGGTCAAATCGATTAGATACATGGAAGTTGGCCGTTTCCCAGCCAAAGCCTTTTTGGATGTAGACGGTGTGCTGAACTCCAGTAGATCACGACTGCAGCTGTCATCATTCAGCTCAGAGAGTACGCTTTTGGGTGTATTATAAACGCTCTTAGGCGTCGTCGCTGTTGATGACATTACCATTCCTGTTGTCGGCTTCCTTACACACGTAAAAGACTTTTCAATTTTAACGCCTGTTTCACGCGGTGAAAACGATGTGATTACAACGTCAGAGCGTGCACACAGCTGCAGCATCAACTTATTGCCAAGAGTGCTGGTGTTTTCCTTATTCTGAGTCGCCTCCAGTAGATCCACTTTGGGCAATGTCTCGTCAGCTTCTTTGGCTGGTGGAGTAATGCTGCGTTCTGGCTCTGCTGTAGCAGAGATCTCAGCATTGTTGCTGCTTAAAGAGGTCTCCAGATCTCGCGATTCAATAGATGTATTACCCTCATCATCCGAATTGATCGAATACCGAAAGCTGTAAGCATCAATAGGTCAATAAAAATTAACTTTAATAATACTTTACTATTTGACTATTCTAAAAAATTTACATAACTTTAAATCTCATTAAAACATTTAGAGTTTAGTATTTCAAACTAATTGAAAAAAAAAATAAAGGCGAATAATAAAACTATAAAAGGATAAATGTCATAGATGTAAAAATATTTGAGATACCTTTAATTAATAATAGTTTTAATAATTTATTGATAAAGAATTTATTTTTGCGGATATATTAAAAGAACGTTTGTATCAAACATATTTAAAAGCTCTTGAAATTGCTTGATATTTTTATATTGTAAATTTAGATAGAATTAAGCCAGCAAAAGAATAATTTCTTCGATGCTCTAATGTAAAGTGTAAGGCATTAGATGTCTTTTATCAACATTAATTGTATTTATTTAAAAACAATTTTATTTTTGATATAATTAAAAAACTCTTCAAGTCATAAATTTTAAAAAAATTCTTGTAATGTCTTGATTTTCTTGGTTTTCGTATTTGGCATCATTTTAGGGGTTGCCTGGCCCTTCATACATTATCTGACTACCTGGCATGCAGTAACTTACTTGTGTACAGTGAGACGATTGTCGAATTGACGACGTAGTCGGTGACCCTGAAAAATATACAGAAGGGGACGCCACTGAGATTAGTAGCCATGACTGTACCAAGGATTGGGATGTACTTACTTTTCCTGTTGGAGATGAGTTTGCCGCTTTCTCCGGTGGTGGCCGATCAGGCGTGCCTGGCTCATCGGCTTTGGGAAAGTTCCAGGTGTAGACAACATTCAGTATTTTAATGCGTGCCCCATGAAACAGGGGACGCTTGGCGTGCACAACCTGGTCGTTTAGTTGTATGGGCTCATTGCGGGAATGATTGTAAATGGTTACCTATTTAATAAGCGCGCGAAAATTTAATTCATGTACTCTCATACACATGAGCATTATTATTAAGCTATGGCAAATCGATACACACAGAAGACGCGCGCATTTCAATACCACAGTACTACACCATTTAGTACTCACCCTGCCATATGCATCGCATTGTATCTCGCAGTGAACGCGCTCGGCGTCGGTCAGCACCAAATCTGAGCCAAAAACGGAGCCCACTACAAATTTACGTCCTTTCGCTGAATGGGCCTCCAAAACGCCAGCGGCATTTATAAAACTCAAGTGCGCGCCATCCAGCGACATTATACATTAGAGTTATATCCGACAATTGTACAATGTAGTTGAGAGAAAAAATGCGATTGTGGGCGGCGGTGTGAGCGTTGGCGTCGGCTGCAACTTTCGCTCGGTGAAGAAAAAAGGAAGTCGCAAGCGAAAACAGAGCTAAGATTTAGCAAAACCCTAGTTTACTAATGGAACACTATAGCTATTGTAACTTCTCACAATTATTCACCAATACTTCATACTTTTAATTGATTTTGTTAACTTTATTATATGTTTTTACCACAATCAGCCCGGTTTTCTGTGCAGGAATTCTTTTTGCAAGGGACGCGCGGTTTAGACTTGCCAACCCAATTGTGCAAATGCAGTTAATTTCAAACGCAGTCAATGTATCTTATTGGTAGCGCTGCCAACTCGTTTACTTAATATGGATAACATTTTTTATTAACACTTTACAATTTTAAACAATTTATTTTTTATTATTTGGAATCATGCGATTTTTAAAATTATTAAAGTTCAATATTTCTTAATATACTGGCTGGTGGAGTAATGTAATAGTAATTTACAAATATTACGCGCTGTAACATCGATGGCACCTATGCCAAATAAAAATATCGATAAATGGTTCTGATAGTGCCTGGGCAGGTTTACCCACTGGCACTGCCTGTTAAGTGTTAATATTTTAAAATATTTATTTCTGTAGGAAAAACTGTTAACGCTAGTGTAAATACAAGAGAAATTCCATGTCAAAAATACTAATAAACCAATTGACCCATCCACAACGTGTGCGGCTACTGTATAAAACTATATTGAGACTACATCGAGGTGAGGCCAAACCAGTAAACAAAATCAAGATTTAATTCTAACCATAATTTGAATATTTAGGCCTGCCAACAGAACTTCGCGTTTTGGGCGATAACTACGTGCGGGATGAATTCAGGCGGCATCTTAAATGCAATCCAATGGAAGCGCAACTTTTTATGACAGAATGGGCTGTAAGTTTTACGTAAGCAATTTCAAACATTCTCATTACCATGCTTTTCTTTTAAGAAATACGCTTCAACGATCACAGAGCAAGTAGGATTGAGAGGCAAACCGAAAGGTGAACTGGGCGAAGAACTAGATCCCCAATCAGTGGAAATGCTTAAGGATGATCAAGTGGTGCAGCTTTATGAGCTTATGTTGGCCGCTAAGGGACTCAATGGCGATACGATAACAGCAGACGATGTCCGTGGCAGTAACAAATAAAGAAGTGCTTTACGTTTATTGTTTTTCCAAAATTTTGTATTCGTACTTAACGCCGTTCTCCTCCTGAACGCCTTGTGGTGTATCGGCATCGAGCGGCACCTCTTGGAAGTCTTGAGGTATTTTAGGGAAGAAAGTGTCGCATTCGAAGTGACCTTTTACTTTGGTTAAATACAAGCGATGACAACGCGGCGAATCCATTGCCTCAGCATAGACACCACTGCCTCCAACAATCCAAACGTTCTCGATCTGCTCACAATATTCCTTGCCTTCAATCTTTTGCATAGCCGCTTCCAGATTACTACAAAGCACCACATCTTCAGGTAAATCTTCTGCAGTCAATGTTGTGCTTAGCACAATATTCAGACGATCGGGCAGTGGACGTTTACTTGCAGGAATTCCGAAAAAGGTTTTTCGGCCCATAATGGCAACATTACGCTTGGTGGGATCATTGATCTTCTTGGTCGTGCGGCTAAAATACTTCAACTCTGATCTGAAAAAATCAAATCTTTTTAAAAACATTCCAATGTTGCGAAACCTATGAACTTACTTAAGATGCCAGGGCAGATCCCCCTTGAAGCCAATGCCTAAGTTTTCGCAAACAGCAACAATTAAACTGTACCTCAGCATCTTGTGCAACTTTTGCAACTGGGTCGATTTATCTGTAGCTTATCTTTATATCTCCTCGTAATCAGAAAAACATTAGAAAGAATTAATTGTTCAAAGCGAAGAGCAGATTAGTTATCGGCCTTATTTTTCAGTCACGTTTTGATCGATTGTCTGAGACCAGTAATCGGTCTATCAATTATCGTATAATTTTAATATTCAAACCATTGATAAAAAACATTTGTTGGAGGTAAGTTGCCAACAGGTACTACATTTTATTTCTTGACTTATATAAAATATATATAAATGACGTTTATGTATATAAGTGACAAGTAAAATATTATTCTGGTCCCTCCAGCAGCCAATAAGTTTCCATATCTCCCTTGCCCTTGACTTTCACAAAGCCGCGAGCCTCCACTTTGTATCCCACCTCTCGCACCTTTAATGCCGTGTAGTTGGACAACTGAATCTTCCAAGGATCACAGCTGCTCTCCATGCGTGAGGCCGTGTTGACAGTATCTCCAAAAAGACAGTACCGAGGTACCTTTAGGCCGACAACACCTGCCACCACTGGACCCGAGTTAATGCCCACTCGAATAGCCACATCAGGTAGATTGTGAGCTTTTACCTTCTTGACGACACGCAGAGCAAGATCGCAGGCGTGTTCCGCATGCAAGGGATTGATATCAGGAGCTCCTGACACTGCCATATATACCATGCCAACAGTTTCCACCTTGTAAACAAAGGGGGATATGATTTCCTCGTCGAGTGCCGAGAAAACCTTGTTTAGAGTGTTAACTGCCTGCATAGCTTCCTGTATGTTGTTTGAACCGCTGTCATAGATATTCATTACCTCAATGAAAATGACGGAGACCTCTTCAAAGCTCTGACAGACATGCTCTTGACTCATTCTCATCTTTTCTGCAATTGGTCGTGGTATCATGGAGTATAACAATTCATCTCCTTGCCGTTTCCAGGAATCTGCCAATTCTAAAGACTTTTCCAGCTCATCAGATCGCTGCTCCTCTTTTTCAAACAACATCTCTAGCTTGGAGCAATGTTGCCAGCCCGCCATGACAAGTTCACGACTCAAACCATGCGGATTGAGATCATTTAGATACAAACCAATGCCATGCAGTTCATCTAGATTCTCTATCAAAGGGCTGCACAGAAAGATTAAAGAGTCAACATCCTTAATGTAAAACATTTGTCCTTTTAATAAAATAGATCGAAGTCCCACTGATGGTCGACGTTGTCCAGTAGCTGGATCAATTTCCTCCTTTATAGCGGCCGCTTGTTCTTCATCGTTCTCATGCTCCTTTTCAAACTCATGGGCTTTTGCTAGTGCCATGGTCTGTGCCTCGTTCAAACTGTCATCGTCGTAGTTCCCATAGTCCATATTAAGTGCCGCATCGTAAGCAGCTCGATTGTGCCCAGTGCGTATCAGTTCAAACTCGAATAGAACTGTTCGCATTTGTAGAATGGTTTCCCATTCGATTTTTGTATCTTTTGGTCGCCTACACTTAAAGGCATCCATGACATGGGTGCCAATAAAGCTCTTGGGATTTACTCCAGGATTGTGCAGTATCCAAGTCTCAATGATCTTTTCACCCGCTAGAGTTATTTTCATATCATGATTAAGAACAATCGTAAAGGGAAACAGTTCCAAAAACACATTTAGATCAACAGGTGGCATCTTCAGTTGCGATGGATGAGCCACAATATTTACGCGCTTAGCCATATAATCGCGATTATCAAAGTCCAATCGGTATTTAACAATGACAGTTAATGGACCGTCAGTAAGCTTAATTGGTCCTGCGGTTCCTCCACAAATATCATTTTGACTCTCAATAACATAAGCAGACACCTCTAATCCATAAAATTCCCTTGCCACTTCCGTCATTTGTCCGATAAGATACTTGGACATGCCTGTGCGCCCGCTGCGATATAAAATAACTGCTCCATCATCATCCATGTTGGTAAGCTGCATGCTGGGTGATTTCATTTTTGGATATGTAAATCTCATTTGTAGGTGAATATTATCGATGGACTGCAGGAAATCGCAGAAGTAGCGACCCGTGGAGCGTATCATCTTGTCATAGCCGAAATTGCTAAAGAATCGCACGAAACATTTTCCGAAGAAGTTCATACAAAAGTCAAAGGACTCTCCCGTACAGGCAGACAATGCTGCGGCAATATCGGGCATCAATTTATCCGGATATATCTGATGAGTTTTGAAACTGTTGTGCTTACAGTCGACTATTTGGCAAATCTTTCTCCAAGTCTCCGGGCCGTACTCCTCCTGTATATAATGCTGGACGCTCTCATATAGCATGCCGTACATGATAGTGGCTGTGGTTGGTCTAACGTCGTCAAACAATTTACGTGGCTCCCTTGGGTGATGTTTTGGATTTAAGGGTGGTCAGGTGGCTTAAATTGCTTATGGCAAGTTTATCTGTAACGAGGGAAAGTTGGCAAGCACATAATTAGGGTAGCATATTACAAAGTTTTTCCATTATTCACAGGAGCTAACAGAAGTTGGCAAAGAAGTTAAGTCAATTTGTCAAGGATTGTCGAAAGGTCATTTCGTGAAATATACTTAAATGGGATAAGCCAATGACTTTGACTGTTCATATATAAAAGCAAAAAATTGTAATTGGTAATTTGTTTAATGTTTAATCTAATACTAAATTAGATTGATAGGTCGAGAACTTTTTATTTTATAAAGCTTGAAACATATCTTAACTACATAGGTTCTTGGGAAATAGTTATCTTTCGTATATGATAATCTAACAATATGTATAACAATATTTACCTATTTTGATTGGATTCCTAGCGCTACAAGACAATGCTTTTAAATTAAGGCGATAGTCAGAACAACGCAAATACTTTAAAATTATAACTTATTTTATAATCGCTTTCAGTTTTGTAAAATGTGTTTACTAACCCTAGTAACATATATAGACAGTTTCAATAAAACAAAAGTGATAAAAGTATCAATATCGACTTTTCGTTAAATATGGTTCAGAAAAGTAATTGATAACAAGCATGGTTGATTTTTTGATGATTTGAAGGTTGAGTTTTCAGTTAACCCGTTAAATCATCTAGTCAAGTATAAAATTGAGTTAGATATGAAAAAGCCACATACGTCAAATCGGATACATAAGACCTCAATGGAAAAAAACCACACACACAGAGTGTATCAGTTAAGGCACAGAGCCAGCAAGGCTGTCGACTGCACATAAAGTTAAGAGGCTTGGGAAAAATATCTTTTGATTTATTGTCTTGGCAGTTTAATTTGGTTTTACTTTCACGCGCTAGGCACGCGCGCTTTCTTTAGCGGCTGCTTTAACTCCTGTTCCTGTTCTATGTCCTTTCGCTTGTCACGTCCACAAAATAACAGCAGCTCGTTGTGTTCTTGACTTATTTCTGTTGCTAATTCCTTTTGTTGCGGCGAGAGCTGTGCTGTTTTATTTTCAATTTCTCCTTGTGGGACAATCCCCTGGGCTCAAACTCCCACTAACTGTGACCCCATTAATTCTCTACGAATATAATATAGGGAGATTACTAAATTTGGTCGGTAAGCTGAATATTGAGTATTCCTAGGCTGGAGCTTTAATTAATAAGATCGCTTAATAAAAAATAAAATAACAAATAATTTAAATGGGGGACGAATGTACTGTCGAAAATATATATGTATGTTATATATAAGAATGTACAATGTATACATTTATCCTTGAATTTGACTTATTTCCAAACCAAACAAATTGTGTAAACAAAATGGTTTTTAGAGAAAAGCAGAGTAATAAATGTAGTTAGTCAAAACTACTTATGTACATAAATGTATATAGAGGTAGGTATATACATGCATACATATATTCAACATAATGTATATTTTAGTATTGATAGCCCCAAATTAATCTTGGTACCCCCAATTTTATCTTGTACTTTAACAATAGGTAAGGAATAAGCAATAAATTATCAAGCAAATCGCGTACGAAACATACCTAGATATAACCCTACTACTACAGACACTACACATTTTAAGTACGACCATCCAACTAAATCTTTTCATCCTTAGTAAGTATATTAGATTTGTTCTTAAAAATAAATAAGTAACTCTAACCAGGCTTTTTTATCCTAGAATATATGTATCTATTTGTATCAATATTTATACCAATATTTAACTATAAAGGAATAAATAAATAATAAGAGTCATAAATCATTAACAGAATCGCTTGGTAACTCCAACAAGGTATTTTTAATTCTAAAAAAGTTTATTGGACATTTTCTCTTTGTTTATGTAAAAATTTAAATACCAGAGGGGGGTCATGTCCATTAACTATAACTATTCCCTATTATATGCAGCTCTTACCCCCAAACTTACAAAATTATTAATAGAAAATATTTGTAAGACTTCATTAAAAAAAAATGCATTTGGCAATTATAGACATAATTGCAACAAATTTTTTTTAATTGTCGTTTGCGTTTGTTTTGCAGAAGGGGATCTGTATATATTTTATTCAACGCATAGATTAGTAATAGAAACGGTAAGGGGTTTAATATTACTTTAATGTATCTATGTTGAAGCAAATTCGTGTATAAATATAGCGCAAGCTAACTTTGGCGCGCCAAAGTTTGGATAAACTTGCAGTAACCCGTATAAGCCGTCAGATTTTTTACAACATTTTTTAAATGTTGATTTCGAACCGATCATTCCTATGGCAGCTAAATGATATAGTAGTCCGATTTACACCAAATTTGGCCAGCCTGTTCAAAACTATACCAAACACGCAATGTGTGAATTTGATTGAGATATCTTGAGAAACAAAAAAGTTGTTCATACTGAATTTTAATTTTGAACCGATCAATCCTATGCAGCTATATGATATAGTTGTCAGATTTAAAAAAAAACTTGGTAAGGATGAAACTGTATCAAACACACAATCTGTGAGTTTGGTTGAGTTATTTTAAGAACCGATTGATCATATGGCCTCCTTTAATGCGTTACACATTTCGTGACAAAATTATAATACCCTCTGCAAGGGTATAAAAATGTAGATTTAACTTAAGATTCTAATACACTTTATTTATTGTCCACAAGGTTCTGGAAAGGGTTGTAGATAAAAGGCAAATAACTCACAAAATTATGGGTTCACCTCTGAGTATTCACAACAATTTGAAATATTTTGCTTGATTATCTAAAAGGTTCATATAAAGTGATTCCTTGCTGTTGGGTGGAATAACTCTGAAGGAAGCTTGACATTAAAATTAGCATATTTGTTTTCTCGTATCACTCCAAAAAGGTTGCTTACATTGTTTGTCCTTAAGGAAGTATAACCATATATTCATATATATTTATTTCATTTGTATTCCAGGCGGGGGTCAAACATTAAATCACTCACGTATTCACTTCAGCGCCGGCTTTAGTTTTTAATTTATCAACGGTTGCCTTTGCGCATTATTTATTTATAAATTACAAAAAAGCTTGGCAAGGAGGTGTACAAGCATATGCTACACACTCACACAAACATAAACAAGTTACACACACACATAGAGAGAGATTCCCGGATTTTACGCTGTTTCCGTTAACACTCTGTTTAGCTGTTGACGTTCCGTCGATGTCGGCTGCTGTTGTTGGACTAATTTTTGTTGTTGCCTCAGCGCCTAACGATGCTTCTGTTTCTGTTTCTGTTGCTGCTGCTGCTGCTGCCTCTGATGTTGCATGGTTTCACCTAAAGGCGCCTTCAACTTCGTCGTGTATCTTCGTGTTTTGATGGGCAACTTTTCAGCTCGCACTTGTCGAGCGAATGAATAGCCCATCGTTGGTGGCCAGGTCTTTTATAGCCGGGAGGACCTGTTCGACATTTTAGCGCACTTTACGCCTTTTCTCTTTCTGTTTTTGTGCCTCGGTGTCTCTGAATGCTCCACTGGGTTACTAGACACACACCCACACATACACACACACATATATATATATATATATAACGCCCCCATCATCATCGTTAGTGTTACATTTCATGTCAATGCACTGTGACGTTGTGTTCGAATATCCCCCCCTTTTTCTTTTGCCTTTTTCCTTCGCCTTGTGCTGCTTGATGCCAATTGACGCTCGCTTTTCGATAAAGCTTCAAATGTAAGGGAGTAATTTCTTGGTCCTTTCCATTACGTGCTTACGCTTTTGGCATTTCGCAGGAAATATTGTCCTTTGGATCATTGTGGGTTCAAGTTAAGTGTTGCCCCAGGGATGCACATACAAATATTATAAGATACTATTTCCGGTTTCGCGAAATTCCTAAGAATCAAATAATGTTTTTGCTTCAAAATTTTACAGGAAAATTTTGTAAATATAAATTACATTTACAATAAAATCAAATCAGTGTATAGTGAACAACTCGATATATTGAACACCTAAATTAAGACAGTTGTTTAGATCAATTGAAAACCTTTAAATTTCGAACAAAATTATATAACCGATTCAAAACAGAAAAGTAATCAATAAAAAATTTGAAATTGCAACCTTGATCATATCAAGTCGTAGAAAACAGTCTACAATGTACACTCTACATATAGTAAACTGGCCTCACAAAATAGGGTCCCCTAACTAGACTGGACTCACTCTATAAATTCACTTTATTCACTTTATATCCTTTTTTGAAAACTACTTAATAGAACTAGTTCCCCTGACTTCGATTTAGATCGCAGCCCTGTTTCTTTTATTACTTTTTTTTTGTTAATGCTCATGAAATGTATCATTGTGTAGCCTTTGTCTTGTCCCTGTGTGTGTTTGTTTCGGGTCCTTCTGTATTTAATGCTGTGACGTTTCCACGCATACCAATAAAGTACAGAAATATAGACATTGTAAGTGCGTATGTACGTATATTTGTAAGGTCCTTTGCTAGTCATTTTATATTCTGTTTTAAAGCAATTTAATGCGAATTTCGGATTTGAGTAAACAGCATTTCCATTGTTTACTGAGAAGAATTTGCGAAAGCTTTTATACAAATCTTGACAATTTTACTGATGATGATGATAAGTGTAAGCATTTGGATTCGATTTGAGGTTCATTATTTTTAGTTTAATGGTCTATAGATGTTATGTCGCTTGGACGTTTAAAAGATACTCAAAATGACATTAAAAGAAGACAACGACAAATTATGTAAAAAGTACAAACAGAAACTAAAATGCTCTTAATGTGGTCATGCAAAAGTTACTTTACCCTGAAACCGATATCCAAACTAAACTCAAACTAAAATTAATTGACTCGAGTTAGTTGAAATATTACGTGCACCTTTGGGTTCCCTTTGGTCACGCGGAATATCTTAATTTAATTGAGCCGCAGAGGGGACCACAGTTGAGACTTATATTAACCAGGAAGTATGGAATGCTTTTATGATTATGATTGCCTGTCTGTCGCTTCTTGATGAGTTTGAGTCCTGTATCATGTGTACACTGTGGCACGCGAACAGCTCATAAAAGTTATTAAAAATGATATTGGAATGGTGGTACATGTCTTCGGGTAAGCATATCAAACAGTATCTTGTTGGAACGTTAAAAAAAAGGATGACGAAACATTACGTTTTATGGCTCGTAATGATAACATTTGGCTTATCAAAGCAACTCAAAACAAGTTAGAAATGAGAGACTTTAACCTGTTCGTTATATTCAAGTGGATGAGGATTATGTAAAAGTTATCACAGGTAGGATTTCAGTTGAAAACAATATTCGTTTAAAATTAGGTAACATTTCCTTTTGCCAGTGGAAACTAATGAGCTCCAACAGATTGTTCAAAGCCTTTCTGATTTTCCGAAAATGTTCTTTAAAGGTACATATTCAGTTTTTATCTTAATCTTCCTTTTGGAGAAATCTACTGAGTCTATTTATACGAGTTATTTATAATAGTGATTAAAAAAATGTTCTGCAGATAACTTTCAGGTTGACGATAACTGTAAGAAATCGAGAACGCTTCCCAAACCCATTTATAACTCAGGTCAAGGATGAGATTATTCAAGTTTATTGCAATGCATAAGGAGTTCAAGGAGTGTCACATTTAAATTAAGTGCTGGTGCTCAAGATTAAGGCATATTTTATGAATATTGAATAAGAAAAGAACGCTTAAGTACATCACTTAAAATATTTGAATCATTTGTCTTCAGGTCCATCAACCAGCCAATACGTTTCCATTTCGCCCTTTCCTTTGACCTTGACGAAACCGCGTGATTCCACTTTGTATCCCACTTCACGCACTTTCAATGCTGTGTTGTTTGACAACTGAATCTTCCAAGGATCGCAGCTGCTCTCCATGCGTGAGGCCGTGTTTACAGTGTCTCCAAATAAGCAATACCGAGGTACCTTTAGGCCGACAACTCCTGCCACCACTGGACCCGAGTTGATGCCCACTCGAATAGCCACATCAGCGTCATGATGATTTTTTAGCTTTTTGATAACGCGTAAAGCCAAATCGCAAGCGTGTTCAGCATGCAAAGGATTTATATCAGGAGCTCCAGACACTGCCATATATACCATGCCAACAGTTTCCACCTTGTAAACAAAGGGGGATATGATCTCTTCGTCTAGTGCGGAGAATACTTGATTCAGAGTGTTAACTGCCTGCATAGCTTCTTGGACATTATTTGAGCCGCTGTCGTAGATATTCATGACTTCAATAAAAATGACGGAGACCTCCTCAAAGCTCTGGCAAACATGTTCGTGCCCCATCCTCATACGCTCGGCAATGGGTCGTGGTATCATTGAATAGAGCAGTTCGTCGCCTTGACGCTTCCAGGAATCTGCCAATTCTAAAGACTTTTCCAGCTCATCAGATCGCTGCTCCTCTTTTTCAAACAACATCTCCAGCTTGGAGCAATGTTGCCAGCCCGCCATGACAAGTTCACGACTCAAACCATGCGGATTGAGATCATTTAGGTACAAACCAATGCTGTGTAGTTCATCTAGATTCTCTATTAAAGGACTACATAAAAAGATTAAGCTATCAACATCCTTAATGTAGAACATTTGCCCTTTGAGCAAAATGGACCGAAGACCCTGCGAAGAACGACGTTCACCTGTTGCGGGATCAATTTCCTCCTCACCGACCTGGTCGTTTTCTTTTGGTTCCTTCGCGCTGAATTCCTTTGCCTTTTCTAGTGCCATAGTCTGGGCTTCGTTTAGGAGCATATCGTCGTAGTTCTCGAAATCCATGTTAAGTACTGCATCATAGGCGGCACGATTGTGTCCGGTTCGAATAAGTTCAAATTCAAAAAGAACAGCTCGCATCTGTATCAAAGTGTCCCAGTCGATTGTGGTATCCTTTGGACGTCGGCAATAGAAGAGATCCATGACATGGGCTCCAATAAAGGCCTTGGGATTGGCTCCCGGATTATGCATAATCCATGTCTCAACAATTTTTTCGCCCCCATGTGTTATTTTCATGTCATGATTAAGTACAAATGTGAAGGGAAACAGCTCGAGGAATACATTTAAATTAACTGTGGGCATTTTCAGTTGCGATGGATGGGCATCTGTGTTCACACGCTTGGTCATATACTCCCTATTATCAAAGTCCAAACGATACTTAACTATAACCGTTAAGGGTCCCTCTGTTAGCTTGATCGGACCCGCAGTGCCTCCGGTGATGTCGTTCTGGCTATCGATCACATACGCCTTTATCTCCAGTCCATAAAACTCACGTGCGACTTCCGTCATCTGCCCGATGAGATATTTCGACATTCCCGTTCGACTACTGCGATATAATATGACAGCTCCACTGTCATCCATGCTGGTTAGCTGCATGCTCGGTGACTTCATTTTAGGATATGTGAATCGCATAATCAAATGAATGTTATCGATAGACTGCAGAAAATCGCAGAAGTAGCGACCCGTGGAGCGTATCATCTTGTCATAGCCGAAATTACTAAAGAATCGCACGAAACATTTTCCAAAGAAGTTCATACAAAAGTCAAAGGACTCTCCCGTACAGGCAGACAATGCTGCGGCAATGTCCGGCATCAATTTATCCGGATATATCTGATGCGTTTTGAAACTGTTGTGCTTACAGTCAACTATTCGGCAAACTTTTGCCCAAACGTCCATGCCGTATTCCTCCTGCACATAGTGCTGGACACTTTCATACAGCATTCCATACATAGCGCAGACAATTTACAATATCTAAAGGATAAAAGATATATACTTAGTTATAATTATGTTGTACTATATCATTAACAACAGCTATATCAAGAAGGCTTGTTTTATATAATATTGTTTGTCTATAAATTTAAGAGAAATCCTATAAAGAAACTTTTTAAAATTATATTTTAAGTATCTACTTTAGTTCTCTAAGCTCCTATTCAAAATGGGAAAATAAATTGTATTTTCTTTTTATGTCTTTGATTCTTATATTATTTTTTGTGGTAAGAGAATAAAGTTTTGTTTAATATACTTTACAATATCACATAGCTTAGTTAGTGTCAATTTAATTTAATTATTGCCACCCTCATTAAATAAGATAAGGAAGGCTTGTATTAAATAACATTATTTGTCTATAAATCATTTAAAAGATATGCTATAAAGAATCTTATTAAAGGTGTATAATTTAGTTCTCTAAGCTTCTATTCAAAATGGGAATATAAATTGTATTTTCTTTTTTATGTCCTTGTTTCTTATCTTCCTTTTTTTGGTAGCAGAATGAAATTTGTTTACTATACTTTAATATACCATATAGCTTAGTTAGTTTCAATATAATGTAATTATTACCACCCTCAAAACTATTTTCCTTTCTGCGAGATATTTTTATGACACATTTACTTACCTTTTACACGATTCTGTTCAAAGAAGAGCAACAGGTGCGCTTTTAAATTGAGTTTGAATAGTGATTTCTTTTAATTCTTTGTTAGCTGTAGTTTTCCCCACATGTCCTAGCGCATTACTTATTTATAACTCGAACGTAATTTAATTTGCCAACACACAAGAAAATTATTAATATAATTTCCACAAAAGCTACCGTAGTCTACTTTTATGCAAGCACTGCTTTCCCTGAGGATGCTTTGGGTTTTATAAATGTGTTTTATATATGTAATTGTGTGTCGTCCTCTGCGCGTGTTCGTCCTGTGAATGAAGCGCGTACCGTTGTTGGCCAGGACTTTTATAGCCAGCCAATAGCCGGACATTTCCGTTCGTTTATTTCATTCGTAACCCTTTGGTTGTCAACGACCCCGTCCCAGTTTGCCCGTTGACAATGTTTCATTACATGTCATTGCTCCTTGTTAATGCCAATTGACGCTTACTTTTCGATAAGGTTTCCACAATGAAGTATCTTTTCTCTATTTTATTGTTTTTGTCATAATAACTCACACGCACACAATGTGTTCTTTGCATTCTTGTCAGTCGTTTATTTTATTTGGGCTTAGACCAGTAGTTTGAAATATAACTTCCGCATTTAATTAGTCTTCTGGTAAAAGATCAGTATAATACATAGTATAGTGGTATTGTCACTTAGTCTTAACTACTACTTTAAATTCAGGCTTGAAAGAATTGAAAATCAGATCACAAACACGTACATATCTAAATTCGTGAATTTTTTGCCTCTTTAATCCCTTCTGTATTTAATACACTTCTGCGATTTAAATACGTTGTTCGGGTATGTTAAGCTTTATTATACCCAGTCCGTGTATTTATGTACATATGATAGTATTTTATTATCTGTTTTGTAAGAGTTGATTTGTGAAATCGTAAATCGTATTAAATTTCGGTGGTTTCTGTTATGGAGTAGTTTAGTAAGTTAAATTAAAATTTTATTTCATATACGTCTTTTTAAATTATCTTTTGTTAATCAGCTTTAACATATAGTAGTCCGATCTTAACCATATTACACTAGGTTCAATACTTAATTAAGTTGGGATACCTTAGGAAACAATCACGTTTTTATATCCTTGCGGAGGGTATTATAATTTTGTCACGAAATGTTTAACTCATTGATGGAGGCCTCACAGACCCCATAAAGTATATATATTCTTGATCAGGGCGACGAGCTGAGTCGATATAGCCATGTCCGTCTGTCTGTCTGTTTCTATGCAATCTAGTCTCTCAGTTTTAAAGCTTTCTTGATGAAACTTAGTACAGGTCCATCTTTTTACTGCATGCGTGTCGGAACCGTCCGGATCGGATAACTATATCATATAGTTGCCATATGAACAATCGGTTCGAAATCAACATTTAATACGAACACCTTTTTTGCTTCTTAAGATATCTCAACCAAATTCACAGATTCTGTGTGGTTCTGTGGGTTCGAAATCAACATTTAGTATGAACAACTTTTTTGTTTCTCAAGATATCTCAACCAACACATTGTGTGTTTGGTATAGTTTTGAACAGGCTGGCCAAATTTGGTGTAAATTGGACTACTATATCATTTAGCTGCCATAGGAACGATCGGTTCGAAATCAACATTTAAAAAATGTTGTAAAAATTCTGACGGCTTATACTGGGCACTGCAAGGGTATCCAAACTTTGCGGCGACAAAGTTAGCTTGCGCTATATTTTATACTAAACTTTGTTTTTCAACCGATCGTTCCTGTAGTAGATGATACACTTCAATCAAATTTATTAAGGATATACAGAAGAATACCACAGAATCTGAAAGTTTGGTTGAGATTTCTTAGCTCAGCCGATACTAGTCCGATGCTTCCTAACCTAACCTAAATGTCGTCTTACTGCACGGTAAAATTTAAAGATCTGTATTGTTTAAAAATTGAAACCCATGTCCCTTACTGACATTTTAATAACATTATGAGAGAATATAATATTTTGACAGTTTAATTTTAAGGCAGTTCTGTTTAAAAGCCATTAAACAAATCTCATCCCATTGTTTATGAGGAGCAGACAAACAAATTTTGACAGTTGATGACAACGGTTATGTATGTACTTAAAGGATGTGAAACGTAGCGTTATTTACTCTGCAGCAAATACATATTTTTTCGGCCTGGCGCGTGTCACTCTTAAACCCGTCGCTATAAACGTGACAACGCACTTAATTATCGTACCCTCCTTCCTTCGTCCGGACTTGGTATCGATTTGGTAAACAAGATAGAGCGTTGAAATTTCACTTGTGGATTATGCTGGGTGTATGTAACGCGTTTATATTGCCGGTTGGACAATTGGCACGCAAATACATTTGTACTTTACTTTTAAATGATTAAATACCTCCTAATGATTGATGAACTGCGACGTTTGCCGCAATTAGAAAAATAAGGCAACATTTATTATGCGAGTATGTACCCGTTGTAGTAAGTGTATTTATGATTTCGTACTTGTGTTTTTGAATAATAATATAAACAAAGTTTCTTTCAGTTCCTTTTAGAATGAAAGACCTGCCTATTTTCCCAGGCCAACTTTATTGAAGAGCTTATCTTTGACAATTTGTGCCATCAGACCATGAATGAGCTCAATCGTTGAGCGGCTGCAATCGCGAGTAGCTTTCGATAGTTTGTCTTCAGAGCGCTTTTCATTCACATCAGTTCCTGTAAGATGCAATATGGCAATTAAAAGATACAATTATGTTTGAGCAGATTTGTTTGTAAGTACCGCGACCTAAAAAGTTTTCACTTTGCTCCAGCTTCTCCGACAAGTCCATGATTTGTCCGGTTGTGTATTCAGTATTAGTAAGCAGACCAGAGCTTCCCAGAGTGTTTACCCAGTACTTGTTCCACAATGAATCAAGTAATTTACGGTCAAGGGCCGACTTAAAGTAGCTTATCTCCAGTGGGTAGTACTGCTTGCAGTGCACACCAAAGTCCTCAATCTTATTTAATGGTATTGTTTGATATTCCGAAGGCTCCTCGTTAGGTGGCTTGTAGCCCTTTGGATATGTGCGGAAGGCACCGAGACACACCTTGCCAGCCGAAACAGTGCGCACAGGGTCCACGACAATGGCAACAAAGGGTTCCTGATAGGTTTGATTAAGCATTTGTGTGGACACATCGATACCCGACAACCAGCATCCGTAGCCAGGATGGCTGTGATACCAGCCCACAGCGTGTTCTAGTCGACCCACTTCCTTGGCTGCTTCCATATAGGCAGTCATGTATTCATAGGCCTGTGCCTGCGCATTAACGCGCGTCTCCGTGCCTTCCACAGGCAAAGCAAATGCGTCCATCACAATCTGTAATTCATTCAAGCTGCAACAATGCAAACCGGCAAATTGTTATTTAGTTACCATTGTGTTGTCCTCTACTTTGCCCAGCATCAGACCCATAACCTCTAGAGTACCCCCAGATCGAGCGTGCATAACCATCTTCAGCAGCGCCAGTGCTGATATCTTAATATCCTTGAAGAAATGTGGATCCTTCTCCCAGGGCTTGGCATCAATTATTTGACGCTGTTGTTCGGCATCATACCGAAAGATTTCATCACAGCTTGGCAACGTTTGTATATTGTTTTCCAGCTCCCAAGTCTTCTGAGCCGTATCAACGTCCATGTTTTTGATAATCTAAACTTCAAAGTTTTCTCTTTATTTGTTAATTTTATTTTTCCGGCTCGACGGTTCTTGGTTAATGTTAGTTCAATTGAACGGGTCATTAAACTGAACGAATGAGCTTATTCAGTATTTTCCAACTATTTTCGTTCAATTTGTTCAGCTGAACCGTGCTTCGCAAGGCTAACCAAAGATGAGGCATTTTTATTTTAAAAATCTGCCAAAAGATGGCTTTGTTTTTGTATGTTAAGTTTCGCAAAGCTGCTAAAATTAAAAAAAAAAATAATCTCTCAGTACTGCCATTTTATAGACACATTTTTTGACTTGCTTTTGATTGACCTCCAGTTAATACTCGCTAATAACAATAAAACTTCATATACGAAGTTGGGACAAAGTGAATCCTTGAGTCATTTTGGTACGTACGCACTGTATAGATGGCGTCAGCTTGGTACGTTGCACTCTATAGATGGCGCCCGTTGCACTTTGCCACGCGCGCTTATTTAAAAATAAAAAAGATAATTATTTTTAAAGTAACAACCCGATTTTTTTCAACAAATATTGAAATTCGAAATAAGATAAATTCAAGAGGATTTTTTTGACACATCTTTCGTCTTTGTAGCCCTTCCGGGGGCCTAGTTCTTTCAAATGAGACCCAAAAAATCTGGAAAATTCAGGAAAGGTAGGGAAAATTCTACAAAAAATCGATGCAAATTTCAATGATTTTTATATTCCAGTGAATGGCCCAGAATATTTATAGATATTAATTTTCTTATGAGAAAACGTATCGTGATATTGTGTGTGATACACATAAGTTTCTCGAGATATTTTGCTTGCAATAATTCCTTAAATCTTTGTCAAATTCAATAAGAAAATTTTTTAACATAATTATTTGCTTATTTATTTGTATAAATACTACTAAGAAAAGTATAAAATATTATCGATTTGAACAAATTGATAGATACAGTATGCGAAGCTAAGAAATTATAGCTTTCCGATATAAATCATGGTATGTTGCTTACATATATTAAAATATATTTACATATTTTTCTCAGAGATTAAAAGATATCATTAAGCTTAAGTTTTATTTTGTTCCATAGCCTCTAGGACTAATTTAAGGATATTTTTCTTTAGATCGTCAGCTATATGTGGCCTAAGCGCGCGCATTTGATCAGCGACAAAGTCACCAAATATTTGTGACGACGTATTCGTTTGCTCTTGAGCAGCCCTCGCTTTAGCCATAACCGAATCTTCTTCGTTAAACTGAACCGACTGTGTGTCCCCATCTTTTCTTGCTCTTCGCCTCGATGCAGTAAAAAAACTGGAGCAAGTGTTCATGTCTTCAATGTACTGATCTTGACTCTGGGAAAAGTCAGCTTTAAGAAACGACGGATCATTGCTGATAGCTGAATTGGAGAGAATCTGAAAATGGTAAAGAAAGTTTAACTAACATATTGTGAATTTTTTGACAAGACTTACCAAATTCATTTTATATTTACGTGGTTCGCAGACCTTATCCAAGAACCTCAAAGACTCAAAGTACTGCCACTTTATAGACATATTTTGACTTGCTTTTGATTGATAACCTCTGTACTGGGCCCGAAGATTATCCCATTTGGCCTTGCAATCGGCTAGGGAGCGATTTAATGCCTCTGCAATTATTCGAAAGGATTTTTCCCGCATTTTACTGTCCTTGTGACTAGCTTTGCTTGAATCCCACAACAGCTCCCGTTGTTCAACTAATTGTATTAATATTTTTACGTCAGACGGTGTCCATTCCGTTTCAATTTTTCGAGGCTTGCGTGGCCGCTTTTTCATTACCATCTGCCTTACAATAATTAAGTATTAATTAAACAAAAATAATATGTAGAAAACTCACCCAATCGAACTCCATTTGTTTACAAAAATAATTGTTATCGACGACATATGATATTGCAATGGGGCTGCCAGACATTGCTGCCAACTCTTCGGGTCATAAAAAACGCTAAACTAGCCTTTGAAAAAGCTAGAAATAGCCAGAAAATTTTGGTGGTAGCTAAAAATAAGGTGGAGTAGTGAAACGATATTTTTATTTATTTAGGGCCGACTTCTTACTTGCCTTTTGCCTTAACGGCATGTTAAACTGGTCGATATTAAAAGTTTGGTTTCTTGTCATAAATAATAAATTTTGTCCCAGCCCCTCGATAATGCTAGGTTTACATTGAGTGGCACAGCCTGGCACAGCGCGTCAGGGGTGCATTCGTTAACGAGATATAAATCCAACAAATCGGCTTTGCTATATTTCCCTGGTTCACACGAAATAACTTGATTTAGACTCCAATTTAACAATTTAAAAATTTTGCACCATCACTTTTTTACTAAATATCGTTTACCAATTTCAGGGCACGGAGCCAACTTATTGCAAACTTCAAATAATTTGATAATGGCAATATGAGAACACGAAAAATGATAAATCCTATATTTATGGTAAAGTAACATTTTTATAAAGTAGTCTTTGTCGAGATAATGAGAAATCTATTACTTTTGATTACTTATCAAGTTTGTCAAACATGTTGTCTTCTGCAGCTGAACTTATGTAGATATGATTTCATTTAAGCATACAGCTGCACTTCATAATTATGACAGCATTAAGCTTCCCGACGTAGTCCGTATCTATAAGTATAAAATTAAATGTCAATATCATTATAAAATGAGTTTAGTTTTTAAATTGTTCATTTGGCTAAAGACTCTTTCCACATCTGCGTTCTTTGATTTCCTGCTTGACACTTCAGCCCAAAAGCTTGTGGTATCTATAAAATTCGACCACTTAATAAGGTGGACGTACGAGTATTGGAACAGAATCTCTTCAATATTGATTGATTCCACCTTGAAGTGCTCGAGGACGTGCACATTTTCCGCTTTCTTGGCACATAATATTTTGTCGGCACAAAATAGATATAATTGCCGCTATTTTAGAATTTATTTATGTCAATTGCAAAACATTAATGTTTTCGTTTCATCTATTAAAATATTGCATATCTTTTAAGAGACAAAAATATAAATCTTTTGATTTACCGTTATTCGCGAAAGACATGCAAAAAGAGAAACAGATGGCCACCCAGAAAAATACAAATACATTTTCAGAATCTTTATTTTTCATGTTTGTATACATATAAATATATAATCACATGTGCTGAATCTACCAAGGATAGGAAAACTTAAGGCCAATTGTAAAGAACAATTGAGTTACGAACTCTCCGCTTAAGAAAATCAACCAATAATAAATACGTACACACACTTGAATTAACTTTGGCTAACTATTGCACGCCATATCGCTTCGTAACATGGCTGAGCTCTCTCCTCTCTCTCTGTTTTTAAATCCTTATCTATTCTTCAATATGTATCTAATCTTACCAAGCACCAAGTGGTAGGTGGCGGAGGGGGGTTTTAACATTTTTGTCGTTTCGTCAAAATGCCGTGTTTCTGTTAAAGCGCATATTAAACAATTTATAAACAATGTATCTTTGTTGTTTGTTATTGCGCAGGTGGAACCTCTGCTGGTGGTTGCGCATCTTCACGCTCAGGCTGAGGTTCCTGTATTAAAGGTTGTGCCTCGCCGCCCCACATAAAGCCACCGGGACGATCTTCAGCAGCTGCTTGGTAATTGCGTTCAATATGCTCGTTGAAAAGTCTTTTACTGCAAAAAATAGTTAAAGTTAGTTTGAGGATGAACCTTTTGACATAGGGTGGGTGCTTACAGAAAGTATGGTGTCTTGATCAGTCGATAGCCGTTGGAAAGTTGTGGATAAACATCTTCGAGGACATAGTAGACGTGTCCAACGCCCATGCCAATAATGTCGACCCAAACAGTATTGCCCAATATCATTGAACAGCAGAGGAGCACCCAAGGCAGATAAGGTGCCTATCGTAATGATTCAAATGAAAGATCGTTATATTAAATAAAGTGTCATTAAACATACCTGAAAGTTGAGCACTCCAAAGAAGTTCATTGGCACCATGGGATTGCGTCTCGACCACACGTAAACCAGCATTAATGTGAATGCCTGGCCTAGGAACAAAAGGTTTACAAATATACCAAAAAATGTCATCAGCACGCCTCCAAATATGAACATCATGACAAAATCCGAGCTGCGACCACGGAATGAACCATCCTCCAACATACGGCAATAGCGATACGTAAACACCATGTTGAAGAAGAAACTAATACCAATGGTTCCAAAATAGAGGAATGTAGTTGCCAGTCGCCAAATTTGAAATTTTCGCACTATTAATGTGGGATTGAAATACAACTGCAGGGGCGATACCAGATCCAGATGCTATCAATAGTTAAAGTGGGTTAAGCATTAAGAGTACACGTCAGCGTGCAATAAATGCATTATGCGTTATAGCTACTTCAGGACTCACCACCGCCAACGTTGTGAGCACACAGACTGTGGTGTATGCCCGTGTCACTATTGGTATCTCCAAGTAGAACTGTCGCAGTGCATTCATGTTGGGTATTATTTGGTGGGCTAATTGGAGTTGAAAGAATTGTGCGTGTGGTGGCTGCGCCTTTAGCGCTCCCGTTCACATCTGCTACGGTTCTATGTTGTTGGTTTATGGTTGTACGCTCTGTCCTATTTCGGCTAGATTTAATTTTTTATAATGGGCCGTTAATTATATTTCAGTTTGGCAGATTGTTCCTACAAATATTTTTGTTTCTTTTTTATTTGCTATGTTCTAATGATTTTGTAGCATTGGAGCGATATAAAAATAGTGCTATCGTTAATCGATAGTTACACTTGGCTAACGCACCGGCTTAGCAACTATGTACATATTTCTATCGTCTGCATATATTTTCCGGCAGAAGCACAATTTTATGTATATAAATATTACTTAAACTTTAGCAAACATTTGCATTTAATTAAAAATTAGCTCCACCATACGTGAGCAAAATATTTTGTAGGAATACCGTAATTATAAAATAAATTTATATCAGTTGACCAAAAAAATATCGATGATATATGATACCTTATGCATATTAATCGATATCTCAGTTATTATTATTCTTATCGGCTGCAAAAGTGCTAGTCGCCATTATCGATTTGTGGCAAAAAAATAGAGAATTAAAAGATCGCGTTACAACGTTACGCACCGGCTAAAGAGCGCATTAAACGCGACGTTAAATTTAATTTAGATGCAACAAATGAATTTTTTGTGCCCCACCAACTAGTCGTGTTTTTCGTGAAACAATTGCCACACAACTAATCAATATCAAAACGTCTCTCTGTCTGCCTGTGTGTATCGGTGTGTGTGTGTGTGAGTGTGTGTAAATTTTGGTCCATTCTTTGGTGCACATAATCAAATTAGATTGGAAATAAAAGTGTCTAATTGAAGGAAAAAAAAACAGCTTCATCATGACTATGGCTGGGCAAACAATCAACGACAGGCTGCTGGCTGCCCGTCACAGCCTTGCTGGCCAAGGACTGGCAAAGTCTGTGTGCAAGGCCACAACGGAGGAATGCATTGGGCCGAAGAAGAAGCATTTGGATTGTAAGTAGAATGCAAAATAAGAAAATGTTTTACGATGGTTGAGTAGACAATGAAGGAAACAAAATCAGAAAACTAATAACTGTTGGTCTATGCACGCACATACATATGTACTACAAACACCCAAAATTAAGTCCATTCATTCAATTACACAAACAAGCATCTTGCTCTCTTCTTCCACATCTATAATTGGTGGCATATATTTTTTCTTGATGTGATTTGTAACGTTCCTTGTGTATGTCATAAAATATATGGGCATGTATGTATGTATGTACATACATATTTAGATTTGCTTACGGCCAGGGCTGCATATTTTCAAATTATATCTTGCTTATCACTCCGTTTCGCATAACTGTAATTTTGACTTGCTGTATGTGATATTGTAACTTTTTACAAGTTACTCATACATCACACCAAGTCCACATCAGTACATATCTATATACATATAGAGTTTTGGCATTGCACCTGATGCCTTAGCTACTGCTTGTCTACTTGTGGTATTTTCCTTTGCTTGTTCGCCATTCATCGCTTACTCTCAGTAGTGCTCTGGGCCTCTCTTTCTAATGTTACGTCACTTTCTCACGGCTGCACGTGTGTACGATTTACAATGAGAAATATTGTGTCTGTATGTGTATGCCAGCATTTGATACTGTTATTGTTGTTAGTCTAAAAGTCATTGCCTTTTAAATTTATGCACAAGTCTTACAACTACAAAAATTAATCATCTAGGTTTTGTATTGCATTTCTGATCTGTCAGCCAATTGACATTTTGTATTATTTCTTATTAGATTCTGTTGGATAGGACTCTTTTGATTAGAGTTTTTCTTGCTAACACATTTCAGCATACATTCATATGTATAAGTTCATGTGTGTGTTGACCTGTTTCTTCTGTTTGGCACGTTTGCAAGTTTGTTGTCCAATGAGCGCGAAATGACTCATGAGAAATTTTCGTTAATAGTACCGTACATACATATGTACACACATATAAGCTTATGTGATTATGGATGGGAATTATTTGCACTTACATATGTATGTATTTGACACATAATGAGCACAGCTTTGCGCTTCGTTTTATCACAAACGTGGCTAGAATTTGGCTTGCAACGACATTTTAAATGTCAATACATACATACATACATACATACATATATGAATGTTTGTTATTCTTGCAATTATAAAAATAAATCAAGTTATGTTCCGGTCATTTATCGGATTTTGTGGCTACAGCTTGCGGTCTCTCCATATGCACAAACTGTGCCCTCGTCATGCTCCAGTTCCAATGATTTAACAGCCGCTGATGGGAATATAATCTTTTCTTATTTTTATTTTAAATTGATGAATATATCCTAATACACATGGAAAGATTGATGTCTTTAATTTAACCTTCAATGCTTATTTTTCTTTTGTTTCCAAAGCAAATGCTAATAAAACGGCAATATATGTCAGTTTTGTTTTTGCTTATATAGCTCTTAGTTCTTCTTCTTAGCTCTAGTTCTTCGAGAACAGCATACTAATCTTAGCTTGTGACTGCAACTTTAAATCAGAAAACACACTTTTTAATTAAACAAAATCCAATGATAAGTTCGTCTATCGAATAAACATAAGGTACAATTTTTAGAAACGAAAAACCTGTTCTCAGGTTACAGTTCTGTAGCAGGTAGAATGTAAAGAATACTTTTAAATTTCTCTATTACCTTTTCATTCGTTTTCTTTGCTAATAAATACAAATTTAAAACTGTTGATAATTTGAAAGGTTAGTTAAGACAAAACTATAAAAGGGCTTTGTAGAAAGTATGGTTCAGAAAAACGGGTAACAATCCGTGTTAGTTATCCTTACTTATATGTATATATTTGAAAAAACTGGTGTCACTAGCGTCAGCAGAACTGCCGTTTGCCTTATTAAAAAACTGCCACTAAAAAAACCCTAAATTGCCGTAAAAATCGTATTATGAGAAGTTGATGGAATTTAAATTGAAGTCTTTTTCATCTTGAAATTTGATTAATTAATTATAACGGTTTCGTAAAATTTTGTTGTATCGGTTTCGCAATGGTTTACCGTTTCTCCTCCTAGGAAAATACCGAAACAAACCGTTAATCATGATAACCGTTACTCGGCTTGAAGAATTTCGGTTCATCGGTTTCGGAATAATATAAACGTTTTATTTCGGTTATGGTTTCAGTTATGGTTACAAATTTCAATCGGTTAATAACGGTTAACCGATTTGGTTACGGTTTGAGTCCCTGATATAAATTGTAGTTTTCCAATTGTATTTTAATTGGACTTAAATGCTATTCAATGTTTTAAATCTTGTTATATTCCTTTAATAAATATGAATTAAGACACATGTATAATAATATTTTTTTGTAAAGTAATCTTTTAACTATCTATCAACAATAGCATTTGTTGGGACTGTGAATTGTTTTTTAAAAAGAGATTTATCTTAATGTAACTTTATTTCGTTTACAAAAGTTGAATTTTCCAACTTCGACCATTACTTTATCATAACTGAGTGGGAAGAAAGAAAGACAATTATGAATCTAGTAGCAAAAGCACTAAAAACCATTTTCTTAATCATATAAAAAGTGTATAGTCTTCCTTTAAAGATTAAAGAGCTTATATTTTTGTAAATTGTATTTGTAAATAGTTAAGGACTTTGGAAGCTCAAACTATTTTATTGACCACTTAAACAAGCATTGGAATTATCATATATTTGTGCCCTTCGTCTATTATTTCCCATGTAAAAGTGTATGAATTTTAATTGATGTACGAGCATGCATACAAATTTCAATAATTGTATTGATTCAAATGATTAATTTAATGTCTTGAATGTACTTGTGAGTGTGTTGCACAATTTGCAGCCCCTTACGAGTCGATTTGAAAAGCATCTGCCTGACAATATGTAAATAAACGCCCCTCTTTCATTTAAACGGTCAATAGCAATAGCTTCATGTTTTATCAGCATCCATGTGGGGATTCTTAAATGATTTAAATGTTATCTATGTATGTGATGTATTTAATGACCGGGGCAGCTGCCAGAGACAATAGCCTATCAAAATATATATATATAGATGAACATATGGATGGTATATATTGTGTGTTTCGACGAATCGACTTTTCAAGTTGCATATGCAAAACATAAGAAGAAAACAAACGAACGATAAGCTGCGACTGGAGGCGTCCAAACAATTGATAACAACCAAAGCATTTATTTATTATACATGTGCATATATGTATATGTATGTATACATACTGATTTACAAAGTATTCATTGTTTTCATTTATTTCATTGCAGATTTGGTGCATTGCACAAACGAACCGAATGTCTCGATACCGCATTTGGCCAATTTACTTATCGAGCGTTCACAGAACGCCAATTGGGTGGTCGTCTATAAATCATTGATAACAACACATCATTTGATGGCATATGGCAATGAGGTATGCATTTACAAAAAATACCCTTTCTTTTTCACGGCTTTTACTTTTATTATTTTCACTTTTCATTCAATTGTTCGTAATTGTGGGGCGTTGCTTTTATACTATAAAAAGGTCACGTGCGTTCTTGTTTTTTTTGTTGCTTTTTTGGTTATATTTATTTATTTATTTCGTTTGCTTAAGTTCTTACTTGAGCTTTGCGTGTTGTTAAGTTCTTCGTATTATCGTGGTGTTTATTTTATTTTCAGCATTGTTATTTGCTTTTTGTTATGCGTCCAGCTATTGGCGACAAACTGGCAATCTTCCTTTGTTTCGGTTGTTCTGACCTTATCTCGGTCTATTCTTAAACGTTTTGAAAGCACATTCAATTTAACTGAGCTTAGGGGCATTATTTTGGTACAGAAACCGAAAATAACTGTTATTCATCAAACTTCAACTAAATAATAACTTAATTATTATTTAAAGACTTATTCAATAAAGTTCAATTGCGCTCATTTTTATACCCAAAAGAGTACCCAAATCAGGAGCCAACTCAACTCGTCCAATAGATTTACTATTTTTAAAATAATTATTATCATTGCCATAAAGGAACCCGAGAGTGACGTATTGCAGATCGAGATTGCAGATTATTGCTGATGACTCCCTTGTAGTATTCCAGAAGTGATTTGAACAGATGTATACCCATAAAACCAATTAGAAACATTTACATGATATCAATAAGGCCACTCCGACTGACAATCTCGAGCCAAATGTGTTTGAACAAATTCTCCAAATATATTGTCTGTTTGCTTCAGCTGTCTTTTTATACCCTTGCAGAGGGTATCACTATATCATATAGCTGACATAGGAATGATCGGTTAAAAATCAACATTTTTTTGTTGCTTAAGATATGTTATCCAAACATACATTGTGTGTTTGAATTAGCTTTAAGCAGGCTGACCAAATTTGGTGCAAATCGGACTACTGTATCATATAGCTGCCATATGAACGAAATCAGGGCTCTGCAAGGGTATCCAAACTTTGCCGCGCCAAAGTTAGCTTGCGCTATATTTATACCATTGCAGAGGGTATTATAATTTTGTCACGAAATGTGTAACGCATTGAAGGAGGCCTCATAGACCCCATAAAGTATGTATTTTCTTGATCAGGGCGACGAGCTGAGTCGACATAGCCATGTCCGTCTGTCTGTCTGTTTCTATGCAAACTAGTCTCTCAGTTTTGAAGCTAACTTGATGAAACTTGGTTCAGGTCCGTCTTTTTGGTGCACGCAGTACATATGTCGGAACCGGCCGGATCGGATCACTATATTATATAGCTGCCATAGGAACGATGGGCTCGTAATCAACATTTAGTATGAACCACTTTTTTGTTTCTCAAGATATCTTAACCCAAACTCACAGATTGTGTGTTTGATACAGTTTCATACAGCCTTACCAAATTTGGTTCAAATCGGACTACTACATTATATGGCTGCCATAGGAACGATCGGTTTAAAATCAACATTTAGTATGAAAAACTTTTTTGTTTTTCAAGATATCTCAACCAAACTCACAGATTGTATGGTTTCAAACAGCCAGATTAAATTTGGTGCAAATCGGATTACTATATCATATAGATGCCATATGAACGATCGGCTCGAAATCAACATCTATCAAAATTTGTAAAAAATCGGACCACTTATGCAGAGCTCTGCAAGGGTATCCATGCTTTAGCGCGCCAAAATTTACTTTGCGCTGTATCTTTTTGTTTGTTTATAAAACATGATGATTTGATGATTTACATTGATGATAATTTCGCATTGACAAATGTATAAAACTAAAGAGGATCTATCTATGTATAGTAATTTAGTTTACATCTTAATTCTTGACCAATGTTTATTCAAAATAGATAAATGAAATCGAGCTATCAGATAGCAAGAGAAACCCAAGAAAGAGTAATTTTCCTTAAACTTCTGTTGTGATTGCACTGCCATAATTATGTTTAATGCTATTGAATAACTTGCGGAGCAGTACTATTTTTATTGCTACTGAAATTTGATTTGATAAATGATGAAAAAAAAGGAAAGATTGTTCTTAGAGCACAGTTCTGGCTAAAAAAACCGATAACTATATAAATTCTGTTTCTTAATATCAAGTTTAAGAGGTCGAAAACTCTTTTTTGTATGTTTTTATTAAATTTGTGTTGTATTTTTTAATAACTCTTAACAGTCAAGTCTGAATACAAAGAGGCATCTAAACTTCGATCAAAATTTTGAAAGTAACTTTAAATAATCTACAAAAAATCACAAATATGACAACCTCGATATAGAGAAAAAACTTTTGTAAAAGTTAGCTCATTATATTCAGTCTCAACGGCATTATAATTTTCTTTAACATTATTTAATAGTTCGATATTAATATTAACAAATACCAATTTATATTTGCTATTATTAATCACAAACATATTTCGTTCTCTTTCAGCGTTTCATGCAATATCTCGCATCGAGCAATTCAACATTCAATCTCAGCTCCTTTCTGGATAAAGGAACTGTGCAAGGTATAACCCAATAAAATTCTTTCACATCGAAGCGAACACCAATGCTGAACATTATATCAAAATTGATGCTTTCTAACACAGACTCATGCTACGAAAAAAAAAAAAAAAAAAAATTAAATTTAATAATCAATTGAAGAATTTATATTACATGCTTACATATTCTTCTCTTCTTTTCTTCCCTTTTCTTATCTTCTCATTGACTCTATCTCTCTCTTATATGTGAATGCTGCGATTGCGTTTGGCTTATTCATTTGTGTATCCGTTCTAATGATAACATTTCAATAATATTGCGTCTCGACTTAAAAATTATATGCTACGCTTACTCATCTCCATAATAATTCTAATTATAAACAATTTTGAAAATCATTATCGATTTACAACAATATAAATATAATTATATACGAATATGTGAATTATAAACCTATACTACAGATGGTGGCATGGGAGTTCCAGGTGGCAGAATGGGTGAGTATCTTGCAAAGTCTTCCATATCGGTGTACGGGTAACAACAAAAACAAACAACAATACATTGTATTTATAAAAACAGATCTTTTGTGGCCATGGCTGTAAACTAAATAGATATCTAACCAAAATTGGAAAATTTACTAACCAACTAAAGTATCATGTTTAAAAGTTCTATATTTTTGGCATTCAAAATTTGTTAACGAACTTAACTAACGACCGAATGACTGGTAAAACATTAATGTGACTTTCCCATGACTATAGTTATTAAAATGTTATTATAATACTAAATAATTCGCATATTCAACAGGATATGATATGTCACCCTTTATACGACGTTATGCCAAGTATTTGAATGAGAAGTCGCTCTCCTATCGCGCCATGGCTTTCGATTTTTGCAAAGTGAAGCGCGGGTAAGTAGACACATTTTTTCTTTCTTATTATCTTAATTAATTAATTTTTTTTTATTGGCACATCAGGAAAGAGGAGGGATCGTTGCGAAGCATGAACGCGGACAAACTCTTGAAGACGCTGCCAGTTTTGCAGGCACAATTGGATGGGTTGCTGGAGTTTGATTGTCAGTCCAATGATTTGACTAATGGTGTGTATAACATAAAGCTAGAATGAAGCCTTAACTATATCTTCTAATTATTAACTTTATCTTACAATTAATGTAATCGACAGGTGTCATCAATATGAGCTTCATGTTGCTATTTCGTGATTTGATTCGTTTATTTGCCTGTTATAATGATGGAATTATTAATTTGCTTGAAAAATACTTTGATATGAACAAGAAGCAGGCACGCGATGCTTTGGACTTGTACAAGAAGTTCTTGGTCCGCATGGATCGCGTTGGTGAATTCCTAAAGGTGGCCGAGGTGCGTCATCCTGCAACGAGTTGACCTATGAGAACACTTTTTTCTAACTATCAATTTAAACTGCATTTCAGAACGTGGGCATTGATAAGGGTGACATTCCCGATTTGACGAAAGCTCCTAGCTCTTTGCTGGATGCTTTGGAGCAACACTTGGCTACATTGGAGGGACGCAAGGTGTCAGCAGCCAATACGCCCACACAATCTTCGAGGTGTGTTGTTGATCTAAATTAATTTAATTTTTAATTTGGAATGAATTATTTAAATTATATTACGTTTCTTAATTATTTCGTTACAATTTTTTGTTAATAATCAATTTGTATTTCTTTCTTATCCCTCTGTTCTATGATTTTGTATTTTGGTTGCATTTGACTTGAATTATTGAGAAGCTATCAACGCACAAATGTAAAATGCGCTGTCTCTGCACTCTCTTCAACTAGCTCGGCATTTGGAACTGCAGCTGCTTCAAGTAAATTTGATAACACCAATGGCATTGATGAGCAGCTGAAAGCTCAGGTGCTGGCCGAGGAGGAGGCTGCCATGAATCAGTACAAAGTAAGTGATTGATTTGATTTTAATAAAGGAATATTTAATCAAATTGTATTTTTTTTCTTCTTGTCTTCGTTTGCTAGTCCAAGGTATCGTCGCCCACCAGTAGCGGTGCTGGTGGCGCTAGCGCTGCACTAACAAATCCATTCCTATCGTCACCGCCAGCCTCACAGGCTGGTCAGCCGATAGTTGATCTGTTTGGTGCCGCGTCAGCACAGCCCGCTGCTGCTGCAGCATCGGCGTCACAGGCGCTGGCCACAAAGGCGTCCGATGATTTGCTGCAGTTGGGTAATCCATTTGCTGACATGTTTGAGGCCAGTGGCAATAGCGGCGGCAACGTTGCCGCTGCTGCAGGAGCAACAGGTGCTGCATTAAATGTCAATAATTTGTGGATGCATAATAACGGTAGCATGCTATAATTTCCTCATTATTTTCAGTTTTTAAGTTGACTCTTTAAGTTTGTTAAGTGCTTAATAGTTAAGTGTTTAAGTGTAGTTTATTTATATACATATGTATATGCATATATACTATATATATATACATACATATATATATATATATATATATATATATATATATATATATATATATATATATATGTATATATATGTAACCCATATTGCCTTGTAGCTGTCTCAGACCCAAGTGAAAATCAAGCGATTATTGCTCTCTGGCCATTTTGCAGCACAATTCTTTGATGCACATATTATTCATCATAAAAACATATATTTTATTTATTTGCGATAATTTAAGTTTGATTTTGTAATATATCATTTTGTAAGTTTGTTTTTTCTTTTCAATTCTTCTCTAATGTATTGTTACTCTTCATTTTCATCACTGTTTTTTCCCTACCCAAATACAACAACAACAACAACAACAACAATAATAACTACAACCAAAAATAACAATGATAACGATAAACACGAACGATTAACCAAAAACGCAATATTAAAACACGTCCAACACTTAAAAAAAAAAACTACAAAAAACCGAATCCAAATCCAAATCGAAATCAAAAATGAAATAAAATAGGTTTCAATGGCGCTTCAGTTTCCTCCGCTGTGGCGACAAATGCCTTCGTTTCCGATAGTAATTTCACATCTGTTTTTGGTAATACGGAACCTACAGGTAAGTTTCCTTTAACCAGTCAGCAATTTTGTCATTAATCCATTCAACTGCAATGCAATTTATGTAACTAAATTATGCTTAAGATTAATCAAACCACTACTTTGAGTTCAATTGGATTACACTTACTTAGTAGGAATTATGTTTATATGGCGCGGTGCTCTTGACTTGCACTAAGTCAATTTAATGTTCAATATTAATGGCTCATGTGTTTAGCATGTTATACTAACAATTTAAATAACAATTTATTCAGAGTTTGTAAACATTATCTCCCAAGTGTTAGCAGAACCCAAATACTAGATATATCTGCAATTGTTCATATATTATTCCAACAATGTATAGAAGAAACATACAAAACTTTTATGATCTTGTGCTAGTTGCTTCAACGTATGTGTGAAACTGAATTATTTACATTTAACGAATTTTTGAATTTTGTCAGTAATTTTGATTATACGATTTTGTGTATTAATTTTATTATAATTTATTTAAATTTTTTATGGCAACCCAACAAATTCCCTAATTATTTGTGTTGAACAAAATCAGCATCCTTGTCGTCATCGGCTTTGCCAAATCCCTTCTTCGATGATATGCAACTCAGAGGCGTTGCCTATGAAAATTTTGTGGATCAGCAACAGCATCAACCGCAAGCAGTGATGTTTTATATGCAGCAACAACAGCAGAAGCAGCAGGTGCAACAACAGCAACAACAACAACAACATCAATTTCAAGATAATTTGGCGATATTACCTACTACCACGATGCCACAATTTCCCACAGGTGATCTACTCGAGATGAACAAAAAAGTCAAAGCAGAAATCTATTTTACATTGCTTTGTTTTTGTACAGAGCTTCAATCGTCATCACTGATCCCATTTTGTTGTGCTTGTAGTGCTGAAGATACACACACACACACACGCACACCAAAACACACATCCACAGGTCTCGAATCTGTTTATAGAGTGAAATATGTCTGTATGTATTTCAATATTAGAATCTTGCACATATCAGTAGCGAAAAATCAAATAGCACCACTATGATATTTTTTTTATTGATCAAAAAACATACTTTTGGAATAGTGATTGCAAATTGCTTAATAATCCCCTAAATACAAAATAGCAACACTTTTCAATTATGCTCTTAAAATGATTCAAAATCAAAACAAACCATGTTTGCAATACTTCAACTTAGTTATCTAGAAAAACTATTGTTCTATAAATAAGGTGATCTCGTGAGCTTATATTGACAGTTTACCTTGGTCTCGATTCGACCAAGTTCTGACAATTTTATATTGATTTTATTATTATATTACAAAATTATGTCCTGAATTACTTCCCAAAGTGATCCGTGGCTCTTTTGCTTAAAAGTTGCATTTGCGCTTGGGTCATTAGCCCATAGATTGGATTGACCATACTAGTGGTATATCATTTTCATTGTTGAACTGGCCGATTTAGATCTTTCCCTTAGTAGTAAAAGGAGTAATATAATTAAAGTTTAGACAGAAAATAAAGCAATATGTTAAAATTTATTGTTTGAAATAATCACAAGTTTATTGCTCAATAATAAAATGATCATAGTGGGTGGTATTATTACTTTCTTTTTTGATAACTGCACATACAATAAACTAAAAGTTTATTTAATTTATTTTTAATTAATTTGTGCTTATGTAAGGTTCTAATATTCTACAATACATACATATATTCTCATATTTCAATTCATCTAACAACTCTATTCGCTAAGAAAAATGAAGAAATTATAATATGTCACATTTTTTCCTATAATATTCTGATGTCCTCTGTTCATTTATTGATTGTTAGCTTTTTGTTTCTTTATGCTTATTTAAAAATTACATATTTATTAAGGCTTGCATCGGTTTTCACTTTTTATTGTAAAGCAATAAATTTAATGTTTTTCTCGAGTTGCATTTAGAGAAATGCAGAATACTTAAAGTAAATTCAATTTGGAAATTTTGCAGCATATTGAAGAAAATTTACTTCCGAATCTTGTCAAAAGTGAAAACCGTGACACGCCTGTCATTTAGTTGTTGAAAAATTGCGTGATTGTGTCGTGTTTGTGCTGTTCAATAAGTTGTTTATTTAAATGTAAGATATTTGATGTCAACTGATGATTAAATCATTGACATTTCATATTATTTGATTGGGGGAACAATTATTTTTGTTAGGATTTTATGAAAATTGTTTCCGAAAGGTAATAATTTCTAAGGTTAACTTTTGAAAACAGAATTTAGATAAATTTTGAAATATAATAATCTAATTGGGGTTTGCTATTGCTTGCATTATTTTGAATACCTAACTTCATTTCTAAATAAGCTAACGATTTTCATATCAATTGATACATGCTTTATTAACTGTTATTAATAAATATTAAACAATAACATTTCACTCTCTCTGCTTGGCACATAGAAGAATCTTTTAACATACATAATACACAAATAATATTACTAAACTCAATTATATGCAAATTAATAAATACTTCAAAGTAAAAAGATGCACATAGTATTTAAAGATGAAAACATTTTATTCACATTATTTATTTTGTCAATATATTTTTCTCTTTTTCTCTTTATTATGTTTTTATGTACGTAAAAAAAAAACAAAACAAAAATACTTGACACGTTAACTTACATTGTCTCATGTTTACAATACGTTAATGTTGGTGGCACAAATCCATTATGTAAAAAAATCTTCAACATTTACTCATAAAACGCTATAACAAAACTCAAATATATACATATTAATGTATGTGTGCGATAACAATATTGCTGGCAAAACCGAACAACAACAAATATAATTAAACAATCGGGAAAACTCAATGGAAACATTTTTGTGGGCTTCATTTGTTTCATCCTCTCTACAACAATATTGTGTATGTCTTTTTGTGTAAATGTCTTGCTAAACGGTGCGCTGGCTATACCACAACAACGACCAAAATAACTATAATATTGTGGCACTCAAAAAATCAAAAATCGAAAAATCATAAAAATCACAACAACAACAACAATATAAAGGCTTCGATGCTTTGGGTGATGTTCTTAAACCGGCCACAGCCAATAGCAACAGCAATCAAATGAATGTTGTCGCCACAGGTGCCGTCTTCCAGGGCTACAATAGCAGCAGTCCAGGGCTGACACTGCAGCAGCAAAGCTCACTACCACATTCACATCAACAACAACAACAGATACAGCAGCAACAACAGCATCAACTGTTACAACAACAACAACAGCAACCAGCTGGCACTGGAAAGATATTAACCGGCGATCTGGATAGCTCACTAATGTCACTAGTTGATAATTTAAATATAAATAAAACGGCAAGTGCAAAGTGAGTAAAACCGAGCAAAGAACTAAAGCAATATAAATTAAATAAAACAACAAATAATTTTGTGCGTGCGTGAACATTTCTGTATGTGAGTGTGTGAACGAGTGTTTGAAAGACAATAATGTGGAAAATGCATCATAATCATTAATCAGATAACCATTTACCAAAGATCACATACTTCCATTCCCTTCTCTTCGATGAAAAATTCCAGCCTGGAGATCTCTCTTGTCCAATATTAAATCTCAATTCAACCTGTCAATCAGTTTGTATATTAGTTAATGATCTTAGCTAATAGACGCATATCTCCCTAAATCTTAAAATCCAACGTAATAAATCTTAAGGTCCATCCAAAATCATTTCCTTTCATCAATTCCATATGTGTACATAAACCGCCCACAATTCCGCCCATAAGAATACTTACTTAGTTCAAGTATTTGAAATTCAGACTCAAAATGCCTTTAGAAATGTAAATAGAAAATCGAATCAAATTCATTGATTTCGTCTCTATATCATTACTCTCTTACCCCATTATATCTCATAGACCCGTGCAATGGAATTCACCTAAAAATACAGCGAAACCAGGTGCTAATTGGACACCACAACCAATGGCGGCTACAACTGGTGCTGGCTATCGTCCAATGGTGAGTTATGCCTCTACTAACTCTACTCTCTACTCAACCGAACTACTACTACTACTACTACTCATGTACTACAATTACAACCACTACAACCAAAAACCAAAAAACAATACAAGACGAATCAAATGCGATAATTGAATTTGCCTCCAATTAGTTTGATTAAATAAGACAGGAAAAGAATCAAGAAATTTTAAGGAATTTGTGCCCAAAATCAGAGAAGAAACAAAACAGAATGCATTCTGATATACAACGTTTGTGTCACTCAACACTTTAGGCTCACTTTTCCCCGTGTACAATACAAGTTTCATTTTCATTTTTATTATTAATATTATTATTTAAATTTAAAGTTATTCTTTCGTATGTTTTGTATTTTTATCGTATTTATTGCACATTGCATTTGCAGTTACAACTTGAAAGCTACTTGGTTTATTTATTTATTGCCTTGATACATGTACAATTTATATTTGACTTATGATTAACCGAAATTTTGTAATGCAAAGATAAAAAATCTATATGTTGTGACATTTTCCATAATAAGTTTGAGACCTTAACAGTTGGGATGTGAAAGTTGTTCCTCACTAAATTATCCCAGATCAAGCCAAGTTGTTGCAAGTTGTAAGTTGAATATCATACATATAATACATATGTATATAAATATTTATTGTTATTATTTTACAAATTATGAATATATTGGTTAATGTTTCTCGTACATATTGCACTACACACATACCAACATCCTCAACATATACACTTATCTTTAGGGCTAAACTACTATGTGGCACACCTCGTATACTATGTAGGTCTGAAAAGCAGTTACTTGAACTCTCCCTACACAAGCAGGCCAAATAAAACTATTACTCACTTGCAAAACAATCTCGTATTATACACCCTCATAATTGTACTTGTACATACATATACATGTAATTCTCATTTTAACTTTGATTTCTTTTATTATTTTTGTATTACTTAATATATACTTATATACTTATATATATATATATAAACTATCACTTTCTTTTCTTTATTTTATGTTGCTTTATATTTCAACTATCCAACGCATACTGCAAATCGATACATATCAATAAATAATAACAAAATATCAATATCAATATCAAAATAAATCGAAACCGAAATCGAAAATTGACAAAACTCACGATGCGCCTGTGTTTATGCTGTCTGTATGTTTGTGATTTATTAATATATACTATATATGAATAATTCATAAATTATGGATATTATTATATATATAATATGTGTATATCAATATGCAATACGTAGGCACATGGCATGACAGTAAGTCCTGCGCCAATCACAATCAATCATCCGTATATACATGCTAGTTATCCTGTAATGCCAAATTATATGCAGGTAAGAATGATGGAAAATAAACACAATAACTAAATCGCAAAACCGTACTACAAACTACTTTGAACAACATAATAAAGTATAAAATAAATGTTTATACTTAATTCTTACTATATTTATAATTTGCTTTTATTTAATTTTCTAATATTTCTTTTATATTTTTGAATTTGTGTACTTTCATACTTTTTTTTTTGTTTGTTTTCATTTATGCCTACAATCCTGAGTTGTCTTCACTTTCCACCCTCAATCTATGCTGAGTTATAAGAACTGGTCATCCGCTCTCCTGTATTGTTATGGTGCCCCTACTATCTACGCATATTACCTTCTTTATAGGTCTCTGTCTAAAAACTCTGGCCGCATTTAACTATTAGAAAAGAAATTGCTTAACACATTTCCTTATTCTTTTTTTTTAACTAAGGTTAACTATTTAAAATTGTAGAACTTTTTAAGTTTTTGTTACGATTCGAATTTGTTATGACTTAATTTGTAGAAATAACTAGTCCCAACAATCTGGCCCATTTGCTCACAATGAAGTAACTCATGGCGGTTTTTCTTGAAAGCCTACTTCTACTTACTTATGTAATGTCAATTCTCTATCCAATCTGTTAATGTACCACCGAGTCGTAGCTGTTGCGTCTGTCTTAGCTCTTTAAGTACCCCTGCATGATTTGGATTTGGCGCAATACTATGTTTTCAGATAATAATTAAATATTTTGGATATTATAGGGCATGCCAGTGATGGGGCAGCAGCAACCGAATATGATGGGACAGGCAGCCCCTTTGACTGGGGGGCAACCAACGATGATGGGGGCGCCGCAAAGTAATGCGGGCACGGCGACGGGGATCATGCAACCCACGCAGGCAACGCTAAATGGAGGCAATAAAAACGTTCCACTGGATCCATTTGGGGCGTTATAAGGCGCTATCAGCCACACACAGTTCACACACACACACACCCACACACACACAAACACATTAAGCGCTATAACCTCATAGGCAAGCCACATTATAACATGAAACCACATATATATTATAAAATAAAATATAATATAATATAACATATGATTTGCAGATATTAAAACGAAAATTCAAGAAGACAAAACTAAGAAATTATTAATGTTTACACTATGCTACATACAAATTAAATGCAATGAGATGCAAAAAATTCTATTATATGTTGAGCATTGAGCAAACTCTATAGTTAAATGCAAAATGCATAAATATATACATATATACACATATTATATATATATATTTATATTATTATTATGAAATGAGAAAAAAAGAAACAAAGTAAATGAGTTTGACTATTTATATGTATACAACAATTTATATAACTATGCAAGAACAACTACACTAAAAAATTAATTTCCATAATTAGCTAAAATGAAACAGAAGCAAATAAATTTTGTGAAACATGCTTATATGTATGTACATCTACATAATAAGATTAAAGAATAACCTGTAGTTGTGTCTAACGCCAATCACTAAATATACACACCTAAAGCTAAACTCGTTGAATCGACTATGTTACAACTGTCTGATACAAATGAACACCGTCGATAATATTGTCACAGCAAAAAATATAGACGCCATACAGCTATTTACTATGAATTATAAACAATTAACTATATGTTAATACGCTTAAGTAAGAGCAAATCTTAAAATCTTAATTGTGAGCGCCTCATAACATTTTGCAATATTTTGATCCGTCTATAAAAACGATTCTCGTTTCCTACTTATTGTTATTTTTATAGCCGACTTTTTTTTATTTCGGGCTTTAAGACGGCATTATCGTATAGTTCTTTTTATTGTTAAAATTCTTTGTTGATTTCAACGGAAAATAAGATTGAAATAACGAAAAGTTAATTGTATTTGTAAAGCATTCCAGACTAGTTTCAATTTGAACCCAAATTTAATTTGCGTAATGAATTTTGTATATGTTTAAGTATTATTTCAATCGGAAATGAGATGTAACGCTTTATTATTATTGTACATTTGAAAATCAACTTTATATTTATGTATGAATGTGTATGTAATATTGTTTAAGGCTTACGCTGTATTAGATATTCATTTAATTGTTTGCGGCGTTTATTTAAAACAAATATCAAATCTATATATTTATATACATATAGTTCATTTTTAAATTGTGTAAATAACATAAGGGGCAGCAAATTGCTGAACTATGTTTAAATAAAAGTCGCATATTATACACGATATTCATTTTTTACTCTTTTTAACACAAAGAGATTATTGTCATTCGTTTGCCTTAGTTGTGTAAGTACAGATCCTTCTTTTCGTTGCAGGCGTTCGTAAAGTCGGAACTCTTTGGACCTCTATATTGGATCGCATTTTATATTTATATTAGTCATTTTATTTTCATGTTTCACATTCCGTTTTCTATTTATGATAATGTATGTGTAAATGTGTATTCAGAACTAGATGTACCTAAACAAATTTTCTTGTTATAATTTTTACAGTGGATAACAGCAACAGATATGAAACATCTTAGTCACTTAATCAATGAAAAACTGGGCGCCGTAGAGTAGGTAATACACACCAAATGCAATAATATTAGAGGCAACAATCATGAATGGAATTTTCATAAAACTTATGTATATCTAAAAGTGGAATCCCAACAAATCAATGTATATTTAGCAAAATTATACAATTATTAACGAAAAAATGATAACTACTAAAATGTTTTATGACAATATTTCTACGCTGAGGTTTGAGCTAAATTTTACTATACTGTACTATGTATCTAGTTCTAACAACTACAGCATCAAGTACTATCGACTTAAACAATGTCTGTATCTAAAGCTGCAATTTGTTAATGTTTTATGAAAAAAAAAAAATTGCTTAAAAAATAGACATATAAAGAAAACTAATCTTTAAAATAAAACATATAAGAATTTTCGTGTATACATGCAGCCCATTTTGAATATTACCTACGAGTTAGTTCTGCGCTAATAAGCTTAGCAGAGGTCCGAAAATGCTTAAATTTCAAACTCAAGATTGTTTTCAATGGAAATGTATCTTGACTAAAGGAAAGTAAAAAGCTGTATGCATACTCGTAACTTGTATCAATTTGAATAATCATACTTTTGATTCTTTATGTTTAATCAAATTTGAATACGTTTCTATATATGTTAATTAATTTGGCAAAATGAAAATATTTATATTTATCTGTTGGTCCAACTAATCAATATACACTAGTCGGCATATTTATTTTGACATAGCTTACATTTGACTACAAGTCCATTTTACCAAGTACTTTTGTACTCTAGGCTCGAAAAAATTTTTAAAATAAGGTGCATATGAATAACTGTAAATTTACTTTATAATTTGCCTACTATCTTTTGTAATTTTTTCTGCTGATGAGAATGCAAGCACACCTCGAATTTCGCATGGCATAGGTATTATGACAAAATTTTTGTAGTTCAAAATTCTTAAGTAATCGATTTTGGTATAATTTTCTTAAAGTAATTTTGGGTCGTAGAGTTCAAAAATGTAAATCTTTTTTTGTCCAGATAAAAATGTCAAATTTTACAGGTAAAAAGCTTAATTTATATTTTTTTAATTTAAAAAAATTACATAAAAATTAAAAAAACAATATTTTTTGTCATAGCGGTTAAGGCTTATTAGTTTGGACCAAATCGGACAACAATTACAGAAGTTTCGACTATATACAATGCAAAAATGCAATTGTCAATACAAAAATGTATGAAACCCATACGTTTTTGCAACGCGGAGTATGAGGAACAATTGTATATATTCGAAACTTCTGTAATTGTTGTCCGATTTGGTTCAAACTACTTTTAAAATAAACGTAGACGAATAAGCCATGACAAAAAATACTTTTTTTTATAGCTTTTATATAATTTTTTAAAATTAAATGAAGAAAATTAAGCTTTTCACCTGTAAAATTTGCCATTCTTGCTCGAAAAAAAAAGATTAACATTTTTACGTAAAAAAAACTTTGCCAAAAACCAGATCGATCAATTACTTAAGAATTTTAAGCTAGAAAAGTTTGTCAAAATTCGTATGCCACTGCAAAATTGTGCTTGTTTTCTCATCAGCAGAAAAAAATTACCAAAAATAATAGCCAAATTATTAAGCAAATTTACAGTTATTTATATGCACGTCATTTTGAAAATTTTTTCGAGGTGTAGAATACAGAAGTATTTGGTAAAACAGACGTGTAGTCAAATGTAAGCTTTGTCAAAATAAATATGCCGACTAGTGTATATGTTTTCGTTTCAATATGTATTTCACCTCAAAAGCAACTACACTAAAATATTTGAAGCATACTTAAAAAAAAATAATTCATACCGCTCCGAAATTTTTCCTCATATATTTGTGAAACGTATGCTATACACATTTTTGCGAAAAGTTCAAAGGCAGATTTGGATGTATAATAAATATTATAACATTATTAGATAAGTACAGCACCCATTCTTTGAAAAACAAATTCATAAATACTTGTATTAAGACAGTTTACGAATTGTATAAAATTTATGTTGAAAATAGAAAAACCATAACAAAAGAAATGTTAGTGCAAAATAAATGTGTAAAATAAATAGTTGTATTGTCTATCGGGTTGGGTTTGGTTTTTCTCATGGTTGTTTGTTACTATTATTTTTTGTAATATTGAGTTACAATGTACTTTAAAAAGTACAAAGGGTCTAGAAAATGCACAAAGTTTGTCTAGAAAATGTGCACAATTTTTTCGTGGTGACAAATTTTATTATATTATATTATATTTTTTGTGTAATATCACATGTACTTTTTAATTTTTCCACAATTTTTTTTTTTAAAAGTACAAGCGTATTGCGCTTTAAATTTTTAAAATTTCAATGTCGAAATTCAAATACATAGGAAAAACACTATAGCCCAAATCTGATCTCAATATTTCATCTCCATCAGACAATGAACTCGAAAGTTATTCAACAAACAATTTTTCAAAAACGGACGAAAAGAAGGTTGAATTGCTGACACTATAACGTACAAACCTTGAGGGTTGCATTTTACCGCTAAGCAGCTTGCTCTTTTCCATAAGACAGGGTCTTCCACAGTCAAGCTTGCTTCACTGTACTCTTTTTATACCCTTGCAGAGGGTATTATATTTTTGTCACGAAATGTGTAACGCATTGAAGGAAGCCTCACAGACCCCATAAAGTATATATTCTTGATCAGGGCGACGAGCTGAGTCGATATAGCCATGTCCGTCTGTCTGTCCGTCTGTCTGTCCGTCTGTCCGTCTGTTTCTATGCAAACTAGTCTCTCAGTTTTAAAGCTATCTTGATGAAACTTGATACAGGTCCGTCTTTTTGCTGCACGCAGTACATATGTTGGAACCGGCCGGATCGGATAACTATATCATATAGCTGCCATAGGAACGATCGGTCCGAAAACAACATTTAGTATGAAAAACTTTTTTGTTACTCAAAATATCTCAACCAAATATACACATTGTGTGTTTGACTAAGTTTTAAACAGGCTGACCAAATTTGGTGTAAATCGGACTACTATATCATATAGCTGCCATAGGATCGATCGGTTCAAAATCAACTTTTAACAAATTTTGTAAAAAATCTGACGGCTTACACAGGGCACTGCAAGGGTATCCAAACTTTGGCGCGCCAAAGTTAGCTTGCGCTATATTTTAAATTAGCTTAACAATCTATGGAAAAGCTTTCAACTGGCTTAACTCTTTTTTTAAAGTACAGCATTCACTCAAACTTATTCAAACTTGCAAAGTAATACAAACAAAATAATATAATATATCACATAGCAACACACTAAATATTTATTTACAAATACATTCAATATGCCTTGCTTTAAGAGAGAGAAAAGCCTAACGGTCCGTCCTCGTCGGGACAAGGCACACGATAGAGATGTGATGGCGCCCAAGCCAGTTCGGCCACGGGCGATGAGATATCATGGACTTTTAGGCATGACCATTGCTAGCCAGCATCTGGTTGTTGATGAGAATTGGACGCCCGACTCTTTAGCAGAAGAATTTAGTAGCCTTACAGAGTTGTTAAGTAAGTGATTAAATTATTTATGGGTATCGTTGTGATATTAAAGTCTGCTTTAGAGCGTCGTGTTATCTACAAGCGCCATGAAACGAGAGCTAACCGTAAGCGCCTTTTTGAAAAGAGTAGGCAGTTGAAAATGCAGTGCACCGATGGACGCCTCAAGTTACAGAAGATTTCCACCGGAAATAATGCACACAAAATAAGGAACTTCCTAATAAACCATAGGGATATGCAACGACTATATCAAAAAATGCCCATGGATCAAGTTGCAGATAATATCAATCAGCGAACATTTGTCCTGCGAAAGGAGCGAGATCGTCTCATATTTCGCTTGGAACAAATGAAACGTGAATACAAAAATTTACTCGTAAGTGTTATATACCTACTTGTGGTACAAATCCGGTCAACCTAATTATTTTCTTACCATCATTGGTATAAACAGATTAATCGCTCCGAGGTAGAAAACCGCATCAGGTATGAGAATGAATTTGTGCTTGAGGAGGAGCTTGCGTCGCGTCTTGTACTTAAGAAAATTGAGAACTCAAATGTACGGTTGAAGGCAATCACTACCATCAATACAACATATAAGAAAATGATACAAGTTCTCTTGCAAGATGAAATATTTTATGAACCAATTCTGTGCTCTCTAGATGGCGACATAGAGGATCAGGCGAATTTTATAAAGAACATACTTTATATGGGCAAACCAGCTATAGTTAGATTCAAACATCTCAGCAAAGAGTATCAAATGCTTTTACAAAAGTCACAAAAGAATCTTCAGGCCAAAATGAAAATAATGGCCTCATTGAAAAAGCCACCTATTATATTTGCTCCAGTTGCCCAAGTGCCCAACCGGGTTAGGACAGAAGACATTCAGGAGCATTATGTGCGTCATACTCGAAGCATGTTAAAACTAAAGACACAGTTAGCAACAATTGAGAGTACCATAAAAAATTTGAAATTTGTCACACTTTGTTCACAAGCCAGGGAGATATATCCGAGGTAAGTTCTCTTTAAGCAATGAACATTTATACCTTAAAAATCTCTCTCCACAGAATTAAGCATCAACTGGAAAATAATGCAAATCTAAAGCTTACCATTCAGAGCGATTTACAGAATCGTCAGATGCTCAGAAACAAAACTAATTACGCTGGGTTGCTGCATAGCGTCTTAATGAACAATCTTTCCGAAGAGGAGTTGAAGTAAGCGATATTTAAACTAAATAGTATACGTACTTTAGAAACAACTGTGTACAAATATATATGCATCGTCTTAAAGCATAGAATCACTTGAGTATATAAACACATATATTTTCAATATGATCTCTTTGATTCAAAATGTAGTATTCATTTTAGATACTTCATAAGATAGATTGATTAGTAGATAGCAAAAAACTCTTTTATTAGTTACTTATATTATTTCATTAAATTGTAATGTCCATTAGTCGACTTGACCGCATCAAAGATTTGAAAGCTATATTGCAACAAGACGAGGAATTTGAGCGCAATACGGTGGAGCATATGAAAAATCGAGCTGATGCTTATGTGATAATGCGGTAAGTACTCATTATAAAATAAAATGTATGCATTGACTTATATAGATTACTGTTGATAACAGCATATGCCTATGGAATCTTGTTGACATTCTGCGACATGTAGATCGCCAGCCTAGAACGTTTCGAGCTAGTTACCAGAATTCATATCTGAAGTTGCCGCTGTTGAAGTTTGAGATGCTTAATGTGTGTGCTGCAGCACCAGAGTTATATGAGCAGGATGGTTGAGTTGAGCCAACCCACATGCATGGTCATATTTTCATTTCTTGTTTTTTTTTTCATAGTTGACAAGATAATGCATTTACTGAAGCGAAAGTTGTATAAGCTAATGAAGGCATATGGAAAAACTAAAACACCAATGATGATTCTCGAGCACAGAAATGCATATCATACCAGTTTCTTGGCCTCGTGCCGTGATAAAGAAAACGTCGAGGAGGATCAACAACAAGGAACTGTGATCGAAGATGATCAAGATAAGGCCATGGTCAATATTCCGAATCGCAAGCAGATTAAGGCACAGAGTGCCAGACTTGTAGAAGAGGTTTTGAAACGAGATGATTAAATTAAATCATCAATCAACTGTTAGATAGTTTAGCTTAAATTATTTTGATTTTACAGTACATACATATTACTATTTAGTACATATATGTACTTTTAATTATTTACATACATACTTATATACTTTACACTGAAACAATAAATTCGACAATTCAAATTTATTTATAAAGTACATTCAAAGAATTACTTTTATTTTACTTACAACATTCCTTTTCCCACAGAAGTTTAAAGAAAAAATATCTATTTTAAGCCTTGGACTCAAGAAATTTTCCATATCCGAATTGGAAAAAATCTATTGGCTATGCAGCTAGGTGTTTGGTTAAAAATAATATTTTCAAATATTATTTTTGGGAATTTAAACAGTTGTTTTTACTTTTACTATTATTCGAATAGGTTCATATACATACATTAATATTTGATTAGCGAGATTAAAAGTTTCAGAATATTTTTTAGAAAGTAATGTAACAAATGATCATGTATATCAGGAAATTGCTTAATGTATTTTTATTTTTTGAAAATATGAGAATTTAGAAAAAAATTATAATTTAAGGCTATCTTTGACAGGCCGGAGATTGCATCAACTTTTTGTCAGATTTTATTTAAATTTGATCAGCTTTTACTTATAAAACGATACAAACTTTAATATCTGCGAGTATCTTAAGAAGCAGAAAGTTTTTTAATCGTTCCTGAGGCAACGATATGCTATGATAGCTCTATTTTAACCAAAATAATTTTTTAATTTAGCACTCTCAGCAAGCCATGGAGTAATTTTAATAATATTGAGTTTATTTAAGCTCAAAAACTCATTCATACTCTATACGTTTATTAGGTACACTACATAGTATACAATAATTAAATAACATAACACTTATAAATAACACTTACAATGCCCTGCTTCAAGCGCGAGAAGAGCCTGTCTTTCCGTCCTAGGCGGGATAAGGTAAATGATAGAGATGTGATGGCGCCCAAGCCAGTTCGCCCACGTGCCATACGATATCATGGACTCTTTGGCATGTCCATTGCGAGTCAGCATCTGATTGTAGATGAAAACTGGACTCCCGACTCCTTAACTGAGCAGTATAGTGGGTTTACAGATTTACTGAGTAAGTGGTGCAACAAGGATGTACTTATAATGATATACATAAGTACAAGTTCTATTTTAGGCCGTCGGGTTATCTACAAGCGACATGAGACGAAGGCAAACCGTAGATTACTCCTAAAACAGAGTAAACGATTAAAGATGCAGTGCTTTGATGGACGCCTTAAGCTGCAGAAGATCTCGTTTGGAAACAATTCACATAAGATACGAAATTTTTTGATCAATCATAGAGACATGCAACGTCTTTATCAACGGATGCCCATTCATCAGGTTGTGGACAATATTAATCAGCGCACTTTTATATTGCGAAAGGAACGAGATCGCCTAGAGTTTCGATTGGATCAGCGTAAACATGAATATAGGGAATTACTGGTATGTAGTATATCAGGAAATGAATTATTTTTTGATTTTAATCTGAACAGCTTGATCGTGCCGAGGTGGAAAATCGCATTAAATACGCAAATGAGTTTTTACGAGAAGAGGAACTAATTTCCCGCGTGTTGCTAAAAAAAATTGAAAACTCAAATGTGCGCCTGAAGGCCATTACAACTATTAACACGACATATAAGAAAATCATACAGGTTCTTTTGCAAGATGAAATATTTTATGAACCAATTTTACGTTCACTTGACGGCGACATGGAGGATCAGGCGAGTTTTATTAAAAACATACTTTATCTGGGCCTTCCAGCCATAGCTAAGTTCAAAGAACTCAACACTGAGTATCGACTGCTAGAAAACAAGTCTCGTAAAAATCTCCAGTCGAAAATGCAGCTGCTGAGCTCACTTTTGAAGCCACACATTACTTCGGCACCAACACATAAGGTCAAACAGGAGATACTGGCCAGCTCAGATCCAATGCGTTATGTGCGTGAGACACAAAGCATGGCGGTACTCAAAGTGGAACTGCAGTCTATTGAAAAAACTATTAAGGAGTTGAAATTGGTGACATTATGCTCACAGGCCAGGGAGATTTTTCCAAAGTAAGAGTGCTTGATCAATAATAATTAAAAGTTAACCATTAATCTATTTATGTAGTGTAAGAGATCAGCTGGAGAACAATAAGAAATTGAGTCGTTTGATCAAACTAAATATTTTCCGACGAAGTGATCTTGACACCAAAATGAAATGCACCTCGATGCTTCAGGACGTGTTAGTAAACAATTTATCAGAGGAAGAAATTAAGTAAGATCTAATTAATAATTATCATGTATCATTAATGATAGTAATATAATAGTCGACTGGAGCGCATAAGCGATTTGCGAAAAATATTAAAGAACGACGAGAAATTTGAGAGGGAAACTGTGGAGCATATAAGAAATCGCGCCTGTGCTTATGTGGCTTTCCGGTATGCCTTTGATATTAAAAATTAGATACTTTGAGCATAAGAAATTACATCATTTTATAATTTTTATCCAGCATGTGCCTCTGGAATCTTATTGAAATTTTGCGGAACGTAGATCGCCAGCCAAGAACTTTTCGGGCCCATTATCAGAACTCGTATCTGAAGTTGCCATTACTGAAATTCGAGATGCTTAATATACGTGCCGCACCACCGGAGCTTTACGAGGAGGATCGTTGAGTTAAACTAGTACATTTTATAGAAGTTTTTTCTTAAATTCTTACATTTTACACAGTTGATAAGGTGATGTTATTACTGAAGCGTAAGTTATACAAGCTGATGAAAGGTTACAAGAGAGATATGAATTCATCTATTAATCAAAGCAAGGATCAGTATCATAATCTATTTTTGGAAAGTCGCAAAGCTCTTCCCGCCGATGAGGATGATCAAATCTCACTTGCTGCCGAGGATGATCTTCTTCAGTCTAGCAAGATGACCAATGTTCCAAATCGCAAACAGATAAAGGCGTTGAGTGCCCGACTTATTGAGGTTGCCGCTAAACGGGAATTTGACTAAGACTTATGTTTTGTGTATTAATATTGGTTACTTTAATACACAGTACATTAAATACATGATAAAAATTTGAGTTGGTTTACTGTACCTTGTACGATTATGTTAAGTTGCAAGTAGTACAATGTACATAATGCACATAATGCATTTTGTTCTGTTCATGCAATACTTGTGATAAAATGATGTAATAGAAAATCATGTTTAAAATATAAGTAAATATGCAGTAAGCTACAGTAGAGCATGCTCGACAGTAGGAGACCCAGTACCTTCAGAGTGCAATGATTCAAAGGGAATCAAATATCGGCTTCGGTTTTAGTTTGGGTTGCGTTATATTGGTTTTGTTTCGGGTACGATTTCAATCCCTGATTAGAACCAAACAAGAGAAAATCTTTAAATCAAAATAATCGATTAATTTTATATAAATATATATAAAAGTAATATTATAATTTGTAATGTTGAACACAATCAGAATCGAAATGAAACCCGATATTCGTTTCTGTTTGATTTTCTGGTTAAAAGCATAATTAAGGTAGTCTTAGGGATTTCTATCTTTTCACTTACGTTTCACATTTCATTTAATTTCATTCGTAAAGAACACAACATAGAGAGTTATTTATAATAAATAAATTAAAAAAAGCAAAAAAACTCGTATATATATAATTACACATATAAATACATACATAAATACATTCATACATACGAAATGCCGTGCTTTGTCCGAGAGAAGAGTCTATCATGCCGTCCTCGGAGGGACAAGTCAAAGGATAGAGATGTGTTGGCGCCGAAACCAGTACATCCTCGCGCCCTCAGATTCCATGGACTGTTTGGCATGTCCTTCATCCGTCAACATGTTATGGTCGATGACCGGTGGACGCCCAACTCGTTGACCGAGCAATTTGGAGGAATGACAGATTTGCTAAGTATGTCATCGAATTGTAATATGAAAAGTTGATCAAAAGAAAATGTTGTCCTTTAGACCGTCGGGTAATCTACAAAAGATATGAGACGAAGGCCAATCGGCAGCGATACGTACGGGAAAGTAAGCGACTCAAATTACAGTGCCGTGATGGACGAGTTAAGCTCCAAAACATCCTCACCGGGGATAACACCCATAAGATTCGAAACTTTTTGATCAAACATAGGGACATGCAGCGTCTTTATCAAAGGATGCCTATTCATCAGGTTGTGGACAATATTAATCAGCGCACATTTGTCCTGCGCAAGGAGCGGGATCGTCTTGAGTTTCGTTTGGATCAGCGCAAGCATGAGTATAGGGAATTACTGGTTTGTAATAACGCCTTTTCTATCAAATGGTTTAGTTCTTTTTATGTACATACCTATGTATATTTAGCTGGATCGTGCCGTTCTAGAGAATCGCATCAAATATCGTAATGAATTTGTGCTGGAAGAAGAGCTTAAGTCACGTGTGTTCATCAAGAAAATAGAAAACTCAAATGTGCGTTTAAAGGCCATCAAGACCATTAATAATACCTATAAGAAAATAATACAAGTACTACTGCATGATGCAATATTTTACGAACCTATTCTCCGCTCTCTAAACGGTGATATGGAGGACCAGTCAAATTTCATAAAGCATATTCTCTATCTGGGCATTCCGGCAATAGCCAAGTTTAAGGAACTTAACTACGAATATAGACAGCTCGAAGACAAGTCCCGTAAGAATCTTCAAGCTAAGCTTCAAATGTTGGCTTCATTGAAGAAGCCCCCGCTTTCCCAGGCAACACATGCCAGGCACAAAGAGGAGGTCTCTAAAACAGCGGATCCAAAGCGTTATGTACGTGAAACGCGAAGCATGATGATACTAAAGCTGGTGCTAAAGTCCATCGAAAGCACCATCAAGGAGGTCAAATTTGTGACACTATGCTCACAAGCTAAGGAAATTTATCCACGGTTAGTATTTCGCATTAATTAATAATTCACAATTTAGTTTAAATTATTGCTTACAGTATGAAGAGCCAGGTGGACAACAATGATAAACTACATCGCCTGATAGAGAATGATATGCTAGCACATGAGATGCTTGAGACAAAAATGAAGTGTGCAAATGTGCTTAGGGGCGTGTTGGTAAACAATCTATCTGAAGAGGAAATCAAGTAAGCAATTCTAAAAAATTATAAATTATATACTTTAGCTGTAACATTTGAGTTCAACAGTCGACTTGAGCGCATTAAGGACTTGAGAAAGTTATTGTTTCGCGAGGAGGAGCTTGAGCGTTCAACTCTGGAACACATAAAGAATCGTGGCGATGCTTATGTTATGCTCCGGTAAGGCGACCTAGACATATAAACATATAAAAAAAATACATAAATTATATAGCTTAAATCATATAATTTCACACAAGTAGCAGCTTTCAATCTACGAATGCTATATGGAAACAGTGTTTCTTATCTTTACTGTTTATAAATAGAACGAATGGTGGTATTCCACTTTTTAGAAACCTCACCAATCTATTGAAAACAACAAGGTATTTATTAATATATTTTTGGCATTACAGCGTCAACATTTGGAATTTAGTTGAAATTTTACGGCACGTAGATCGTCCGCCAAGATCATTGCGCTCACATTATCCGAACTCCTATCTCAAGTTGCCACTGCTGAAATTCGAGATGCTCACCATGCGCGCTGCAGCACCAGAGATTTACGAGGAGAATAGTTGAGTTAAGCTTATCCACATAAAATATCTATGATTAACTTGATGCTGTTTTTTCAGTTGATAATGTTATGCATTTGCTGAAGCGTAAGGTTTACAAACTGATGAAGGGTTATTTGGTGGAGATGAAGCCGGCGTTGATTAAGCGTAATAAAGAGGAATATCATGCCGACTTTTTGGCCAGTCGGTACTATTTTGAGGCCACCGAGGATGAAGATCAACAGGCTGTTTCCCAAGAGCAAGATCTGTTACAGGAGAACAAGACTATGGCCAACATACCAAATCGCAAACAAATTAAGGCGGCAAGTGCCAAATATCTTGAAGAAATGGCCAAGCGCGATGAATAAATTGCAGTTTCATATCAAATTTAAAGTCATAAGCACATTAGGCGTATAATATCAAAAATGTAGTTGTCCAGACAGTAAAACAGTAATGCAATTGCATCCCGTACAATAAAAAGCACAGAAGAATAAAATTAATAAATCGTGAGACGAACAATGGAAGTGTTGGGGCTATGACGATGTCTGCAAAAGTCGCTAGTTAACTTTATATAATTGATCCAAAATTGCTGTAGACTGTCGCTTGGGATGGGATTTCATCGTTTCAACTTTGGCTTTTGATTTCAGCTGGATGTTGTTTTAGTTGTTTTTCAGTAGCACAACAATTGAGGAGGAATTGTTTTGCGGTTGCCACATAATAGGTGGAGAAGAGTGTCTCGTTATAGCAAACCTCTACTTATGATCGTAATTTAGTTTTCTTAAGTTCTACATATCATATGTAAGTGCTGTCCTACCAAAGATTGCGTTACAAATGATATTGGTTACACACTTAAAGTGTATCAGAGCTTACTAGTTGGGCCCGCAATTTGGTGAGATCTCGAACTCTAAATTCTTCTTCTAATTATAGTCTCTGTGAGACTGTGTAGATTTCTAGAATAACATTGATATTTTATACAATAAAAACTATTAAAATGTTATTGTATTATAGATATTAAAACAATTGGGTCAATGCCTCATTGAAGATCTGTTACCTTTTATGGAGTATATAAACATATCAATAGGCCCCATTAATCATTTCCGCTCATCAATCCAACACGGCTTCCTCTATTCACAGCAACAATGAGCTTAGCCCGGTAGTGTCATAAAAATGTAACAACTTTATTTGCCTGAAACAGATAAGTGTTGCCACTGTAGTGATCACAGACAACTTGGGCTCATCAACATCAAAATAATAATAAAAAAAAAAGTGAACCCAAAACAAGAGACGTTGACTGTAGCGGGTCTTTTGAGTAGCGCACGCTTCAACTTCAATCTGAGTACATGAGTGCACTTGTTTGTATATCTCTGATGATGTTTTTATATCTGCGTACACGATATCACGACGACTCCTATGACGACGACGGAGTTGATGATGGAGATGATGGCGGCGAGGACAGGAACACGCGAGATCCACATAAAAAGCCCAAATGAGGTTATGTAAGCTTAACTTAGACAATCATCGTGGCAACGTGTTCAGTCTCTGAGCCAGGCCAATGTTTATTCATTTGTCTGGGAGTACAGCCCGAATGTACTTGTATTCATAGTGTGAATTTCATTCGCCCTTTATGACCGTTTCTGTGGTTTGACACTCTCTGACTCCCTCCTCATATAACTCCGGAGAAATTGGGTACAAGTGCTAAACAAAATGTTATTTGCGGTTTCCCTTTAATTTTGTGGCCCCGCTTAATAAAGATATTCGAACAGTTTGGTCAAAATATGTACTTAGATACAAATTGTTTGCTCTAAATTAGTTTGTTGTGTAAATATAAATCAAATATATTTTTTATATTTCTGTGTACACATCTCGTCATTTCATAAGTTGTTTAAAATTAAAAAATGTATTTATTTAATCGATTACTAAAGATTAAATTATGTTATTAAAAAATTTAAATATATTTAGTTAAAAAGTTTTGTTCAAATACATATCGTTCATGTACAATAAAGTAGTATTGAATGTATTTAAAACATGCACTATTTTTATTGGATTTATAACGCCATATACAGATTACTAATACATCTACATCTTTATAATCTGTACACCTTACATTTTTAGAGCAAATCAGTGTTGTTTCTACTGAGATGACCTGCAGTGTGTGTGAAGTAGCCACGAATGAGGGAAGCTATCAAGTGTCAGGTTTGATTGACCTGCATCCATAAGACATCTATCCATGTACAAGCATGTAGAAAAACTAATTTGTTTCGCCTCGCCCCAAATAGTGTTAAGCAAATAATTTAATTAAAAACATATTTATCACAAGTGAACCACAGAAGAATCATAATAAATCATATTGCATATGATACATATGATGCTGCGGAAGTATTAAGCGATTAAATAATAAAATTAGATCAATCATTGAGGTGTGTTTGCAACTATGAATCCTCCAAATTATTACAGGTACAAACGAAATGGATAATTTCACATTACCTGTTGATTGAGGTAAACAATTTTTTATTCAAACAATGTAAATGCTAATAAGTGAAGCATTGCAAGTTGTCTACAAGTAGAAGAGACCTACTTATTTAACCCGATACTTTGCACTCTTGGCCCAAAAACTGCTGCAGTTTTTTCCAACAAATGGTTACAACATTCTCAAAAGCCACAGCCCACAGCCGAAAAATCCACAAGCTAAAAAGTAACCACAGCCAAATGGTATGGCTTGGTAATTATGAACCTTCTTGAATGTTGGCGGCAGTTTGTGTTTGATATTATTCGTGAAGGAGTCACAGTTTCGTGGCAAAAACAATTGGTAGTCAGTCAACTTAACGCGGTCTGCGAAACTAGCCAATTTTATGCTTTTCTACCAACTGAGTCGTGGCCAGCGATTTTTTCCTTTTCGTACAATTTGTAGATCGAAGACGGACAATGGATAGAAGAAAAACTTTGTTTTCATTATGTTTCTTTGATACCCTTTCGTGTAAATGTGCATTAAAAACCTATTTATTTAGAAAATTGTTTCCTAAAGAAATATTTATTTTGAAAAATAACCAATTTTTCGTATGGGAGGCGCCAAGCGACAAGCAGGCTCTTTTGTGTTTAAGTTTAATTGTAGCATTTATTCCCTTTGTGTAATAGAACTTCTTGTGCGTTCGCAGTTAAAGTCTTAAGTAAGAGTAGAAGTTACCATATGGAAGTAATAAGTGTAGTTAACATTTGTATGTATCGAATATGTGAACCAATTACAAATATAATTACAGAATATTTAAATGATTAAAATGGCGTTTAAATGATATTAAATGATTACAAGTTGTATTAATAAGTAAAGTAATTTTTGCTGAAAATGTATTCATTGTATCTGATAGTGTGATAGTCTCTAGATATAAGGGTATTTAAATGGATTTACAGCGGGCAGGCAGCTCCTTTGGAATTATCTTGTCAATGCTTGCGCTTCAATTACGGTCCGCGCTCTGCTTGGGCTGGGCTTTTGTGGACCGCATATGGACAGATGGATGGGATGGTAGGTAATCCAAAGCAGCTACCATCTTGAGCTTCCCTTTGGGCATGCCTCGGTTTTGAGGTGTGTTCCTTTCCTCCTGTGGAGACCGATGCTCGTATCGTGTAATATTTCTTCTTCATTTGCCGACATCATTTACATATGGTTATGTAAGCAACAGTCAGAGTCGCGTCTATTGCAAGAAACGACTGCGGCATGTTTTATTTAATTGCCAAAAACGGCAAATGGGTAGAAATAAAGACCCATAAATTGACTACACATATAAGACTAATAATTTCAAGCAATTCAATCCATGCAATTGGCATACAGTTCCCAAATTGTCGGGGGTCGTGGTCATGGGTGCGTAGTCGTTTCTTAATTTCTTTCTCATTTCTTGTGTCGCCCAGCATGAGAAAGACATGCTACAAATTTTGTTAACGAGTTAGCATGCAGTTCTCAATTAACATATTACTAATGAAGCATTCAATTAAATACATACTTTCTAATTTAAAAAATTAAAATCGCTTTAGTGATGATACTTTCATTATATCCACGATAAAAAGTTCTTTTACTTTGATGTCGCACCCATTTCCCTCGCATCTTAAACTCTAACCAAACCTGCTTTTGGTCAAAACAAAACTTTGACAAATATCTGCTATAAATAAATCTGTGTCACCATCGGGCTAGATCAGGCCAATAAAAGCCCAAAAGAATACATTCGAACCATTCATGATTATGCAATTTATAAAATTAAACGAGAATGTCAGACACGCAAACGAACACAAAAGATTTTAAGTAATAAAACTTGCTTTGGATTCTAACAGTTTGAAGAATCCTCAGCTAAAGCTAAACTTTCCCAGCAGCAAAAATCAAAAGACTTAGACAACAAACTGAACTTGGCCATCAGTATTGGAAAACGCCATGCATAAATATAGTAATAATGTTGTTTAATCTACCTAATTAAGTGAGCCCCATAAATATTCAAAAATCGTAGATAAGCATAACAGCTAGACAATTGGCAATGTTGTTCCATGTTGCACGTTCCATTTCGTGTTGGGATGCCATTAAAGCAATCGCCAGTTAACCAAAGAAGCTTGTTCTAAGCCTCAGATAAATATTTCAAAATCACTTTAAAATCTTTATAGATATGAATTTTCTGTGCTAAAATTTATTTAACTTGGCATTAATTTTGGATGCATATGGGCATAACCAATGATTATCTTAATTAAATATTATGATAAAACAAAGCCAAATACACGCCCAGTTGTCAATGGAAAAATGCAAAACAAATACCAAATTGTGTAAGCTTCTTGTTGGTGCTTGGTATACCCTGTAATTTTTAAAAATGGATGATTAGTTAATTTCGTTTGCCACGAAATTTAAGATAATTAAAAACAAATATACAAAAATATAATTATATTTAAAAACGAATAAACAATGTACTGACTATACTAACGTCTAAGCAGGGTATCTTTTTAGTGGCAGACTCTCTTCAACAAGTTGATGTAATTGTGCAATTCTATGGCATCATAGTACGATTCTTGGGTTCTCGTCAGACAACCAGCTGCCGGTCTATGCAAATTTTATGTCTTTATGCCGATGCTAAATAATTATATGTATACAGCTGTGGTTATCAGCAAATTGAAACAACAGCCGAAACGTTGAGACAAGACCTTAGGACCTCAAAGACCCCAACCATTGTCGATTGCAACAACGCCCACGATTTTGGCCAAGTCAAATGCAAGGCAATCCAAGCTAAGTAGTTGCTCGCTTGTTGCCCTTCAACGGCAAAAACAGCAGCTGCCTGGCATTGTTTTTGCAATTTGTGTGTGCATTGTTGTGCCTAACTGTAAAGCGTGATAATGCAAACATTATACACTTCATTTCATTTGGATTGAAATTGGGTAGTGCTGTGGCATCGGCTTCTTAGCTTTCAATACCTCAATTAACTCATTATGCGCATGCACAGCTTCTGTTTCTGTTTGTCTAGCTCTGTATGTATGCTTTGTAAATATGTTCAAGAGATTCCTATCAATCGAAACCCTACACGACCATTCTTCAGAAGTCGCAGATCTAAGATAGCTTCTGGAGTCTAGCTTTTTGTTACCTTAGAATTTTCGAGACTTTGCAATTGAAATTTCGTGTGTTGGTGGTCAAAAGAGTTTGTTTTTCTTAACATAATTCCCATTCCAAATTTGAAATCAAAAGAATACTTCCTTATAATAATTTTTTTTTTTAGTACAAGATCCCAGATCTTTCGTATTGAATATAGAAAGAAAATAAGAATATGTTTATTAATGAAAAGTTTTTAGAAATTTTATTATCAGGGGTGTTCCACAAAGCTCTAGATCTTTTGACGACAATTGCTTTTGTAAACAACTGTTCCAAATGTTTATTTTTATAAATTATTTAAATTGATTTTAATAAATTTTAAGTTTATTAAAAGGTTTAAATAACTTTTTTTACATTTGACACATTTGCGGACACCAAAAATTGCCTTTTAGTTGTTTTTGGGTTGCTATTGCTTTGTGGAACACCCATGTATTACTTGTTAACTTAATTAATAATAGATTTTAATGATGAAGGCGTATCTGTTAAACTTGAACTTATTCTATTTAATTATGAAGTACTTCTCTGGAATAGGCTGCAGATATAACTACCATATAAAGTTTAGAATTTGGCATACACTTATAAATGTTTAATAATTTACCTTTCACCGAAGAAACAACAACCTTGAACTTTATTATTAGATATTTGAGAGTTGACTGCTGTTCATCTTAAAGTATTCTAGAATTTTTCTCTTAAAATACTATTTACCCAAGACCAAGAGTAAAATAATCCTAAAATTGTGGTTTCGATTCGGGTATATTTCGAAAGAATTATTTCGGTCAAAAGTTCTATGTAAATTTCATCCTATCGGAATTTATGCAAATTTCAAAATAATGAGCAACCAAATATATTAAGAAGTAAGGGCGGTACCAGTTTCGGTTTTATTTCCTGGTTATGTTTAATCTTACAAACAACACAAGATCATTTTGATGTAATAGGAACTTGAGCTTGATTTTGTTCTTGTTGCTGATGTTTTTTCCAATAACAGTTGAATAGAAGGCGACACCATTCCCTTGGCCAACTACAATGATGTACTACGTGCTGATGTTTCACTATTTTTGCACCAGATATATTTGTTTTGTGGAATTCTTGTTGCCATCTTAGGGATCGTGATATGTCTCCCACAGCAATGACAACGCTTCAAATCATAAGCGCAGCCAAGCAGCTGAGCATAAAGTAAAAAAGCACGGAATGCAAGAATGATTCTGTCATCAGTTATCGTTTTGCTGGTATAACTTTTTAAAATTTTTATTTTAAAAATTTGATGCTAAAAAATCAAATTTAAATCTAGAATGCATTAAAAATTATGGTTTAAAATATTGTCAAAACATTCTTTTTCAAAAACATTCTGTCTATCTTTCTGTCTTTCGTTCTATATGTCTATAATTTAACTTAGGTTTACTTGTGTCCTTAATTAAACCTTACATTCATTGATAATATAATTAATTTCCAAAATAGAAAACCATTAAGCGTTTTTTGATAGATTTAATTTATTGAACAGTAAGGAACGTTGCTATATAATACATAGTGTTTGTGCGATTGTATGTGTTTCTGTGTGAAGGGGGAACATATTTTGTATAATGGAAGACGGTACCGATCGGGATGCAATAATGGGAAGGCTTGTCACCTAAGTAGATAACTTGATTAGCTGTGGTAATACAAAAATTAATTAATAGACTACCTTTTAAAATATGCTGGGCGTCAGAAAGGTATGTATTGATTATGACCATTTGAGAGTTGCATCCTGCTCATCTCATAGTTAGGATAGTTTTGCTTTGTAGATAGTTGTATTAGCGAAGTTTGTGTTTATAGCGACCCGAGACTATGTCTCAATCTTGACGAGAGACATTTGCCCGGTGGCAAATGATATATATATAAATATATTTTATCTTCAAACATGTCAGGAACGACCCGACAGTTCGGAACTTATAAGTGACGCCTCAGACATAAAATAAGATGTGTGCTTAAAGACAAGTGAGGCGAACTTCAATTGAGTTGAGTTTGTAATGAAATTAACAATTATGGGTTTCTAAACATGTAGTCTGAAAATGGATAAGTTTAATGATGATTTCACCAAGAAGTTTGATTAAGCTCACCTAAAACATGGTTGTACTTTGGTATAGATCGATTACTTTCCGGTTGCTTCAATAGAACAAATGGTCTCTGCGTCTTCCGCTCTTCATTGAGAAAACTACACCATTCAGGTGGCCAGCTACAGGATTTAAGAGCGAGTGGTCCTTTGTAGTCGGTCCGATTCTTAAAGCCAGTCAATATAGTGAAGAAGCTCAATATGATCAGCACAGATACCGAGAAGGATATGATGAAAACAAGCAGGTCTTCTAGAATTGTCCTGCAGTAATCGGATAAAGTTCCGGACTGCTCAGTACCAGGTGAATTTTGATTATGTTCCTTGGACATATCCATTGGAAAAGCAAAAAAAAATTTAAATATAATTTTCACAGGAGAATTTGTGTGAACTTAATTTTGATGCCGAAAAATGATTTGTGTTTCGTCGAAATAATACGATTTGCTATAATAAATGTAGCATATTTAAGTATTGGTTTGTTTTTTAGAGGAATTCAAATATTTGTTTATAATTTTGATGCCGAAATAATGCTTTCAGCTTGAGCTGAGCAGCTGAAATGAAATGATATACAGGTCGACCGTAGGACCAGGGCTAGAATTTCGAAATTCATCGCCTACTGATGAATAATTTTCACACTTGGCCAGCAAAAGCCAACTTTCTCATTCTCAACGACCAATCGGCTCCAGTTCAATTGGGGTAATTGAAACGCTTTAACGGTGTTTAAGAGCCCATTAGACTGGCGTTTGATGTGATTGAATTATTGGACACTTAAATGGGCGTCCCAAAGGCAGCTAACTGGTGATGCAGTTGATGCATGCTGTCCATGTCCAACACCCTGCTCCATCCACGATGATGGAAAGCGTGAAAAACTTTTGCGCAGTTACCAATTTGGCACCTCTTTGGCCATTTACTTATTGTTGCTACGAGTATGCATTTTAACCGTCATCACATCTCGGTCTTTTGCTTTTCCCCAATTGGAATTGGAAGCCTTACATATTATTGCCTTGGCTTGGCTCTGCTGTTAATGAAGATGTTACCGAATGATGCCAATGTCTGGTACTTCATTAGTACGGAAGTGATATACATGTTGAATTTTGGGCATAGAGATCGTCAAGTGGAGGATTTTCTTGATGCATGTTTACGGTAATTGCAATTTAATTTGATTAAACCATAGCAGGTTACATAATGCCTGTTATTTAACCTTTATTTTTAGATACGAGCCTGACCAAAGCAGCCAAAGTATAAGTTGATAATTGTGCCCTTAGCTCATCAAAATGGGTGTAATATTATCATAAAGTTAGGCTGTTATAAGGTTTGTATCAGCAGCCGGAACTGTGGAAATGCTGAGATAGGAAATTGTAACAACGATTCAAAGAATTATTCAATAATTGGACTTTTCATATCTTTTTAATGGATTTTAAATCAATCCCCTACAATTATTACTGCAAGCTTCCAGTTGTTATATCATTTAGTTGCAACTTCAACTGCAGGTAAGACCTAAGTGATAAGCCCAAGCCCATGAGGTGCACATAGGGTTAACAATGGTTCAACGGCAGCGTTACACAATAATCCACAAAAGACCTCAGTTAAGCCCAGGCCGAGTAACCTAAAAATTGTCGTAATACAGTTTATAGCTTGGAGCTTCTAACAAAAAAGCCCCAAATAGGTGTTTGACTGTGTGTGTGTGTGTGTGTGTGTGTGTGTGTGTGTGTGTGTGTGTGTGTGTGTGTGTGTGGGAAATTACGGCAACGACAAATAAATTACAACAATGCTTAAGGTCAAGTGATTTTGTGCAGAAATAAGGCATATAGAAAACATATTGTTGGAGTTAGAGATGCCATGGCTGCTTTTTTTTGATAACCAAAGAAATGAATAGTCGGTCGCAAAGGAAACGTGCCTAACTCTCAACGCTGGGGGTCAAATGCCGTAAAGGTAACGACGACTGACTTTGTTGTTGGATCATCATCGCATTTCAACACAGCTTAAAGCAGTCAGAGCCAAAACTACAGCATGGAACTCTTTTAGCTCCCCGAAAAATTGATTGCCACTTTAGAAGGCCATTTGGCTGCTGTGGTATGAATCAAGAATGTCTTCAATTGCAGACAAACAAGTAAGTTCATTGAGGCTGCACTTTGCCTCTGACATTACCCATCGTTTCGGGGAGTGTTGGCTGGCAGCGAATTAGGGCGTCAATTTGTACCATGGCTTCTCATTAATTATATTCGCATTAGTTACTTAATTTTTGAGGTGTAAAAAAAGGCTAAGAAGATTGTGTGAATTGACAGTTGATAATTTTATGGTTCTGACAGTTCCATAAAACGGATAAATTATATTAATGGGTTTCAGATATTAGAGAACTGCACATGTAGTGTAAGAAGTACGCCTACATTTTTATTTAAATTAAATTATATTTTAGTAAATAATGACCTTGATAAACAAACTAGAACTGAGGCATATTTCAAGACATATTTTTGCTTTAATTATAATTCCAATTGTTAAACCAAATGTAAGGGGTATTATTTCTTTTAAGATGTTCATTGAATACACTTTACGCTTAAAATTGTTGCTTTGAAAACATTTTAGTATATGTATAAAATGTACTTCTGGTACTAAAATCTTTAAATTTTCCTTTACATACAACAAAATTATTTGCATAATTGAAAAAATTTAACAACTGCAATCAAATTTTTTCCAGTAATTCGGCAAGTTTTGTAATTTTGTTCGCGTGCACATTTTTTTGGGGGAGTTTGTTTGTTTTGTTTATTTTTTTTTATACCGTTCCTTAAAAAGAGAAGAAAAATAACATTATCACAACAAGCAACGTGATTTCCGGAAGTTAAAGCGCAACAAAGGCGCCTGTGCAAATGTTGTTGCTGTCGAATGGTTGCAGTTGTTGTTGCAACTACGAAGAAGCTGATGAAGAAAGTCGTGCGGCAACAGCTGCAACAGCAGCGGCAACGGCAACGGCAACGGCAGCCGCAGCCCAAGTCAACTTGCCATCCTGTTTTTCGTGCGAATAATGTCATTTGTATTTGTTTTATAACCAAGACTACAACAACTTGTCACGGCAAACAACAAGGGGCAAAACAAACATGCAGCTAGCATAATTGTTGATTCGCTTATTCCTCCTCCACGAGGGGACGAAATACATTTTCGAGTTACTTTGATGAAGAGAAACAGAACTATGAAGTCATGTTTGGAACTACTTGTATATTTTATTTGTTTATTTTTCCTTTTACCTATTTTGGTTTTAGTTGGTTGTCACTTGGCAGCTGATGCACAGACCACACAGACCCTCAGTCTCAAATTAAATTAACTGACAACCAGTCGAAAAGTTAACTATTTCTTTCAGCAAACACCTGTCTCTGTTTTAGACTTGCCTTTGTAGTTCCTCATTGTTTTGGCCCTCAGAGAATAATCTCTGTTATATATATGTAACATAGAAGATCTCAAAATAGTGAGAAACAGACATTGTTAGGTTTTCAGTAACTGAGTCAAAGTTAAAATCAAAAATAAAAAGTAAGAAGAAAGAATGAATGCAATTTTATTATTTATATCACATTGAGAACAATGCTTTTTGCTTTTGAAAAGAAAGTTTCTACAGCCCAAAACTCGTAATGAAAGTAAATAAAAATAACTCAGCTTTCTTTAACGATTTTAAGAAGAACTTTCTAGTGCCTGCGCGATTGAATATTTCAAAGTCAGGGTCACACAAATAATTGCGTCATTATCTAACGTTTCTTTCTAAGTATGAAAGAATGAATTTCGAATTCGTATAAATAATCCCTTGAATTCGTATAAAAATAATCATACAAATAAAGCTGTCATGGTCAACGTAAATTAGCATTAAACAAAAGAGAAAGAACCCGTCAAGAATTGAAAGCTTAGCTAATTATCGGTTGGACCAACCCAAATGATGTTTTTGCCCTCTGGAGCCACACTTGGCCAATCTCTTCGACCGTTCTTGGATCATGGCTAATTCTGTGCTATACAATATTTATTTTTGTGTTTTTGAAGACGTTGCTGCGTCGAAATTGGAATCTCAGAGTGTGGCACTAAATTAATGTTCTAACATAAATTTATATTTCGGGTCTTAAAGGTCGGACTGAGATGAGAATGTGTAAAACATTATTTTTAGCTGTGTGTGTGTCGTGACTTAATGACCTTTTCGCTGCTGTTGCTAGCATCATATTAATTATTATTGGCAGACACTTTACAAGGCAGCCAAGCTGGAAATAATAAAAAACAAAGAATTTAATGACGGGCAACGCTAATTGAAGTTTAATTTTTGATGCACTTCAATTTCGGTTATTAATTAATTGTTTCTCTTCTGTTTTTAAATGAATAGAACCTGTCCTATCCTGTCTGTCCAAAGTTCACTGAAGGTCATTTATGAATAACTTACAAATTATCCAACATTCAACAATTGTCAATTAACGCATTTGTCTGCCGTCTGCCAGCACTTATTATTAGCCACAGCCCTAATGAAGTCTTCACAGCTTCCTTCTCTTAAGCATGGTTTATGCACTTTGCTGTTACCTCAAAGCTCGACGCTTGACCTTTCAATTAATCATCTCTAATTTATTTGCTCGTACTCAACGAATTTTCCAGTTTTATAAATGTTTAACAGTAGCTGCTTGTCAGCTCGTCTAGTTTTTCGAGAGTCTATTAATTTTCACACCACCAACCAGGTTTCTTTTAACAAAACAAAAATTGTATTTGCATAATTGAATATTTTATAGATTATCTTTTGATTTCTTTTTGCTCTGACTAGATATTTGAATAAATTTCAAATAAAACTAGTTTATAGTGAATGCTTTAGATTCCAAAGTCTAGAAACAAATATACTTGTTGTAAGGGCCTACAGAGGTCAATCAACCTATGATCTGCATTAGATAAGAATATTCTGCATTTCTTAAAAAACACAATTATTATTGTTTTTTTTTAATACCTATAAGAATGTTATTCTACACCGGAGATGGATATAAAACAATTGAATAACGACTCAACAAAAAAGTAAACTCATTGCGAATTCACTCTTTTAATAATTAATTATCAATTTATTGCTCTCAAGCTTTTCTTCCATTTTTAATACGAAAAACATGCGTTGTTTCATGATTATAACATTTTATAATAGGCCACAAAAGAAATGCCAAATTCACTAAGCTCCGGCTTCTATTTACAACACTCGCCAAGGGCAATTCAAATAGGTAGCACCATGAAATTAGAGCAGATAAATATTTGAAATTATTTAACAATTGCAAAACTGACTTCCAGAGAAGAAGAGCAGACAATAGAAACGTCGTATCACCAAAAAAATTACAAATAATAAATAAAAAATAAATGAATATGATATTTGCAATGACACAAAAAATAAATCGAAAAACAATTTTTTGCCTACTGCGAAACTTATATTACACTACACCCAAACCTATATACAATATTACAGCTGTCGAAATTTCAGGCGTTATCAATAGAGATCAGTGGGTGAGTGGCTCACAAAAAAGTGAAAACAAATACATATTCGGATAGGAAAAGAAAAAAATGCGCTAATTGTGAGTTATGTGAGCTCAGTTGGGTTATTGCCACTGTTGTTGCCACACAAAGGATGACATTTTGCATCAAAAATGGTATTAATGGTCACTCAGAGCATAGGCCGTGTTCAGACAATAGCAATAGCAAGAGTTACTCGAATAGTACTTTCTTTGAACAATCAAAAATAATAACAATTGGAGTCGGTGGAGGAACCACAAATCAAACACTCGTAACAATGAGAAATCGCTCGCATTAACCGCAATTGTTTGGCACTTTTTGAAGCTATTTGAAATGCATTGGGCCACACACAATGTAATTGTAGCTTTAATACCCTTGGAAAGGTTCGGATCAAATTAATATATAATGTGTATTTACGTAAAACTATTACAATTTAAAATTTTGATTATATGTAAAAAAAAAGCGTTGATCCTCTTACACAGTTTAAAACTCAGTAATTTAGAAACAAATAATTTATAAGTCAGACAATATTTTAAAACACTGTACTTAACAGCTTGTAACTTTGTGAATTTTAGAGCGATTTTAAATTTCTAATCCGACTTGGAAATAAGAAAAAAATTTACATTTGGAGTGGTTTATATATCATTTGACCAAGAATCTTAACTACACAGTTGGAAAAAGATACTAAAAAGAACCAAACTTCATGTTGCTCACTCGAGGATTACTATGCACTTATTGAATAAAAACTTTTAGAGCATTTAACATTCGATGTGGCTTATTACTTTTCTTTATCTTGCCTTTGACTTCCGGCAACCGCACTGGGAGTATTGTGCATTAGGTCAATATATGTATGCTTATCGAGCCAATCAGCAAAGTGCAATTAGCTAAAATTGCATTTAAGTACTCATAAGTGCAACTGGGTCTAAAAACTGTTACAAATTCTCTGAACCGCCAGATAATTTCCGCTTGTCAGAAAACGTAAGAAACTGTTCCCACTTGAAAGTTGACTATTCGAAAAACGTGTGAATATTATGAAATTGAAATTGCATTTGGATGCAGCAGCATTTGCTGAACATTGTTTTACTTATTGTAAGTGGACTGCACTCCCGAAAAACTAAAACCAACAATCCAAGCAAAACGCTGAATCAAAAGTGAGCTTAATAGTGCCTTTTGTTGGTCTTGTGTAAAGTTGAGCGTATTTATCATCTATTGTGATCTGCTGAGATTTGTGTGTCCTGTCATAAAACTCATTTTTCCATTTGCGCTGCATCACATGTTTATAGCTAAAAACAATACCAAAATAAATAATTTCTCGGATTTTAAAAGTCTTTGTTTGTTTTGCGATCTGCGAAATCATTAATTTGAATTTATCATTTTCATAATCACGAAAACAGCTAGGAAGAAGAGCTGGGTATGTTTTTTGTTGTTGATTTGATAATTGCAGTTTACATTTGATTGTAAGTACTTTTAAACTTTTGTGTAATTGACGTTTGCATTTTTATTTATTTTTACTATTATTCTATTATACTATTATTAAGGCCACTCCACTTTTCAAAACTAATACAGTATTGTACCAAAACAAAAGCAAGTACTTTGTTTAGCTTTCTTGAAAAGTATATTAATATAATGCACTTAAAATATCATTTATGTTCGCATAAAAAAGATAACATTTATTATTCTATAATCGTTTGTATCCGTCTATATCACACTCTGTCTTGTATGATAAACTTCCGAAAACATTAAAAGTTTTATATCCTAATTGTATGGATTACAGTTAACAGTTAACAAAATTAGCGTAAACCCGCAACTTGAGCTTATAGTGATTACGTGATAATATTTGATATGGTGGTGCAATTTAATATATGGTCATTATAATCCGTTTCTTTCATAAGCCTTTGACAAAATATTTAAATGTGTACTAGCTAAATTCCACTTTTGCCAATTTCTACAACACATTTCCCGCTGGTGAACTGTAAGAATTTGATAAGGATAAGTACAGTTGATAGAATCAAACAAGGAATTATTATCTTAATTATCTTAATTACAGTGCTTAAGATACACATCAGTCATATTAATTTATTTTTTTTTCTTAAAGGGAAATATTAAAAGTGTAAAACTCAAGCTAATTGTGAAATTTTAACCCAACCTACTTTCTTCAGCCGAAATTAAATATTATTTTACATAAATTTGTAGTCTATAGATACAATACCCCAAACTTGACGAACAGCAAATAAGCCGCAAAATGTAAATTGAATTAAGTTCAAGAGTTCAGGATGAGCCATATTCTCTCTATTGTGGCAAAAGTTTGAGTGAGTTGCCTTGATGGAAATGTCTTAAGTGAATTGTGAATTGTGAGTACTCGTAACAGTATTCACACTGGCACTCATACTCGAACTGCTCCCATCCCCATCTTATGCAATGAGTCGTTGATACAAAAGCGACGTTTTGGAGTCGCCCAGTGGACCTAATGCCAATCTCGAATCGTCTTTGATTTTCACACGCGTCCCATACACAAATAGAGACGCAACAATAACGGCAACAACAATTAGTTTGTTAGCAGTTTGCCTTTGGTTTCTGTCAGGAATAGACCCAATATGGTGAATCCAATGGCGCACACGCTAGCCGACATGTACATGGTGGCAGGCAACCCAGGGCCAAAGATCATAAGGGGATAGATTTTAAGGGAGACGAATATGAAGAAGCTCAATGTGGCCATGCAGAGGGATGTGCCAATGGAGCGAATCTGTCAAAAGGAAATACATTCAATGAGTTGTTATATGCAATCAAATTGCAATTGCCACTTGCACTTACCTTGGCCGGCAGTTGTTCGATGACTATAATAAAGATAAGCGGTATGACACCTATGGATGCTATAAAGGCCACCATGCACATCAACAATAACGACAGCCAATTGACCTCGGCCAAAAACTCTTTGGAAGCCAGATTTGCGAGCAGACCGATGCACAACTCGCCAATGCCCATTCCTGCCATGGAGGTGAGTAACAGGACACGGCGTCCCAGACGATCCACAAGTCCAACGGCACATAAAATGCCTATGACTTGAGCTGCACCCACGATAATAGTGCAAGTATTCGCCTCAATTTGCGTCTCCAGCACTTTGAATATGTGCGAGGTGTAGTTAAAGAGTGCAAAGCTGCCCGACAGCTGGTTGCACACGAGCAGTGTAAAGTTAAGCCCAAAGATTTTCAATGTTGGCCAATTAACTGTAAAGATAAGCTTATTCTTATCTAAATGATCTCTAAATTTAAATTTACAGCTGATTACTCACAGAAATCTGTAAAGGTGACTCGGTGCCTTACTCCGCCGCTGAGCACTTGTTGTTTGAATGTCTCAAATTCACTTTTAGCCATCTCACGATGAGCTGACTCATTATCTGGACCCGATGATGGCATATTCTTATAGAAATAATATGATTTCTCGGCCAACGCATCACGGCCCTGTCTCAACAAGTATTGTGGCGTCTCTGATAAGCCGATAATGGCCATCAGATATATGACTGGCAGGGCAATGGCAATGCACGGCATAAGATAATAATTGAGATAGGAGCTCATGGTAAATCCCACAATCATGCCAAAGCTAACATACATCATGGCCATTGATGATAGCGCGCCTCGTATGCTGGAAAAGACCAAATATTCCCAAATTCCCATTATATTATTTACATATATAAATCATATAGAACGGCTATTCAAACACGCTTACTTCATAAAGATATACTTTATCAGAGGTAGGAACACTTACTTGACTTTAGCAATTCAAATACTTACTTATTATCGGATATTTCAGCTATGAATATGGGCAATACCACATAACATCCGCCACCAGACACGCCGGCAAGAAATCGTCCAGCATATAGGTACGTCACGTCTTGAGCCGAATAGATAAGAATCCAATAGATCTACATACTCAAATACCTTAGTCATTGGATAAACACGCGAAATTACATTCATTATATTTACCATATTAGGTATGGCCAGGAAGTACATGCAAATTTTGCGGCCAAGTCGATCCAGCAATAGGCCAAAGATTATGTTGCCCGTCAGTGCACCCAGACCTACAAATGCACCCACCCACGAGGCCTCATCAATGTTGATGGGTTGGCCAAGTGGACTCTTCTCGGAGCCAAGGAGTGGCAGAGATGGCGCCAGCCAACCGACTGCAACACCATGTGTAAACGTCATGATGTGAACTACAATTATAAAGATTGGTGAGTTACACGTGTCATAGGATCAGTAATTTAAACCGAAATTAAAATCGGTTACGCTTTCGGCTTCGGTATATTGGAAAACAAATATTTCGGTGATTTTAACTTTTAAAAATTTTTAAATGTTTAGGAGCGCATATGCGTTAAAGGATATCTTCATTCTTTAACTTAACATATGTATTTTCCAAGATTTAGAACTTATATTTGAATTACAATGCCACAATATATTTATACACAGCAAACGAATGTATTTTGATAAAATCAGTTCCGGAGTTTCTAATGAAACGGTTAATTTCGGCAAGCGGTTCAGGTTTCGGTTCAACTCAACATATGTATATTCCAAGATTTAGAACTTATATTTGAATTACAATGCCACATTATATTTATACACAACTGTTCCGGAGTTTCTAATGAAACGGTTAATTTCTGTAAGCGGTTCAGGTTTCGGTTCCGGTTCGACTCCCTGTTTAAGATTTAAATCATACAGAACACCAACCTGTCATTGTGGCTATGACCTGCCAGCGATATCGCGCATTAAACACGCTTGGCTTTTGCTCTTTGACACCGACAACCATTATGTTAAATTGGTATTCAAAATATTTGTGTTGCTTTTTTTTGATTGTTTTTTTTTTAAATGTGAAACGTTTAATTAACAGGTACTTCATCCGCAAACCTACTGAGCCATCTGAATGCGCTTTTTGTATGTTTTTATAGTGAAAATCACGATCTCTTCTTTTGCTCATGCTCCATAAAAAGCATTACTGAGATTAGATAAAAGTTGCCTTAAGTGATTTTCTGATCTTGTTGACGACTTCGCTGGAATAAGTTTATCGTCTCGAGAAGTTCAAGTAGTAATTGGAGAATTTCGTTTATTATGAAAAAAATAACTTCTGAATTCATATCAAATCCTCTTGAATAATAAATAGAGATAATCTGTACTTTTTCTTACTATAAAAAGTTTGTTTGTAAGTGTAAGTCATGTAATAAAATGTTAGTTTATTATGACATGTGATAAGAACATTGAAAAAGTTTCTATTACACCATACTGTGGTATATTATTACAGAGAAACTAAAATCACTAACCAATGTATTCATTGGTTAGTGCTAAAATTCTAGAAAGAAGCAATTTCTTTGATCAACTTTCCTTTCATACTGATATGTCATTTAAATGATATCCCGGAAAATCTTGGTCAGGGTTCAACGTTAATCTAAAGTTTTTATTAAGGTGACTAATTTTATATTCTTTAAGTTTTATTATTAGTACTACACATAATATTTATAAATGAGTCTGCAAATATAATGATTGCTGTTTCAGATTGTTTACCCCTGAACGTAAAAGTAGTGTGTGCCTCGACGACGCTTATCTGAGTTTACAAGTAAGTTGTTTGGCAAAGAGAAAGAAATATAAGAGGAATTGTTGGCTTATTATGAGATGATATTATAAAACTCAGTAAACAAAAATATGTCTATGACTTGCATTAGCCATAAATCCAACGACTTGACAACAAGCTGAGAGTAAAGGCGCATATCAATTTGGTAATGTGTACCTCAAAATGTTGATCATTTAGCGATTTCTTACATTGATATTCACAATTTCCCCAGATCGTGTCACAATAAATAATTTTCCTGTGATCAAGTTGTTATCTTTAGTTCCTGCACTCTAAAGCCAGCATCAAAAACTTGGCATCAACTCTTCGATCCCACAAAACCGATGTCAATCGATAATGATGGATCCCTGTGCTACCAGCTTGTTGAAATCTATGCCTCTGTATCGAACTTGCATAAATCTTCATTGCATTTAATTTTTTTTCTTTTCCTATTTTTCTTTTGTTTAACTGGTTGCCCCGCGTCGTGATTCGTGGTCAGAGTTGTGCTGGGTCAGAGTTTAGACCCTCCGGTTTGATGTGCAGTTTGTAAAATGCTCAATAAAAGTTGCATTTTTGTTGTTGGTCTCGATTTGAGTAGCCACAATCCAGACACAACGTGCCATATTATGTTTTCAACTCTCTCAGTCAATGCAAATTGAATTCAATCCAGCATCCTATATTGACGAGGGGGAATAACAATAATGGTGGCCAGTCAGGTTTTTGTTGCCTGCCAACTACTACATAGATCTTTCATCATTAGCAAACGATTGTTTTATAATTTGAAATGTTAAACTGTCGCTTTCAATAGGATGATCTCCAAACAGTCGTTTGGTTGTTCCTTATCAATTTGTTTAAGTTGTCATTGAAATTTATTTTCACTCGTTTATCTGGAAATATTCACATTGACATTCCCATTGAATGACTCGCTGCATTGAATTGATATCTAGTCAACTTTAAGTTTACTTTCAGAGCATTAGATTGGTAATTAATGATGATGTATTCATTAAATTGACTCAATATATTCTTCTTGCTGGTGAACAGATAAGATCTGAGACATATAAGATCTGAAAATAAAACAACAGAATTTTTTATTGCCTATCGAAAACTCAGTAGAAGCAGACCGCATTTTTATTTATTTGGATTGAAAATCCATTTCGAATTGTATAAGTTAAATTCATTGACGATTTTATATTTGTAATCTATCTGAGTTTATTTAAATTCTAAATTCTTGCAACATAACTTAATTAAATTAAGTAAATTTATATAATGAAATATATGTGTCATCCAGTCTTGTTCAATTCATTTTAAAGCACAAAAATGTTTACCACTTTAAAGAACCTTCATTAATCAAAACGTTCGTTCTAATCAGAAATGTTAATCTGAACAATTTTGGGATTTTATCCAGAAAGGAGCAGCCATAATACAGAAAAACATTTTTTTTTAGATTCTTGCCGTTTGATAATAGTATAATAAATTGTCTCTCAAAAAATGCGAGGATTAAAGTAGTTCAAGAAAACATTATAGAGCTCAAGTGTTACATAGTTTGACCTTAGTATTAAATATATTAATTGCAGTTACTTGCAATTAGTTAAAAAAGATGGGGAAAATTGAACAATAAAATCAACAAATTGCCACTGGCAGCGCTGAACTAGAAACGTAGTGTTGCCTTTTGCCGCTGAAGAAATGATGGCATGAATGGATGAGTAATTGAAGGCAGCAACAACAGCAGAAGACAACAACAACGACGACAATAATAACAACATAAGTACAACGAGTACAAAACCGTTTTTTATTGTTCTCATGCTGACTGAGGTCTGAACATGTTGACAGCAGGGGCGACAAACGACTGCCGACTACTGTGTGTGGGTGCAACATGTCAGTGGCAGTGCAGATACAAAGGGTATCTGCCAGATACTCGTACCACTAGAAATTCATATACTCACCTCATGGAGGCCATGTGCCTCCAGCCACACCGAAAATCGCACGTTTCTATGCAAATCTTCGTGGCTTTTCAATCATCAACACGGCAACAGCAGCAACAACTGCTTGCTTCTATTATTATTTTTTTTTTTTGGGGATGTCTGTAGATCTGTTGGGTCTGTTGCATCTTTGGAGGCCTGTAGGTAATAATTATCGCTTGCATTACGTATTTCGGTTGCTTCTCGCTTTTGTTTACGATGCCAGCGATGCGCCTTTTTTCGACTATGTCGCAATCTAACTAAGCTGCTGCCATAGAAAATGGGTGTTAAAATTAACGGGACTTAAATGGTTTTTCAATTTTATAAAAGCCATCGCTGTCTTCCATTCGATTGCAAGAGCCAAAAAAAAAAAAAATAAAGTGTAAGAAATCTAAAAGAGCAGAAGCGCCCTCGTTTTATGTACTTTGATGGATAGTTTGGGGTTAAATATAGGTTAGATTATGGCTTCTTAACCGCTGCCGCGATGATTTGACACTTTGCAGTCTGCCTGCACTTAAATACCTTCAGAAAAACGACCTTTTAAGGTTGTTGCTCAATGCTGGCACAGCTGCCATGTATCTATGTAAGTATCTGGGTTCGACTAACAAATATGCAACTGAAACGGGAGAATATGTGTTTAACGAACGAATTGTAACAGCAAGTTAATTTGAAATTTTCCTACAGTCTCACCAAGAATTATTTAGTTCTATTAAATGTGCTTAGTAGGTATTTAACCTTGAGCTCAGTTAACTCTTTTAATAAGAACTTACCTTCTTCTTTTAAATAAAGTTTTAGCTCAGAGCGTGAATCACATACAATTTGTCGGCAAAATATTTTTAACTATCAATCAAGCAACTAATTATAATCGCATGCCATCCGTAAATAGCAAGAAAGGGTGCTTCAATCGAGAGACGTCGACTTAAAAATTCCATGTAAATTGTTGTAGTTGTTAACTAGTACCTACATTTCGACAACTTCATTACACCCTTTTTAAACAGAGTCCAGGGTATACAGAACTCTTCAATGTCAACTATAAATATTAACCTTATAAACAAGAAGCCAGCCCCAATATGAGATGCAGAACCAACTCGCCATTAAAATCACGTTAAGCATGCACAACAAGTTCGTCGCTGCAGTCTTTCGTTTTGAATTTTGGGTGATTACCGCCGTCGCTTCTGACTGAATTACCTGGTGCTTTTATTAGAATCCAATGATGATTCGTTCATGTCCCAGCAGATAGACAGCCAGACAGTCAGCCGGTGCTGATCGCTGGAAGTAGATAGCTCCTACTACTGGCAAACTCGTGGGAATATTTGTGTCTGCGATTATTTAAGCATTTCCTATACCAAAAAGATAATCGAAGGCGCGATGAATGCTCCGTGTAACGCTGCTATCTGCATAGCGTGGATGTGGAGATGGAGGTGAGGTTGCAGAAGGAAGCAGTAGTAGCTATGCCCAAGAAGCTGTGCAGCCCAACCGAAACCAAAACCTAAAACCAAACTCAAACTGAAACTCAAACAAAAAGTTATGCAATGATGTCGCTTGTCAGGGCTCTAAGTCGAAGTCGCAGTCGCAGTCAAAAATCACTGCGCTTGTCATCGTCAAGAAGCTTGCAAATCATAATAAAAACTGTCCACCGTCAACTATTTAGCTGTCTTCTCTCTTTGGTCTATCCAGTGGTCCATAAACACAAACAACTTCTGTCATAAAGTCATCACTGACAGCGTTTCGAATCAATAATTTGAAATAAATATTTTCCCCCACTCCACAAGCTGTCTGTTGGGCCTACAAGCGCCTCCATTAATGATATGTCTGGCAGCTTCCCTTTCTCGTCATCAATTCAATGCGTCATTGGAGTGTTATCTGAATTATGATTAATCAATAAAATTTTGTTTTAGTGGTATTCTTCTACTTTTTATAAATCTAATATTTTATTAATAAAAATTATAAAACCTGAAATTTTATGAAGATGATTTTTGGTAACCCGATATTTCGGTAATATAAGTAAATAAACGTCGTTGTAAAGATAGATAGTAAAAATTTGTGCTTTCAGTTTTACTGATTTTTTTTTTGTGATATTAATTTGACTGAAATTTCAAAGGTCAAGAGTTTCGAAAGTGAACTCGTTATTAGAAATTTTTAAATGAAATTTGGTTTGTCTATTTAACTATTTGGAAAAGAATGTTCGAAATACATTAAGATTTTCATTTATTATTATATAAATTAAACTATACATTATAAATAAGATTTTTATAAAAGTTTGGGTGTTTTAATTAATTAACAACAATTGAGCAATATTTAGATTTTAATATACTTGTACGTATGAAATAATTTCATGTATTTTGTGTTTGGGTCACAAATGAATAGCTAACAGAAATATTATAGCTCAAAAGCCTCTGAAAGCATGTTAACAGCTTAACAGTCTCTGTAAACATTTATACTCTGTTAAGAAGGGGGCTTAACTCTCTCTCTCTTTTTTTCTTTCTGTCTGATCAGCTGATCGGTGGACCGGTTGCAAAGTCAATTGTATTTGCTTCTTTTAACTTTGTGTTTTTGATTTGTTTTGTTTTTTGTTTGTTTTTTTTTTTGCCTGGCTAGCATGAAAATGTTGTTGACTTCGAGGAAGATGTTCACTCATTCGGGTTGGGGCGAAGATTTGCGGTAGCTTCGGCAGCTTGCCGACTGATTTTGTTGCTGTCTTTGCTGAAGTCTCTTTGTGCGTTTTTGACGGAGAAGAGTGTGAGTCTGGGGCCGAATGGGACCGCTCAACTACTAAAGTTGGACGCCGCATTTGCCAATTGAAACATTCAAATGTGAATATCGTACGGGTGAAGACGTCTTCTATTCGGATTGGCTCCTCAGTTTGTAGTTAAATTCACCAGATTTTAATAATACATTTTATTGATAATCAAAACTGTGTTTTAATCAAGCAAAAATAAATTTATGCTCTACTCAAGCATATTTCATAATGTGCAAATGCTTGAAAATAAAGTGATCATTACAAATTTAAGAAAATTCTAATATCATAAACTGTAATTTGCAGACTCTAGAAATAACGATAAACATTTTTACATATTGTTGTGTTCGTTAAAAAACAAATGTTTTGAAACGTGATAAACTTTTCTTTATTTTTTTACAAAATCACTTTAAATGCTAAATAAAAATTTAGTTTACATAGTTTCCTTTCAAATAACTTTTTGTTAAGCGGAAAAATTAGGTTTACAGTAGTTAATGATAAATGATTTGAGTTTTTTTCTATGTTTTTAAGTTGTTGGCATATCTCAACATTTTGATTTATTACACTAACATTTATTTGATGATCCTTTTGCACCACTGGCATTACAAATTTAAAGTGATTTTGTTTTTTCGTACAACTACAACTTAATCGTGATAATTGTGCATTAGACAGGCAAAACCCCAAGGAGACATAAAAACGAAGAAACAATAAAATCAACATTATAACTAATATTCGACGAAGAAACTACGAAAAATAGCGGAAAACTTTATAACAATAATAAATATACTGAAAACTCAAAGCAGACACATTACTTCACTCACGAAACTGAAAGCAAAACCACTTTGCGAGCACAGGAAGAAGTTGCTTTTACAAAAGTTGCTGCCACAAAAAATTTGACATTGAGGCTGCTGATGCTGCCGCTTAAAGGTAAGTGAATGTTTTGGGGTCAGGAAGCTTCTAAACGACAGGAATGTTGAATATTTTGGTGCCTCTTACAAATGATTCAAGTTGTAACACTATTTGATGACTTCTTCTTAGCAATTATCAACTCTGAGATTGTACAGCTCATTTAAATATTTCTCAAAATATGTTTACAGCTACCATGAAAATTCATCTGAGTGTTCTTCAATAGTTTTGTATTGTCACTTTGTTGTTAACTGAAGTTTAAGCCCATACAAAATGTAAATTCGTAATTGAGCCTTAATGATTTAATAATGAAGCAAAGTCATTACAATTTAAAATCAATGACAGCAGCTTGTTGATGAATAAATTAACTGACTGCAATTAGCTTAAAGTTTTATATGTTTAATTTGTTCTAACTAAATCTGCATAAAATTCGCATATATCTTAGCAAATGACTTTGGTGATTAATAAATAAAAAATCTGATTCAATACCAATTTTGCAGACTTTATGTTGATGGCATACATTTCATTGTTTTCAAGTTTTTAATTGTTTAGTATTTTTTATATTTCTGCTAACCTAACCATATAAATTTAAAATTGCCAAATTGCCAAAACTACAGCAGCTGAGTCCAGCTGAGCTTGGCATTGCCATTAAAACATCTGAGATAATGCATAACAGTTCAAGGATGCACAGCAGCCGTAGCAGCTCAGAATACTTATTGTTAGATGCCTTGAGACATTTGGGGCGTAAGTCCGCAATTTTCTAGGCAGCTGCAGTACTTGGTTAAATAATTGGAATTTCAGTCGAAAAAATCACTGATCAAGCAACAGCAAAAACAGAAAGTACTTGGTTGTGCAGGAATTAGGAAATGCGGCTTAAATGTCAAGAGTTGCTACAGTTTTCCAGCCTTGTGGCACAAATGAACAAAAGAAAAGCGGTGTAGCCGAAGACATTGCTTAGCCAAGGAAAAGACAAATTTAGGGCAAATGTGTGACTTAACATCTTTCACATCACATAAACACATACAGACACATACATAGACCTGTACAGTGTACACCCACACCAAAAGGTGTTTGGTTATTTTGCTTTATGTGGCAGGGGGTTAAAGTTGAGCTGGGAGAAAATAGTGGCTTTAAATGTAAGAAAATGCTGTATACAATATAATTTTGCTGGCTGTTGTTATTGTTGTTGTTGCTGTTGTTGTTGCTGGTGCTGCAGATGGCCAGATAAAAGTTCAAAATGCGAATGTTGTTGGCTCTGGTCTGACTTGGTCGGCTTGGCTCTGGTCTGGTCTGCTCATTACCGTTGCCAACAAAGAAATGGCAAATAAATTTAAAAGTCATTCAAGCAACAATGCCCAAAATCAGACCCACCCTCCTACCATCCGCGCCACACATCCCTCATCTGGGAGTACACCTCAACAAAAATCAGTAACAACTACAACTTTGTTGTCTTCTATTTTGGTTGTGCTTGCTGCTGATGTTGTTGTTGTTGTTGCTGTTGTTGTTGCTGCAATGGCTGGTGTAGTTGTACTTGTATTCATTCAAGTGTTGATGCGTTAACTGGCGCTGCGTGCACATCGCTGAAAAGCCAATGAGCCGCATCTATTGCCATACTACAGCGCACAGTCCGATCAAGTAAAAGTAACCTAATGTATATTTTTCTCTTGTTTTTTTTTTTTTGCTTGGACATCTTACTAACCTTACGATTGTTGCGAGCTTTTTAAGTGCCCATCTTTAGTGATTAATGAAGTGTAAATAATGTACATGTTTTCTGCTTTTGATGCCGCCACAAGTTTCAACACATTCTAAGCGAACTGGCTACGGTTTTCTGTTGTTTTGCTTGTGATTCTCCCCATTCCATATACATATTCATACATATCCATATAAAACGCATACTGTTGTTGTTAGTTTTGTTCGTATCTTATTGTGTTGTATTCTTAAAGTGCGCAACAAGTTTGCTTTGTTTTGTGGTCCAAGCTGAGCTTCACTGTAAGTTATGAAAACACAAGCACACAAACAATGAAAAGCCAAAGACTTTGACAACGAACTTGCTGGCTGTCTCAAGCCAGCAACAACAGCAAAAAGAAAAACAATAACAGGGCAAAAACACAGATAAACAAAACATCAACAAGTTTTTGTCATTTGGTCAAATGTCAGCTTTGCTTATAATGTAATAAATAAATCATTTGTTACTTTTTGTAACTTGATTTTACTTAGTATTTTTTGCTGAAAAACGAAAGACTTCGGCAACGAACTTGAACTAATCCATATTATCATTGGGCACCTATGAACTTAAAGAAGCGTCAACAAATATTGACCTTTCTATAGCGAAAATGTAATTTCAAAAATAAAACTGCATTTTCTCACAGTTCGACAAACGTATATTTCAACAGCATGCGTAAACTGTTGAGTTACATCACGATCTTAAATATGATCATTATGTGCATTTAACAACTAAATGCCAAGTTCTTAAATTACAGCAGGCATCAACTGACAACACACACACACACACAGATATTCACAAACTGCACATTCATCAAGCCACGTGCGTTGCAAATTGCGTAGCCACATAGTAAGTTTAAATGGAACCCGCTTGGATGATGGCTTCCAGCTTGATATACGGGCAGCAGCATGCGGCTAAATGTCAGACCAAAATACTGACCTCCATGCTCTGACATGCTACATTTGCGTCATGCCATTTTAGGGCTGCCATTCAATGGCATTTGTTTTTGCCATCTACAAATTTCAGACTTTGCCAAACTCTGATTTATTGACTTTGAAGTATACCCAATTGATAATTTGAAACTAGAGCATCTTTCTTTATTCTTTGCTGTCTTCCATTGCATTGACTCATACCAATAGTTCAATGTCAGCCAATTTTAATCTGAAGACCTTAGAGTCTGGGCTGACGTCAAAAACAAACCAACAGCCCACATCGCGAAATGCCCAAGAACTAAAATAGAAAGCGAAATTTTTTGCACTTTTTAATAACGGTTATAAGACTTATGCACGATGTGCAAACAAAAGATAAGCAACTAAAATGGGATTTTAGAATCTAATAATATTAATTAACGGTTTTAATTTGTTACTAATATGCGCAGAGAATCTAAAACGGTCTAAAGAACAAGTTTGTAGCTTGAGATCTTTAAAGTTATCTGTCCAAATGCAAAATGGATTTTACAGTTAATGCTAACCGTCAACTGTCGCATTTTGTCAAAGAACTTGTTTTGAGACAGAAAAACATGTATTCTACGCTTCATCAGGATTTATATCAAGCGGATGATATCACAATGTCAAAGGATGCGACTTTGTGTGCGATACGAATCACGCAGTTCTGTGGTGCTCAAGAACAGGTTCTTGGTAATGTGATTCATAATGATGATAATCTCATATACTTATGAAGGCGTCGGCACAGTAGGTGGTTTTTTGTTATGCGCTCAAGTTTTTGTAAACGATGTCGTAGAACTTTATTAGCTGTTCATCTTTATCTTCTTATTGTATTGTTGGCCAGCTTTTAGTTCCGTTTCAGTCTCGTTTCCCAGGCTAGCATCTTTGCTGGCAATTTAAAACTGTCATTGCCAACGATCATACCAGCACTTTTACTTAAGAGGAAGCCGTCAATGATTGTCTATTAAACTACTACTTAAGTAGGCATCATATGCTCGTACTAGTGTGGCCAATTAGAAACGCCCAGCACGGACAGAATCATAAATCAAAAGCACCTATAATTCCGCATTCAATTTTTAATATTTTTAAAAGTTTTTTTGTTCCTCTTGATATGCTTGGGTAGGTCGTTTTGATTATGTGCTTGAAAGACAATTAAAAGCGCGAAGGCAACAAATGACAAGAGCTCTTAACATTCATAATCTAGCCACTTTGATGTTTTCGACAACTTGTTGTGTTTGTCATCATCATTTTGCTGCTTACAAGCTGGCAGCAAAGTCAAGTTCGTTGCCAAAGTCTTTTGATAATGCTTGTTGTTTTATTTAGAATTTGGAAAGGAGAACAATGTTATGGCGCATATTAAAGGGCAATAAATTATTGTTTTATATTTTATGAGCGATAACAGGCTTTTAATTGTATGCGCACAAAAACAAATTCAATTGAAAGTGCATTTTATACGCCTTTCTTCATATTTTGACATTCTTAAAGTCAAGCTAATTAAGAAATACATTTCTCATGTAATTTCCGCTTGTATTACATTTTCCGCTACTAGCACACTGAACTCCAACAACAAAAATAACAATTTAAGCAACAACAACAAAGTGCAATAAAATCATAACAAAACGAATATCAAAAGTGACTTTCGTTTACGTAGCTAAAGCCAAAAAAAAAAAAAAAATACAGAGAAAGAAAAAGAAACGTATAAAGCAGCGGCGGCAACAAGAAACAATTACTCCAGACAATAAGCGACTAATTCGCAGCTACGGCTGAGATGTTGGTGGCGTATGAGAAATTTATCTGTACCAGCATCTGTATATACCCACTATGTGCACTCGTGAGTGTATGAGTGTGTACGTCAAAAGTGTATAAAGATGAGTGCGAGTAATCATAAAAAGGCCATCACGATGAGGAAAAGTGCGCTGGTGTTGTATAAATTAAAGAAAAACTTAATAACAACAAAAGCAAAGAAAATTGTTGGCCATTGTTGTTGGCTAATTAATCAGCGGTAGCATCAGCAGACACAGCAGGAGGAGTTAAGGAGAAGTCGCAGCTGATTATTTAACCAAGTGACATAAATCTTAAAATGGTAGATAAAGAAATACTAACCCACATTTTGTGAATGGTTCATAAATCAGTTATCGGGTCAAACACAACTGAAGGAATGAAAATATAATGCAACAGTTGTTACCACTAGTGGATTGGGGCAATATTTAACCAGACAAACTGGCGGCAGAACAACGCCAGACTCAACAGCAATTACCTATTAATTGTTGTTGTTGTTGTTGTTGACTTTGTTGTTGATTGTTGCTGCGACTGCTGCAACTACTTGTTGGCAGCGTGGCTGCTGCCGCCTTTGGTTGTCATAAATTGCGCTGATGCTGTTTTCGTTTTGCCGGCAATTGCCTCATATCAATTGAAGCTGGCGCTATTGTTGCGGCTTTTGTTTGTTTTGTTATGATTTTGACGGCTTTTCAATTTTTATATATTTAATATTTGTTTTTCACAAAGACACGAGTTATGCTTTAATAGATTCGATTCGATTATTACACTAGTTTTGTATGATTTACAATTAAAATAAAAAATTATGTTAAGACTTCAATATATCATAAATAAATTTTTGCTTATAAACTCAAAATTGGTCGAGCTTTGTAATTAATGTTCCCAAATTGGGATCAATTAATTACTTATAAGCATTTGTTAAAAATTGTTATATGGGTAAGCTTCAAATAGGAAATTAATTTAATTTGTTATTTCTAAATATTCATTTGGCTTGCATTCCGATTGGAAATTCTAGACAAAACTTTAGTCTAGACATATTTTTCGTTTTGTTTTCATAATTATCATTTAATTTATGGATGTTTCTTCTTTAAGTAATTCGAAATAATGTTATCTGTTCCGGGACAATATTAAAATTGCCTTTTTGAGGATTTGGAGATAATTTAAAGATTAAATATATATTTAAGTATATTCACAAAATAAATCAAGAATAAATTATTATGCTATTTAAGCTTGCGGATTAAAAAACAGGTTCGTGGTCAGAGTATTTTCAATGCATTCATTCAGGTCATTTCATTTAGTTCTTCAACTAAAATTGCTTTTGAATTTAATTACTTAATAAAATATATCACTTTTTTTTATAAATATTATAAATAGATTTATATTTTAAAGAGTTACTTTAAAATTCTAAGGCCCGTTTTTTCAATGTTTATTTAAATCGTATCTGATGGATAAAATAAAAGTTTCACAATAAATTCTGTACATTTCACGTTTTAAATAGTTATATGTGACCATTAATTAGATATTGAAATATAAGCGCAATTGCTAAATTTTGTATGGAATATGTTCATCATAAAAACATAGTTTCGAGCTAATGCATATTATTTGGAAGCTAAATAATAGTTTTGAGTAAAAGATACACAAAGTAATTTCTTAACAACAAATATACCTTTAAGTAACAATTAAATTTTGTTGAGCTCAAACAAAAGTAAACATAAATATAGCATGCGCAATAAAGATGAGCAAAAGAAAACTAGAGTCTGCATTTACAACATGATAAAATGAGGTGATTGTTGGTCAACAGAGCGAGCCCATAGCGGGAGTCGGGCAATTAGCGCCCTCTGGCGGGCGGTCTGTTGCCCGGGGGCACACCTCGTATGAAAAATTGATGCGGTACGGTGACCCAAAACAAGGAAAAATGTAAAGCGTTAAATGCATTGGTTTGCTTTACAAATCACTTGGCAATTTGTTGGGCCACAAAACTTACCTGAGTTCCATTTGCCACTGCGCACGAATGATGTATAATTCGAATGTGGCCGCTCGGTGGGCGGCTCTGTGGGCGGTCCTGGTTGGGGGCAAGTGTGAAACAGTAGACAGGCACGCTGGCACGAAGCGTCGAAGTGACTTTTGGCATCCACTTTTTGTGCCCCGCTAGACAGCACACAAATTGCAAATGAGCAGAATACAAAAACTCTGCTGCGGAAATCCACAAGAATTCTCATGTAAAAAAAGAAGAGACAAAAAAAAAACAAAAAAACAATTACAAAAACATACCGAAATCGTATCAAAGGCAGAGCATACCGAAGAAGAATTTGAAATACTTGCCATTGGCAGAAAAGAAAAAAAAACCATTGCATATGACCTCAAAATCTATTAGCACGTCGAATTCTGGCGGCTATGAAATGCAATCGCAGCCGCCGCCCCCTTTGGGCAATTTTTTGGCCAATTTTTGGGCTGTTGAAAACATTAATGTCCAAAAACTGTGAAGTTGGACCAAAGCCACAATACCAGAAATAGCAGTTGTAGTAGAAACAACTTCTACTAAGCGGTAACTTGGCGCTGAGCATCTGAGCGTCTGTCTGAGCATCTGAATCTGTGACACGTAGGTCAACGCATCAGCTAACCGCATCAGAGGCCCCATCCAGTCGTCTACATAGTCTGGGCGATCCGTAAAGTCTGTCTGTCTAACTGCCTATCTGACGGCCTTTAGCTACATCTTCAGTACAAGAAAAAAAAAACAATTTGTATTGTTTTGCAACATTTACATGGTTTCTATGAAGCATATTCACACCTGACTTTGTAAGCTTTGGAAGCCGACAAAAGATATTTATAAGGGGAACGTTCTATTATTTTATTGTATGAATTTAAATAAAATATTTAGGGAATCCTCTCCATTTTTCATTATTAAAGGCAGTATAGCATTAAGAGCGTATAACGTATTGAAAATTAGCTCACCTTTTTGTAATTTATTTAAAACAAACAATAATATCAAATTTGTTTGGCAATCCGTCTGATCAATTAAAATCATTGTTATAACGAATTCCAATCTAAAAGAATTATTCTTTTGCGTTTTGGAATTGACAAGATATTTGAATACATGAATAAAGAGGATACCCACCTACCTGGTGTGTAGGGTATGCCCTACATGTGTGTTTGAATAGGGTATGCCTTAAGGCTGTACAATCTGCGGGCTTTATCTTCTCATTTTTTACGCAAATTTGACCAAATTCAGTAAATACTTTTTTGGTAATTTCGCATGTACAGGGTATAAAAAACCAGTTGTAATAACACAATTTAAACGCATTTTATACTGTGCTATAGGCATTTAATTATTTTTAGAAAGGTGCATAAGCTCGCAATTGCTACGTGTATTTGATCATCATCTGTTTAACATGTACTCAACGCCAGCAAATAAATATTCATAAAACTTTGTTGCTGGCCTAATCATTTATTCGTTATCTTTGCAAATGATTAACCGTATTTGGCATTTTGCCGTTAAAGCGAAAAAAAAAAAAGAAAAATCCAAACAACAACAATATGATAATCCGCTTCACAGACCTTACAACATCTACCGTTAAATTGCTGTTGTTTATACGAAACATTTATTTATTCAACTTAATTATAATTATAATGAAATGATGCAAGTGTTTAAGCGCATATCAAGCTCGGTACACTTTTGGATATGAATAGAAGACAAATGCGAGTATAATTCAAATTGTGCATCACAATTATTGGGGGTTCCAACTTCGGGATGATGCCTATCACATAGATGTACCAATATGAAATATGATTTTAATTGCTTAAAGCTGGCAATGTTTATCTTTTTCTTTGGCAAAATCCTCTCTATGCAATTAAATAAACATCGTAGATGAGCACAATGGTTTGGACTTTCAAAACTCTAGACATTGGCTGGGAAACCTCAAGCAAGTTAAGTTGTTTCATTTTTATGCATTTATAATGTCATTCTTCACACAATTAATTTAAAGCGCAGGTAGAAAAATTTATGTATAACGAAAAGACTTTTAAATGTTTAACTCTTTAACTTCTGTTTGCTTTGCTTTTGCCACTATTTTGCAACAACATTTGCCTAAATTGTGAAGCCAATGATAATTAATTTCATAAATTAACATACATTTATCGATGTGAAAGTGTTAAAGGAAAAGACTAAATCTGCGAACTTGAACTTGCTTATAAATTACTAGTTATAATTAATTGATGAGGTAACTATCTGTAGTATGCCTGCATATCATTTTATATAGAAAAAAATCATCTTCGTCTCCCACCATTAGGCAATTGACCACATTGCTACCACCTGCACAACGACGCTCCCATGCTCCAGCCGATATCAAGTTATAGCATTTTCGCTGATGTTTATATATTTATCTTTTTTTTTTTTTTCCATTTTGTGATTGCATTGAAGATGCGGCAATTTTATGCAATTTTCACAACAGGAATTGTCAGTAATTCCCTGTCTGCGCCTCTGGCTGCCGTTTCATAATACAGAAGGTGCACATTTCGCATGCCTTTTGCTAAAGGTGAAATTTTCGGTGGATTTTTGTTTATTTTTTGGCATATGCACAGGGGATGCACAACAGAAAATAGAAATGAAAACAATTTATCTTTCTTTGTTTTGTATTACTCGTACTTAGTAGTGCTGGCCCACACAAAGACAGTGCAAAGGTTTGGCTTGAAAAAAAAAAACGCCATGCGGCGCACGAGATAAAAATGGCAAAACAAATAAATCAAAACTTCAAATAACACGTATACGACATGCTGCACAGTGCCAAAGCCGAGATACGGCGTCGGCTAAGATATTTGGCTATGCATAGGTATGCATGCCTCAGTTTTAGTTGCCGTGTGTTGTTGCATGCAGTTTCAACACTTTGCCAGACAACAGCAGAAAACAAAAGTAAAAAAGAGATAGAAGAGAGAAAAAACAAAACAAATGCTTCCTTCATGTCAGCGCGGTAACCGTAAAGGTTAAGCGGCAACTTGACAAAAAGGTTAAAACGATTTAACAGACATTTGGCAGCAATGTCTGGGCCCAGACCCCACCGATTGAAAGATACATTCACTGAACACCCGCATTGCGTCCTGGACATCACTACATACGAGTGTGTGTGCTTGAAGGCGGAACAAATCTGTTGATTGCCGAGACCCTTGCCTAGGAAAATGCAACCTCAGTATCAAGTCCCCAAGCTGTTTGCCAGTTGCGGTGTCTCTCTATTATTATTACTTTTTTTATCTAGCTGCTGCAAACACCTGTTGCCTTGGTCTGCGTTGACATTTTTTTGTTGGTGCTGAAGTGGTTGTTGTTTTATCCAACTGATAATGATTCAGCAGCGACAGCAGTTGCCACTTCCTTATTTGTCATTGTAGTCTTTGATATTTCGATATTTCATTTTTGTTTTTCATTTTTCCATTTTCATTTCACTTTTCCTGAGGAGTCAGCCATGTGTTAGGTATTCGTTTATCATGTCTGGACTTTCTGCGAAGATGATTGAGTTGCATTTCTTGTTTCTTCTTTTTGTGTAAACACTTTGATGGCCAGTAATTATTAAGTGACTATTCAATTGACATACTCAAAGTTATGAGATCGATTAGCTCTACGAAAATATAGATATACATATTATCACAAATACGATATGTAAGAAATAAAGTACAGTCACATTTGTTATGTGAAGCTTATTATTAATGATCCAAAAGTTGGACATCATCGATGGGTTTATATTATTATTTATAAATAAGTTATTAATAAGTTTGATGTACGATCCAAAACCATTATAAGCATTTCAGACCCCTCAGTACATCAACAAATAAATTAATTTGTCAATTGCTTATTTTAAAAATAAACAGCTAGAAACATTACAAAATAAATTTAAAATTTAAGTACAAATCAATTTCAGTTTTTGCAGATCAAAAAATTAAAACAAAAACTAATCGACCTTCTGAAAAATACTCGTATATAAGAAGTAAATGTTTGCGAAAAGTGTTTTGTATTGGTGGGCAAAACAAATTGCAGTCAGTTTCAATTACTGATGCCGTTAGAAAAACCTTGGCAATGACAAAAACTATTCGGGTAATTGCAAATTGAAAAACGTGCATTGGCAACAACAAATCAAACAAAGAAGATACATTTTAATGAATCATTATACTCAAAGTAACACTTGAACTTTAAATAAATGTACCGTTTTTTTTTTTTTTTTGAAAAAGAATCTTATTTATTATTAAATTCTAATGTCAGGTGGTACATTGTTTCTCTGGTTGGTTAATTTCTGTATGCATTGCGTTATTTGATGAAATTAAAAGTTAAATTTAGTTGTGAGAACAAAAAAGTGGCAAACAAGAACCCAACCAAGGCAATCAGCTAATTTAAATACAAACAACAATTTACGTCTGGTGAAAAATCCACCTAGACAATGCATAAGATTCGCTTTCGCAAAAGAATAAAGTGAAACCGCAGGCTGCAGCTCGTCTCCAGTTAATGTTAGACTGAAATTTATGTGCAAATCAAATGTATTTCGATATTTTTGGTTCAATTTGCATTGTTATTGAAAGTCACATAGTAGAATCTTTTGCCGAATGAAACTGGTAAAATTGACTGTACGGGATCAAATAGAGCCGTTATCTCTTCCATTATCTATAGTTTAGATTCTAAACCATTGAAAGTTGTTTAATTGAATGCAAAAAGTGTCACTGGGTGAGCCGGTTCGTTCGCTCAACTTGGCTGTCTTTTAGATGATATTGTTTAGAGTTGTGCAAATTAAAACAATTATATGAAATTATGCAAAGTGCGCAGCAACAACAGCAGCACCAACAACAAAAACAACAGATGCATAAATGAGCTGACGGAAGTGACAACGACGCCAAAGTGAATGTCTGCAGCGACTGACTAACTGACTGACGGACTGACGGACGGGCTGAATAACTAACTGACTTACTAACTGAATGACTTACTTACTGACTGACTTAGTGTCTGGCACAACTGTATCTCTTTTGGTCAACCCCTTCGGCTTTATCAAGCATACGCCCTATGGCGCCTCGTCTATCGCAGATATACCATACATACATATGTACCTATCTGTATCTTCATCTGCCCATCTGATGCTGTTTTTAATATGTGGGTGTACAAATGCATTATGTAATCAATATCTTGTACTTTTTGGCCATGCAACGCGTACTCTCGCACAATTATGTGCTTGTTTGTTAATTGTTTTTGGGTTTTACTTTTTTGGGCTCGTATAATTTCTATTATCTAACATGCCAGCTCATACGTGATTTTACTTGTCACTTGGCATCCCACGAACTTAAGCTATAAATATTCATAATTTTGCTAACAAGCTAAAAATTAACTTTTGCTTTTGTTTACTTTTAGGCATTTCAGTATACAAAATGCGGCATACACAACTCCATTTGCTATGCTTTGGTAAGTTTTAAATAACAACAAAAAATTTTAATAGTTAAGTAATGTATTAAGCTTAAAAAAATATAATAAATTTATTATTATGTTTGACTATTTTGAAGGATTTATTAAACATTTAAATAAGCTAATGCGATATACAATTTCTGTAGCGTTTCTTCTTGAGTATAAGTTAAAAAATATCTTGTTAAATTATTTTTTTAAGAAAAAGGCAAATATTGTTTGTTTTGCTCAATTTGTTGAAAGGTTCGCATATAAATTGGTGTCTTGATTTGATAAATATTAAGACTACGCCCTCTGTTTGCTGAACACAGACATCCTTGACCTTGTCGACTCATAATATTCCCACAATACATTTTCTTTAACGGCACATTTAAGCCAGGCTAAAAACGATGCTTGAGGCTTGACTGTTGACGCATTCGCATATGCGTGTCAACGGCTCTACGTAGGCAGCCACTGGGTAAAAACTTTAAAAATAAAAAACTGGCATAAAAAGCGGGTTGCGTTAAAAGTGTCTTTGTTTTAGCCGACTTTTTTGTTGTGGCGTGCGACAAAAAATGAACTTAAAAGAAAAAAAAAAGTCTTGATGACCAGAGATTAAATGTGACTTTTGTTTGGACGTGCTGGTAATTAATGGATCAACTGAGGTGAATGCCTGGGAAATGCTTAATAAATGAAATTTGGACACGTCATTGACCCAGACCCAAAAAGATAAATATTTACTTAAAATAAGTTAGTAAAGTCAACAATAAATACAAAATTGTTTATTGAACAAAGCAAATAGTTGAGTAATTACGCGTCTCAATTAAAGTTGGCAAATGTTAGCTGCCCCCTACGTGGTACACGAATTACTGATGATGCCCCTGCGCATCGTTGCCACATGGCGTATGGGTAATCATGCTTAAGCTTCTTTTTTTGGGGCGTTTCAATTTTGTGCGGCGTTGCCAATCAACATCCGCAAATTATAGGCAATTGTTTAATTATGTAAGGCAGCAACACCCTCGATAAAGCCAATGCTTTGGTTACTGATTCATGGACAATTGAATGATTCAGAAAATCACGACGATTATTCAGCAATTGAACCTTGAATCTTGTGGTTATTTAACTATTGATATCTTCTTCTTTGAAGTGTTTCTTCTGTCTTGTGGTGTCGTCTTCATTCCATCTGCTAGTTAAGTTGTAGTTCATCAACAACTTCTCTTATTTCTTCGTCCGCTTATCTCTCTCTCTCATCTCGTACATTTAATTGTTTTTATGCTTTAAAATTTAATTATTGCATTTGAGGGCTTAAGGTTAGTTAGTCTTAGTTTTCATGTCATTCACTGAAGTGCCTGCTCATCATTACAGTCACAGTGAGAGTCACAGTTTGGAGTAATTCGGCAATGAGTATATAAAAGTCAAGGTCTATCCAGTCCACTTTTGGGATTTAAGACATGAACCTCGGGAAGCTTATGCTAATAGTTATGAATGAAGAAAATTATAATACTCTCTGCAAGGGTATAAGAAATACAAAAACCTAGGCAAGATTATAAATGAGATAGGACTACAATTAGGTTTATTGGACGCCTATGTTAATCTTACAAGAATGCCAATGACACTAAAATATATACCGACATAACATCTTCAAAAGTTGCAATTTAAATAATCAAAAATAATCTAGTGGTAAATCACTTATAAAATTAAATTTAAATTATATTTAGTCTGGTTAAAACTAACATTTACTGTTATTTGGATGTTCGGAAAAAAATCAATTGTTAAAATAATAATCTGCGCAAAAAAATTTATGAAAAATGTATAAGTCTTAAAATAAATATTACCTATTAATTACGGATGTAAGAATTAAGAGTAAAAAGTTAAATATAATATAAAAATTATGCATTTAAACTTTTCACAAACTTTGACAAATTTGACCAAAATTGAGAAATAGTGAAATAGTAATATAAGGAATATTTAGTTTGAATTTTCTAATAGCTATTTTGGTCCCTACTGTAAACATAATGATATGAAAGATACGTGAGAGCATTAAATATTTATTTATTTATTGTTTTAATCTTTGAGCTTGTCAAATCAATATAATACCATTAGCTAAGTACTTAAATAAAATTAACATTTTTAAACAAGTGAAACTTGTCCAATGTCAAAGCTACTAATAAATCAAATTTATTACTCTTTTACAGCGCTCCTCCTGCTGGCATATTTCAGCCAAGCAAGCGCCGAAAATAAGGTAAGCTATTGGCGAATTCAATATAGCAAACAATTTCCGTGAGCTGATTAATATACCCAACATTTTGCAGTACCGTACACCGGCTCGCATCCTGGCCAAGCAGACAGGAGCTACACAGTTCGAGGAGGAACGTTATGAGGCCCACACAAACTGCAATGAGCACAAACATCATTTGAAGAAGCGTGCCTCCGATGAGGATGTTGACTATGAGGTATACCAAGGTGTTGTAGGTCGACCGGGCATTGATTTTCCCATCTATCCGCGCATTCCAAAGACCACATTCAGTTGTCGATCCTATGGAAATGGCTACTTTGCCGATATGGAAACGGATTGTCAGGTGCGTTTGTCTTACATTTTTTTATTAAAAAGTGATAATTAAGTCTAAATTTCACGCAGGTCTTTCATATTTGCGAGGAGGGTCGCAAAATCTCTTTCCTTTGTCCCAATGGCACCATTTTTCAGCAGAGTGAGCTCACCTGCGACTGGTGGTTCAAGGTCAACTGCCTGGGCTCCTCGGGCTACTATGCAGAGAGTGCTGAGATTCTGAACAAACAGCGTGTCCATCGTGTACGTCCCTCAGTGCCAGTGCAGGGCTTTAACATCGTTGGCGGCGGGTTGAATATCAAGCCGAAGGTCACACCTGTAGTGGGTCAATCTCGGGCAGCCTCACGTCCTGGCAGCAAATCAGACAGACGCATCGATTCCACAGAGGATCTCCATGCATCGCTGGAGAGTGTTGACTTCGATGATGTCTCGGGCGAGAAACAGCGTAAGGTTCTGCCAAGCATTGATAACAACAGCAATGACCACGAGACACAGATCACGGCAGAGAGCTCATCCTTTGTAAGCGGCACCGGCAAGCGACGCATTGGCAACAACAACAGCAACATTAACAACAGTCCCAATAGTAACGATGATGCATCCATATTAAAGCCAGCTCGTAGTCGCAGTGGCGCCTCACAGGAGCGCAGCTCGCTTCCACGTGGAGGAGTTGGCCATAATGAATCTCGAGAGCGTGCCCGAAATGGACAGCGTGGACAGCAGCGATACAAGGATCTCGATAGCCAGGAGCAGCACAGTAAGGAAAAGAGCAAAGAAAAGCTAACGCAGCAATCGACCTTTAAGGACAAGCCCGAATTCTACGAGGCACACTCCACACGTCCCATCCAACATACGACGCCATATTATGTTCCCAGTAGTTACTCCACGGCACGTCGTCTAGAGCCTAGCAAGTCGACACCCTTCTATACACCCACCGTACCCAGCGTTTCAAAGTCCAAGAGCACCGAGGGTAAACTGAACTATATCAAGGGGGGACATGCTGCGACCACACCCAATCCGAATCGCTTTGGTGCCCCTGCCATATCAGGACTCTTCCTGGAGTCCTCAGTTGCGCCGAAGAGCTCAAAGCCTACAGCCAGCGCCAGTCTGGAGTTGGACAGCACCTACAGGCCGGTGATCATAGGTATGCGTCATCATTACGATGTAGCTGGCTCCGGAGAGCTGAAGCGTCTCTCCCCGAATGTGGATGTGCTTCCAAAAAGTTGAGCGAAAATCGCGATTATTTGCCCACAACACCACCGTCCTTAGCCACCAGCGGTGGACCCACCTATCTGCCTAAGATCGGCTCTGCACCAAGATCCAATGCGGCTGCAGCTGGAGGAGAGTCTCTGCTGTTTGCACCCAATCCTGTCAAGGAAGAATCCGTTTACCGCAATGTTCAAGACATGCTGAAGACCGTGAATCTGCTAAAGGATAAGTTTGAAGATGTTGAGCTGAATGCACAGCCAGCAACATCTGCCCGTGCAGGTCTTGAGATACCGCCATCATCTGGTCCAGATGCACTTGTCTCTCTGGCCAAATACTTTGCTCAGGAACAAAATGAATCGGGCAATGCGCTGATTAAGCCGGAAAAGCATGGTGTGCACACAAAGCTCTCTGTGAAGGCGCCAGCACCCATTTTGCCCACTCCGAAGCCCTCAGATACCACAGTCACATTAACCACATCCGAGATGACTCCAGGAATCAGCGAGCAGGCCGATGACATCAAGCAGAGTCTGTTAAGCGCTAAAACAATGCAGAAGTACAGCACGTTGTTTGGATTGAAGGCGGCCAAGGCACGAGGACAGGCGGAAGGCGAGACAGGAATCAGTACGGGTTTGTTCTCCGCTCAAACAAATGAGACTCAATCTCCGGCAAAGGGAGCAGAATATCAGCCGTTCCCACAAATTGGCAGCACGGGCTCAACAATTGGCGCCCTGGTGGAGCAGCCTGAGTCACGCAAGATTGCCCAGATCTTCTCAAATGCATTGTCCAGTTATCTGGATAATCCTGGCAGTTTCCGCGCGGAGTTGGCAGCTCGAGCACGTCCAACTGAGCCACCAAACTTTAAGCCTGTGACCACAACTGATTCCTCTTTGTTCAGCGATGGCACCGCCAAGTATTATTTGCCCACCAAGTCCTTACCGGAGGTAACAACACCCCAGAGCATTGCTGTTGAAATTAATCACAAGTTTGATTCCACGCCTGCCCCCGACTACTCCACAACCACAGAGCTGTACGAGCTGAGCACGAGTCGAGCTCAGGACTCGGAGCTAGAGTTGTCAGCAGAGCTGTCACCCCCAAGCCCTGATTCCGGAGAGGGCGAGTTTCTTCAGCAACAGCAGACACAGTCATTTGTTAAGTCCCGCAATGATTTGTTAAAGGACGCACGACCACAGAAACTGATCACAACTCACAAACCAACGGAACATCCATGGGCATTGAAATCTCAGACAGATTTCCTTGATCCACTGACCATCAACGATGCATTGATGAAGGAGCGTGGCACCACAACGACCACTTTATCACCCTTCACTTATCTGCCCAAATTGCTGTCCAGCACAACAACGCCTTCTCCGGGGCGCTACGAGTGGGATGACATCTTCAGGAGCTACGATATTCCACGCGATGCACTACCCTCCAGCAGTGGATTACAACGCATTGCCAACAAATTGTTTGGCGGACTCAACGAGCAGGAGGCACTGCATCTGAGAAATGTCATGGCCAAGGCAGAGCACGATCGCCAAGTGCTCAGTCTGTTGTTGCTGCTGATCCAAACATGCGATGACCACAATGGCAAAGCACTGGAGCGTTCACGCAAGCATCTTCTCAATGCCTTGATTGACATCGACAGCAAGATACCCAAGAAATCGGGCTCGCGGCAAAAGCTGGAACTCGGCACACAGACGACGACATCACGAGTGCCGGTCACAACATTCCGGCGCAGTGGTGATTACTACACCAGCACCACGCCGGGTTATACGTCAACCACGGAGCTGCCATTGTCCACAAGTACGTCGGCGTCAGGCAGCTACGAGGAGACCACCAAGTTTGAGATTCGTGTCGAGGATGTCGACGATGTCGAATTGGCGGCGACAACAGTAGCGACGCCGTCTCATCTGGAGGTCAATTCGGATCGTCGGGCATTAGAGTTGCTCAAGTCATTATATTCACTGGCATCGAAGTTCAGCAGCAGGCGATAGGGTTGCCAATGCCAACGGTTCCCAATTCCTAATGGCGGCGCTTGGATAGGGTTGCCAGCGCTTTGAAAGTGTGTGCGAGAAAACGTTTAACTTGTAGTCAACTCAACTCTATTCCCATGATTCTTTCTTAGCTCAAAACTGAAAACTTTAGTTAAAATTCTTAATTGGCAAACCTATTTTTAATTAGCTCTTTGAAATTTGTTCTTTTTTTACTTGTTAATTAATTTTTTTGGTTTAGCCAATGAAATTTTCGCAATTAGTTTGTAAATATGTAAACGGTCGAAACGAAATACTCAAAGAACCCAAAATACTCCCAGCTGATGATAGGGAAAGCTCTTACAACCAACAGTATAATATCATCGAGATGTATTAAATTAGTTTCTTAGTTATAACTACAAATACGAGAGTACTTTGACCCTGAACTTTAAACAACATATGTACATGCCCATATGTACAAGCATGTCTTTATGCCTTGCTATTTTTGTAAATATTTATTTAACGTTAATAAAGTACATATAACAATAAATACATATTCTCTTTTATTAATTTATCACGTGACTTGAGCAATTAGCTGGATACATATTAACTAAATTTAAGATGGCTATCAAGTTAAGGATTATTAGATCCTTTACTTTAAAAAAGGACATAGGGTCTATTAAGTTTGTTCCAAAAATAATGTGCGTAACATGCAGAAGAAGGTGTTGTTAATATAGCCATACCCGTCTGTGGATTATATTGGATCAAGTATAATCCAATTTCCTTCTCAAGGTCATTTTATTTATCGGAGCTCTTATGTAAGTTTAACAACTTTTGTATTATGTTGAAGTGCATTACTTTTTCTGACTGTTCAGAGGATGCGTAATTCAACAACTTAAGACTTTCTAAGTTTAAAGAAATACACTCACTCTAAACTACAGGCAAAACTGAATACTGAACAACTACGATTACTTTTATTTTCATCAGGACATGCAATCAAACAATTTCGCTCTGATACCACCATACCCAACGGACTTATAGCCGCTTTCCACGAGCACTGTCATTCGGCGTCATTCAGTACAATTTTGACATTCGAATCGAATGACAAATTCCACCTGTACGAATTCCCATAAGGCCCCGAATGACTTTACTGAATGACACCGAATGACGGCTCGTGGAAAGCGGCTATAAGACCACAGACTAATATCTAATTTCAATATTAAAAGACAGGACCGAAATACCGGTAAGATTTCGATTTCCAAAAATAGCCTCACAATCCAAAACAATGCAATAACTATAAAAAAAGAAATAAAAAATTTAATTTAAATTAACGAAGCATACCCATAATACCCATGTTAAATTATATACTCAAGTAAATATTTGAAATCTATTTCAAATTAAAAAATTCATTGAATTTTAGTCGCTGGAAAACCGGAAGAATTTTCGGTTATCGTTTTGGAATAATATTAAGCTTCTTTTTGGTTAAGGTGTCAGTTAGGGTTACAAATTGCAATCGGTTAATATCGGTTAACTGTTACGGTCTCGGTTACGGTTTGAATCTCTGCTAAAAAGTAATTTTAGTCCCACTCTATTTCCTATTGAGGCCAAAGGCTAACTGTTAACAGAGCGAATGTACAATGAGTAAAGCAACCTTCTTTAAAATAGTATTGAAAATGGTTTACGCATAATAAAGGCTCATAAAATCCAAGAAGCCATATTTAAATGCCCATTTACAATAAATCAATAACCGTTAAATAACTCAACATGGATAATCTAAAAAAAATAAATAAGAATTTAACCAAAAGCTCGATTGTTAATACATTTGCACATACATACATACAAACGGGAAAGGTCAAATAGAACAAAAGACATAAAGTGCTCATGTAATCAACCAAAATTTAAATATTTTTGTCATTTTCTGTTGCATACATTTAGAAACATTTCCAACGTAAATAGTCAATTGGCAATAGTCAAGGGCAAAACGGAATCAGATTTGAATTGCATTGCACTTGAAATGTAATACATATTAAATTTAATTACGTATATGTACGTAACAAAACTAAATATTACGTATACGTAGGGGTATAGAACAAGCACAAGTCTAGGATTGTCACTCAGATATATGTATTCTGATAACTGGCCAGAGCTTGCAACAATGGATATTCCAGTGTCATAAATTTTGCTAAAGCGCAAGCACGAAACGAACTGACGAACTGTCGAATTGTTGACGAATATCTGTCGTGTCGGTCTGGGCAGCTGCCTCATAAACATAAATTTCGCAAAGATGCAGCGTCGTCAAGCTTAGAACATCATCTATAAATGCCTCTAGCCAGTCTGAGCTCGATTACAGTTTGTTCTGACGTGTGGTGCAGCTCACTGGCAAACCCCAAGGATCAGTAGGATTTCTATTTATATACATAATAAAAAGCATCTTTTGCCATGCTGGTACAACGGCTCATCTCGGCATTGGCAGGTAAGTTAACTAAACACAACTGTTGCTCAAGGTCACAATTTCAGAGAGCTAAGGTTCAGCGTTAGCGCGTAACTCAAGAGTGACCGACCGCCTCATCATTATTAGCACTTCCTTTCTTTTGGAGCGACTGCTACTGATTCTCTTACTGTGGGCGTCTGTCTGTCTAAGTTTTTGCTGCCTTGCATATTTACGAGGCATGCGTCTTCTTTTTGGCCACAAGCAACAACAGCAATCGCAATTCTTGGCAGCCAATTGATGTTGCAGTGCGTTGTTGTTACACAGTGGTTCAAAAATGCTATTTCCAGTTGAAAATGTTCCTAGAAGTGAAGATCAACAAAATTAAATGAATTGCATAACTACTGTTGGTTCTTACGGATGTAAAGTTCAACTAAGTCCCAATTGAAATTTTTAAATAGGTCAACTCCATTTTGTTGTTTGTTTTGCAAGTCAGTTTAGTTGAATGGACTCAAAATAAAGAATAATTAGATTGAGGAAATTTGAGATCAATTAACTTCTTTTAATTAATTGTACTGTTGTTGTTGAACACATTCCAACTACATTTCATATTACATTAAAAAACTCAATTGCTTGCAGTTTAATTTTAATTTCAACAAATATCATAATTAATATTATTTTGGTAGAGAAGTAGTTTTAGTCAAATTACTGTGTTAAAATAGATTGAATTATGTTAAATCAATATGATTTTAATTTCTGCTAGTCCCTTGTACCACTGTGCCAGACACTTGAGTAGGAAACTGATAAATAAAGATCGCAATGTAGAGCCGTCCGGATTTGCTATCAGTGCAAAGAATCGCATCTGGCCAACGTACTTGGCCCTAAAATGGACACGGGCCGCCCGTTGTCGATGCAGCAGCTCAGCTCAGTTTATTTCAATTTGTTGTGTCGAGTGGTTCGAAACTCGGAGCGAACGATAGATAGATATTTTCCAGATTTTCAGAATTAGAAAGCTTTAATGTTGACTCGATTACTTGTTGCAGTTCTGCTGCTATTCTGGAGCGGAAGCAGCGCCCAATTACAGGTGAGTTAGGATGTGGAATGCATTTGATATCCCATTAATATTCTTCATTTGGCAGGCACAAAGCGGTTATAACTATGTGCGTCCGGAATTGGCTGCCACAGCAGGAGGAGGAGCAGTGGCGGGTCGACTCTCTCCTGGTGCCTATCCCACAGGGACTGCGTTGCCCTTAACTCCAGCACCGGCCACAGCCTACGGTACAGGATTGTTTCCATCGCCAGCTGTGGGCTACACACCCAGTGGCCAGGCAACGACTGCTTTTGGAGCACCTGCCGCGGCAGTGAGCAGCGGATCTAATCTGCCTAGGAGACCAACGGGCACAGGTTTACAGTCAACATCTTCGGCATCTCGCAGCGGCCCCTATGGTCCACAGACACAATTCGGCAATGCAGCTGTGTCCACGGCGGGGTCACGGCCATCCACTGGCGATGACTACAATGACGGTGTCGATGGAGACTACTCGGCTATTCCCGGTATAGCTGGTGTGGATTATCCTGTGTATGCACAAGTGCCACGCACCAATTTCGATTGCGCCCAACAGCCTCTTCCAGGATATTATGCTGATATTGAGGCTCAGTGTCAGGTCTTCCATATATGTGCCCTTAATCGCACCTACTCTTTTCTCTGCCCTAACGGCACAGTATTCAGCCAGGAGACGCTCGTCTGCGTTTGGTGGAATCAATATGATTGCGTCTCAGCGCCAAGTTTGTATGCCAACAATGCCTACATCTATGACTACAGCGGTGGAAGCTCCAGTTCCAGCAACGTCAACGTGAATACCAATGCCTATCGTGGAGGCTCTCAAGCCGTCAATACAGCCTATGGCGCAGTGGCTCCATCTTCGTCTCCTGGTGGCACGCTCCGTGCTACTGGAGCGCCCCAGGTTGCAGGCTACAATGCGGGACGTGGCTCGTATCCTTCACCCTCACCCACGCCGGCACAATCGCAATCTTTGTATGGAGGTGGTGCCATCATACGTTCAGGTGGCCTCTCAGGCAATGTGGGTGACCCAGGTGCTAATCGTATCATCCCCGCTACAGCTGCTGCTGGTCTAGCCGCTACAGCAGCAGGCATATTGCCCGAGAATGCTGTTGGAAGCTTTGCTCAACCTGTTGTAGTCGGTAATCGAGAGTATTTGCCACCAGCCGGCGTCGGGCAACGTCAACGAGGCCCTGCCGCATAGTTGAATAGACAAATCCATCTGTATCTGTACCCGGTTATATGACAATAGACTCACCGACCTTAGGCTTAACATAATTACTAGCATTTATCTAAATCCCACATTTAGGAGCTCCTTTTAATCATGTCCCACATTGCCTTTTAGTTAAACTTAAATGCAAATGTATTCATTAATACATAATATATTAATTGCATTTGTTTAAAATGTCTACTCTTTCATTTAAAAACAATACATTCGCGGAAATTTTACACTTTAAGCCTTAATTTACGAAGCTAATTTGGGTAAAAACAAAGTACAAGGAGTCTGTGACATTGTTTACTGACTGCCGAATTACGATAACTTATGACTTACTTTCATTATATTGCCAGATAATTCGGCAAATAGGTTTAAGAATAACTTCCGTTAATTGTCAGAATTCACTTATTGTTTCAGTTTATTAAGCTCGCTTAGAAAGTCAAATTGCAGCGCACTTTTCGAACTAGTCCGTGTCGTTTTGGCATCCTTTAACAATTTTCCGTATTCCTGTTTAAAGTCAGAACGTATAAACAATTGTTTACCCTTCTTCAGCTTCGCTTCACCCTGTTTGGGCAAGGGGATAGTTGGGTTGAAGGCCATTTGCGTGCTGTCGTACTGAGCGAAGAGTTCATGTGCATTACTGAAGCAAAAAAGAATTTAACATAATGGTCAAATGGCTCAATCTAAAAATATAATGACTCACAGTTTGCCAATGTCTGTGGGAAGTGCGCCTTCTCCCGAAGCTGGCACTCCATTGGCTATGTGCGCTGCCATGCGACGCACGGTGGGATGATAGTGACGTCCCAAGAGCGCGAGCTCATACAGCGCTGTGCTGGCCGCATTGCAGTATTCGGGATCATCCAATTCAGGATCGTAGCGACCAGAGCCAATTGTCGTGTCTGTGTCGAGCAACGCATCGAGCACAGAAGTCAACTGGAATGTCTGTTTAATTGTGCCCAAGGTAGCCAATGTGCCATTGTGCAAGAGATGCAGACTCCCAGTTAGCAGGCGCTTTACAAACGCCATTAGCCGCTGTTGGCTCATGTTGCGCCGCCGTTTGACCAGAACCTCATCTAGAGTGCGTAATATAATGGCGAAGTCATCGTGATTCTTACCAGCTTGGACTACCAACATGTTGCGATAAAAGTGCTGATAGAAGCGTATGGGATCTATATTCAAAACTTCGCCCTGCCCAGACAATATAACAAAGATTGTCTGAATGCAGTGCAGTTGCTCACGATAGCCCAACTCCTGCTCCTCTAGAATGCGATTTAGCACATCGATAAGATCGGCAAAGAACTCCAGATTGATCACATGAGCGAATCTATAAAATACATTTTGTGTTAATAGTTATTCACAGGATTAAAAGCTAGTAGATTACTTACTCTGCCAGTCCCTCAAGTATAGCACTGAGCACACGGGATGTGGGATCATTTTTCAGAACCCGAAAATATATTGTAAACACCATTTTAATAATCTCCGTTAGTTTATGATGTTTGGTCTGTTTGTTTTCCTCAGCTCGCGTCTCTTCCAGCTCCTTGTTGACCTCGGTAAGTTTCTTGCGTCGTTTCCGCTCCTTCTTGGACAAGCTTAGAAGCCGTTGTCGATGCGATTCAAGTTTTTTTTGCTTAAGTTCATTCTCCTTTTCGGCATCCAGATTAACATGCTTGATCTTAAGACCCATCAAACACGTAATGCACTCCACGTGAACATTGTTCTGTTTGGTCTTAATAAGATGATTAATGCGACGCACCACAAACAGCGTCATGTCCAGACGTTTGTCACTACTGAACAACGAACGAAAACATTGATTAACTGCCACTCGCATTGCTCCATAGTTGCAGTTAAGCATGTAGACCAGCAGTTGGGCTATGTTCTGCACGTAGTTGAAGTAGGGATGTGCAATCAGCAGATCACACATGCACTGCACTGCCACTGTGGCCATTTTAATAGATTGCGGTGTCTTGTGCCCACCGCGCTTGTTCACTTGAGCCGTCAGATGTTCCAGTTTCTGAAGAAACTTCTTGAACTGCTGCAGCAACGTATTTTCAAACGTCACACGATCCAATGTTGCCTTTCGCACGGTTTGCATCTTGGTATCTACCTGACCCACACGATACTCTGGTAGAATATCCTTAAAAATTTCCGTGACTGAAACAATCGCCAGCTTACGAACTGCCAGCAAATTAGGAACTCCAGATCCTCGATTTATTTCGTCCATTAGCTCGTAGAGTGCATTAAAATTTCGCATTTTATCTTCTGGTTTCTCTAGGATGCCCGAGCAGATGATACCTATGCGATACTTTTGCCGCTCGATTTCTTGTTGGCGTGCTATTAACAAATCTGTTGTTGATATTAGTTTCTGCTTCGGAACGGGTGTTGCATCATTAACCACATCATCGTCGCTGTCTTCATAAGCCTCGTCACTATTCTCATCACTAGCATTATCATCATCTTCAGCTTCGTCCTCTTCTTCCAACGCCTTACGTTTCGGTTTTGGAATATAGTCCACCTCTGTAGTTCGTGTTATGATCTCGCCGTCACGGGATTTAATGGGCAGCAAGTTGACTTTGATCTTTTGCGCCGCCTGTTCTTTTTTGGTGGCAGTCGCATAGGCCATTTCCAGACCCACCGACTGCTGCTGATCCTCCACAGGCGCTGCCTTCGCCTTACGCTTGCGTTTGTTTGCCTGCAGTAGGGCCAAATCGTCGCCGTCCAACATGTCCGCAACATTGTTAAGCAACAGGTCACCGCCGGCGTCGCCTTCATCGTCATCCTCATCCGCATCCTGGCCACGGAACAGGCCCAGCGATGCTTGTTTATTGAATTTTTTGCGCTGAGCTAGGTTGTCACGCTTGTGTGCCTTTTGGGAGAAGATATTTTGGCCATGCTCACGTTTTGAGCTTAACTGCTCGCGTTTTTGTTTTATTTTCTGTTGTTGCTGCTTGCTCAGCGGCGTTTTCTTTGATTTCAAATGTGCGGCACGCTTTACAGAACTGATTTTCACCTTTTTCTGCAAGTGCCGTATAAAGTTATATTTTCGTACCATATCTGAATATAATATTTATCACTTACCGTTCCCATTATGATTTGTTTTATTTAAATACACTTTGTATTTTTATTGTATTATGTTAACAATTAAAGTGCACGCGAGCACATGGCCTTTGAAGTTGCCACTATCTTCAAATATTTAGAGATGAACCAAGTCGATAGTTTTTAAATATTGTTATTATATTAAATTCCTACTAATTCAATTATTTAACTATTTAACTTTATTTTGCTCAATTGGTCATAATATATAATATAATTTAAACACATTTATTTTATATATTTTTCAAGTTTCTTTATTATCATGTTACAATATCGATATTCTGAGCTGCAAGAATGGACTTATCGATTATTGCTGTGTAGTTGATATTACAGTTCAATGTCAAACATCTGATCTGCAGTTTGTTTACATTCTTGTGTACATTTTAGATATTAGTTTATTATTGCAATGTCGGACGAAGAGGATGATTATATGTCAGAAAAATTTTTATCTGGGTAAGAAACAGTTTCGCTTCTGCTTTAATGAATTTACTAACAGAACCCTTGTAAATTAGGCTTCAGGAGGTACGTCCAAGTTTAGTTACCAATCGCATCAAGAAGCGTCAATTACAAGTGCAGGCAAAGCAGGTAGAACACAACAAGCGTCAACGCGAGATTGCCAACGCTACCACTGTAGACAATGCTCGTCTCCAAAAGACATTAAGTCAACCTCTTGCTGCGGACAACAAAGGCTTTCAAATGCTAGCCAAAATGGGATACAAGGCAGGAAAAGGGCTAGGTAAAAATGAAGACGCACGCACTGAACCTATTGGGATAAGCATAAAAAAAGATCGCGGTGGGCTTGGACGAGAAGCTGCCATTGCAGAGTTGACAGCAAAGAGAGAGGAGCTGCGGCGTGCGCATTTGCTCCGTAAGGCGGGAATTCAATCAAGCGGTGATATCAGTACAGAAGCATATAGACGGCGAGCTACACAGAAAGCCGAGGAGCGGAAACTGCATTATGATGTGAAACGCTGTCAACAAACATGCGAGTCACTAGATCTAGCAGCAGGCGTAAAAGAACCAGACTTGGACTTTTTCTGGCCACCCAAGCCAATTGAGCAGAATGATGAGGAAGATGACCAAGCAGCCACAGAGAAAATACCAGATGCAAAAGAGGAAGAGGAACAGTATAGTGCTGAAGAACAGCTGGAACTACTGATGAGCTATCTACGCACTTCTTATCAATTTTGTTATTGGTGTGGCACGCACTATGAGAATGGTGAAGACCTGAACAGCAACTGCCCTGGGTTGACACGCGATGAACATTAGTCACAAAATACGTGCACGTTTATATATTACAATAAAATGTAGTCAAAAAACAGTTGTGTATAGCGGTGTACTAGGATTTAGTCGGAATTGAGGTATAAATGGTGCATGCAGCTACACGCGACCCTCTAACTTCTGTATAAGATCATGCGTCTGCTCGATGATGCTATAGATGAAGGGTCGCTCCATGGGATCAATGCGTAGCATGTACCTGATCAGATCGTGCATGTCCTGTGCAGAAAAAACAACATAGTACTAACAGTTTTTCTATAATGTTTTTAATCATTTAATTACCTCGGTGTATATGGAATCCTCTGGAATGTTTACATTGCCACTGAGTACGGCTAAAGCAACGCTATCACCTCGTTCATAGATGGGATCAAATGGACTGTTGAAGTAACACATGGCATACAGGACACAACCAAGACTCTGAGGGATACATATAAATATAAAGTCATGTGCACGCAAAGCTCTACTCAATTACTCACCCAAATATCCGTGCGCTCATCAATCGTGCAGTACGTTTTTACAGTGAATAATTCGGGAGCACGGTAGACAATTGAACTTCGCTCCTCAGCCTCGTCTTGAAGTCGCTGCGCATCCGACTGGCCACAAATTTGCAGGCGGGCCTCTGTCATGGACCCGAGATCCACAATAATGGGTTCAAAGGAGTCCGATAAACATATGTTGGCAGTTTTTAAGTCACGATGCGCCAGAGGCACTGGTTTCGTTTCATGTATAGCCTTGAGGCCCTCACAAACCCCCAAAAGATTTGCAATATCTGCGCCTCCGGCATGTGGTCTTGCTTGCGGGCTCGGAACTGTAAATGGTCCGATAGTGAGCCATGCTTGTAGTAGGGTAATACAATTAACAACGTGCTCGTTGTGTTTATCACAATGTCCGCTTGGCCATTCAGCTCGTAATCAACCACACGAATTACATTCTCGGAATCAATTTTACGACAGTTCTCGATTTCACGCAGGGCAATATTCTGATCCTCGATACTGTGGCAGGTGATTCGCTTTATCGCATAGCACCGACGAGTTGCCGCATTCTCCGCAAGGTCAATCAGACTGAAGCCACTACAAATAGGAACAGGCACACATACAATTTGATGAGATAGCGATAAGGAAACTGGGTAATGGAAAAGTAATAATTGTACCCTAAAACACTCTTTCTATCATGTAGACATAATAAATTGTAGCATCCCTCTAGCACGTCTCATTTTATTTTGAAAAAATAAAATAAAATATTCTATTTATCCTTTTTTATAGTGAAGAATAAATATTTGTTTTGGTTTACCCTTGTGCAAGTCGTTCCCGTACTCTGTAGCGGGAACCGTTGATTTTGAGTGTTTCCTTGCTGCAAAAGCAGCCACGTTTCATAATTAGTGTCCATCCGATGCTGTGCATTTTACTTTCTCTAATTAATAATTTACAAATCGCACAACTGCAAGCTTAATAAACTAACTAAACAACAACAACTAATTGATATCGCTTCACAGCTGTTGACAAAGACAGGGATGTTATCGCATACACATGAGCATGCTGGCGTGGTGTTGCCAGACAGTTTAAGACCGGACTCCACTAAATTTAGTTGACTCAATTTTGAACGTATTTTTTAATTTAATAAATGACGATAACAACGAACGATGCTTGGCAGGATTTAATTGGCATTAGCGCCGATCCGCCCGACATGCGCGACAAATGTGAGCAGTGCAAGTAAGTAAATTTTAATTGCAGCTACAAACTCACTTTATTACATACATACGCTTTTTTAGGCGACCCGTCGTTGTCTGCTGGTGCTCCGCCCTGCCTCAGCCGCCCATTGCGGTGACCTCACAAATTGTGATACTACAACATCCTGCCGAGGAGAAGCGTTCGCTACGCACAGCTCTAATGCTGCAGCTGGGACTGGTGCCCGGCAAATGCGTTGTCTACAAGGGCAAGCGATTTCCCAATGCCCGTCACAGTACAGAGCTGCAGCGGGTACTCGATTCGCCTCAGACGTTGCTCTTGTATCCCAGCAAAGATTCAGTGCCATTGGAGGAAATCGATCGTTGTGCTGGACCCTACAATCTTGTGCTCATTGATGGAACCTGGCCACAAGCCAAGGCGATTTATGCAAGCAGTCCGGCACTGCATGGCTTGCGTCAAGTAAAACTCATTGCGGTGGGGATTAGTGACTATATTATTCGTACACAGCCCACAGAGGGCTGCCTTAGCACGCTGGAGACGGCGGCACAGTGTCTGGCGGTGCTGGAATCACAGCCTGAACTGCGCCAGTCCTTGGTGCGTCCACTGCATGCACTGTGCAAATATCAGCTGGACAATGGAGCCGTGGAACATCAGTCCAAGGAGTTTCTCATGAAAACTAATCAATATCCTAAACCAATCGGCAAGAGGTTAAGTCGTTTGTTAAACTACAGCAATACGGTCTGTGGAAGTGTCAGCCCTTTAGAAAAGCAAGTGGTCACCCAAGAGTCTTGATTAAGTAGTCATTCAATTGTTAATGCTCTGTACCCGGCCGTGGCAAATAAGTATATATATTTAGTGCATTCTATAAACTATTTGTAATTTTTTACATAACATTGTGGTCATTTTTGTCGGCATCGGCGTATTTTCTTTTGTTCTCGTATTTAGACCATGGGCTTGTTCCTGGCATCGGTCAAGGCTCTCATCATAATACACTGGGTAATGGCGTAAGCTCTGACGCAGGCATTGGGTTCTTCCTCTGCAAATATATTTTCTAAGGTCATGATCTGGTTGCTACCTCAGATTAGTTCTCTACTCACTGCGCTCCAATTCACAGTGCTCAATGGAATCGCCAGTTGCTGGCCACAAATACTTGCGAACCAATTCTGTATTCAACTTGAAATTATCCATTAATCCCGACTTTTCGAAGAAGCAGCGAAAGTAGCACTACAAGTCGTGAAATTGGATACAATTATTTTCGACTTTTAAAGACTGACGATATATTTACCATGCTTGTTTTGTCATTCTCATCCAACAGCTTGCCCGTGGTATTAAACAGCAAAGTATTAGCTACAAGGTATACAAATATATATATGTGAGAATGTGAGAATTAAGGATGAGATTACACCTGATCCGGCCCGAACTCACACAAAGATGTGATAAAGCTCTCATTGCAGGTGCGCGACACTTGATCAAAATCAATAAAATCGGGATCTCTCGGTGCCTGTGTAGTCGTCGATATGTCATCCACATCGCCATCAAAGCTATCGTAGTTTATAATGTATATATCACCATTATCCTTAGCATGATCTTCAAGCGCCCCAATAGAACCGATGTAAAGGACGAATACAGTTACGAAAGCAACAGAAACTTGCAACTTTAAAATCATTTTTTCAACTATAAACAGATTTTTATAAACTGCCTAAATCGTCGATCTCTTTTTATAGGAAATATTCAGCTTGAATTAGAAATGCAAATACACGCAATATACTGTATTGGTACATATCTCGTGATAAGGTAAATAATATCTTAGGAAATGGCGTGCCAACAATTGGTTCATATTGAAAATAGGTTGGCACAATAGAAATTAAGATACAGTTCTGTCTGAAACCTTTACAATTCATTGCAAATTTGCATCGTTAAATAAATGAATATTTCTGTTTACTGTTCATCCCAAATAAGTTTAAATGGACAGAAATCCATTATCAATTTCCATTGTTAGATAAATTAATGTTTCTGTAGTTTAGCTTACTGTTCATCAAAAATTAGCTTAAATTTATAAGAATAAATATAATTTAGCAAAAAATACTTTCGAATCATTTCATATGTGAACAATGTCCCGATATTTTCGATAAATCTAATACTTCCCTGTATCTTTTTATATCGCAGTTTTTACACAAGATTATGACAACTAAAAACTGTTGTGATTTTATATGGGAGTTAGTAAAAATAATCGTTATTTAACGTTCAGCATATGATGATCTTATCTGTTTGTTTTCAAACAAGAAACCACACAACTTTGAGTTGTTACCTCTGGTGTTATACAATCAAATTTCGTTTACCCTTACCATAAGGGACCAGAAATTCCATGGCACAATTTTTCCTTGCGACAAAGAAGCGAGCATGCTGTTCACGTTGGACTTCTGGATCATCTGGTTCTGGCTGCACTTCCTCCCCGTTTAGTCTATTCCAATACAAAAGGCTAATCATCAGCACAAGAATCAACAAGTGAAAACGGGTCATTTTTCGGAGAGCCCAAGCTAAACTGTTAATAAGCATCATAAATAAAATGGCTTTTATAGAGGCAGCCAACAATTTGTTAAAGCTGATCGATCAATTTGGGAAAATTAAAAGAAGCCCCGTTTAAACTAAATAGTTGCACTTTAATCGAACAATAAATACATGCGATAGCAATATTCTCATTGATAAGTATAATACAAAATTATTAATATTTAAACGAAAGTTAAACGAAATCTAAATATGTAGTTCAATGGGTGCGGTTGTTTTTCCTGTCATCAAAAACGTTTACAAAAATTAGTTAAAATAGCGTAAAGTTAACTTAACGTGTGTGTGTGTGTGTGTGTGAGTGTTTGTCGGGAACTGTAGAATAGATCGCGCAACGAGGTCAGTGCTTAGAGTTAGGATCGTAATATAGAAATAGTTGATATAGTATAGCCAATAGAATAATTGTAATACAGAATAGTTTAGTGTTGGAACCTTATAGGTAATTTCACTTAAATTTGTAAGCTTTTTATAGCGATTTTAGTAATTTTCGATAGATTTTATTTAAATTACTCTATGCAGCGTCCACGTCGCATCCACACGTCAGACCTTGGCGCCCCAGGCCCGTTTTAGTAGATAGGCGCCCTTTTCCGCAATCATCACAGCGGGGGCGTGTGTGTTGCCCGATGTTACCTTAGGCATAATGCTCGTGTCCATCACTCTCAAACCTCGAATGCCATGTACCCTAAGTTCATGATTGACGACCGCAAGGGGATCCTGTATCGGACCCATTTTACAGGAACCAGCCTGATGGTTCTCCGGCCCGGTATTCTGACGCACTGCGCACTCCCAGTACGCATCGCTGCCAAAGGTATGCGATTCACAACCCTTGACGACGGTCTTGTCCAACCGCATGCCATACTGCTTGAGGGGAGAGCTCTGTGATAGCCTTATGGCAATTTTGATGCCCTCCACAAGCGTCTTAACGTCATTGTCATCAGTCAGATAGTTAGCAAAGATGCGTGGTGGATCGAGAGGATCGGCTGAACGAAGTGTTATGTAACCTCGTGATCGGGGATTTAGGACGGCTGGAAAAATTTGTATCGCGCGCGAGTTATTGGACAAGAGTTCACCAACTTGACCCGTTCGTGCACAGCTGGCCAAATATCCGCCAAAGTAGAGCTGCAGATCGGGCACATCCGGACGTTGAGCCCAGCGCGAGGAAAGCTTGGCGGTGACATCGGATATGCCCGTGCCTGACATTAGGCCATCGCGGAATAGTAAGTACTCCATGGCAGTGGCCCAGTTAAGTGGAGCCGTGTCCGCGTCGTCAATAAAAAAGTTGGTGAAGAAGGCCACATGATTTTGCAGGTTCTTGCCCACGCCGGGCAAATTGTGAACTGGTCTTACATTCACCTGTTTGAGCTCGTCCTTGGGACCGACACCACTGAGCAGCAAAATCTGTGGCGAGTTAACGGCGCCAGCACTTACTACAACCTCCTTTTTGACCATAATCTTGCGCGTGCTGCCAAACTGATCGCTGACCTCCACGCCCAGCACGTTTTTCGTGTGCGGATGAATCATCACTTTCGTGACCGTCGTGTTCAGCAAAATATGCAAATTGCTGCGCATACGTGCCGGTCTCAGGAACGCTCTGGCGGAGCTATATCGAATGCCATTACGAGCTGTCATTTGGGCGATCATAAAGCCCGTGGCATTTTGGCCATTGAGGTCCTGAACAGAGTAGCCCATCTCTTCACCGGCCTTAAGGATTGCATATGACAATGGTGGATTGTAGGGGAACTTGCCCACTGGCAAAAGACCACCCTTGGCATGATATTCTGTTCCGACGGCATCCAGCTCAAGATTATCTTCAGATTTCAAAAAGAATGGCAGTACATCGTTGTATGCCCAGCCCGGATTGCCCTGTGCTGCCCAATCATCGTAGTCCTCTCGATTGCCACGTATGTACATCATGCCATTCATCACGGATGTACCACCCAAGACTTTGCCTCGTGGCCAATAGCATCTTTGCTCCATGGAGGACAGACATGCCATTGTCTCCGGCTCGGTGTTGTAACGATAGTCAATGTCGCTGCCGATAAAGTTTAAAAACATGGATGGAATTTGGGCGCCCACGGGTTCGTCACCACCTGCAAGGAAAACAGAGTTCAAATAGGGATTATGATGAGCCAATGTATTTGTTAAATTGTAAAGTTCTTACATTTTAAAAAACAATTTAATAAGTTAGATCCTAAAATTTTTCTATCTTCAGCTTCTTTTTGATAGAATCAAAAGCTGAATAAAAAGTTATTCGCAATTTGCTGACATTTTCGAAACGTAATGACATTTGTAAAATTTTAAATCTGCGTTCTAGAATTTCCGATTGCGATTACTTGCGCTCACGACATTTGGGCATTTGAATGCTCATCAATTAATTAAATCAATTGAAATAAAAGGAATTGATTGCTAGTTGAACCGTGGGATTAAAAAATTAACCGCAAGCTGTCCAACTAATAACTTAGCCTGTCATTTTGTCAGTCGAATAAAGCAAAAACAAACAAAATGGCAATGGCAACAAATTGCGACTAATTCTACAATCAGTTACTTCAGTTAATAACATGTTATAGAATTAATACAGTGAAATTCTGAAACAAGCATTAAGAATGCTTATCGACCAAAAATCAAACAAGTTTCTCAATATGCTAACGTTGCAAGATACGAGAAAACAATTAACACTTGATTTCAATTTGTTTAGCTTATGCAACAGTATCGACTATTTATAAATAAATAAAAAAGCGTTCAACAAATGCATAATTATTTTATTATTTTGTGTCAGACAAATGAATGTCGTTAACATAAATAATTATTTATGTTAATTATAATTAAATGGAATTCATAATATGTTTTTTGATGTAGTATGGCAAAAATTAAACCAAAAAAGAAAAGGTTAAACACCTTATAAAGGTACTTATTCAAATCTGTGAGTGGTTCTTAAAATCCATTATAAATAAAATCAAAGAATGCTGTCTTACCAGACACTGCTAACAAGACAAAAGACTTAGAACACAAACTTGCGTTAAATGCGTCAATTATTGTTTCAAAAGATGGTTTTAACTCTTACAATCAACATCATATTTAAATAATATAATTTATAGAAATATATAAGTATAAACATAAGCTTATTTTGACCTTTGCAAAACACATCCGGATGCAAAAATCTTGCAGACAGTTGGCAATGAAAATGAATAATGAGGAATAATGTGAAGCGTCTGGCACAACGTCTATTGTTGGAATTGGGCTTCTAAAAAGTGTCAACCAAATGACTTTTTAAATCATGTGCATCCAAGTTGATAAAACGAAAAGAATGATAAACAAAAAGAGCCACTTAAGTCAGAACGGAACTCGTAAAACAATCATGGCACTCATAATGTGTATTAAGCTAGTAATTACTATAATTGTATTTTAGGCATTGTTAGATAATTAACACCAACGCATTGATAACTAAGTACTTCTATCTTTTTATTTTGTCACATAGTATGTTAGTTAGCAATTATTATAATTAGTGACAAGGCAAAATAATTGTTGCAAAGTAACAATTATTCGAAAGGGTTACAAAGCAAATCTAACCTGAAAAGCAAACCAAGCAGTACCAAGCACGCTGATAACGCAAAGTTAATGAACGTTTTGAAGGTTAAAAGATTAAGATTAATTATGCGATTTCTCACAGACCTTTAAGTAACTTTTACTTGAACTATTTTCACTTACACCTTTTGTATTAACATGCTTTATCTTGTTGTTTGGTTGCTTCATTTTGCAAACAAAAGATTCTCCTTTTGATTTATGAAATTATAAATTTACCTGTCTGACACGTTTGTTTATCAGTTAAATTAAGGCTTTGCTCGAAATGTTTTTAATAAAAGCACATGTGTTGTTATTAACATTATAAGTGAGAGTCAAACAACTTAAAAATCAAACAATTTGAATTAAATCTACTCAGTAATCAGAAGCATGCTGGAGTAGAAATCACATTTTGAATTACTCCCTTTTAAGGCAAGATCTTTTATTTCCTTTTTTTTTTTTGCAGTAAGTATTTCGTGTAACATAAATTTGTTTATTTTTAGTTTTTCACCTTATATTCTTTAAAGAAGTCTGACATTTTAGTCTAAGATTGTATTATATATAAATAATGAAGGTTTCGCATGGGAGAATAACGCAAAATGTCTTCAATAGGATAAAAACAGTATGACGGTGTAAAATGATAAAAAAGATGTGGCAATTGTTTAATCTTTAATAGTATTATGCAGTCAAGCGTGAAATAAATAACTTTGGAACTGGACACAAAAACCGATAGTACATAATCCTCTAAACAATGAACGTATAACTAAATACAGCTTATTTGCATAAAAACAAATCACCAGGAGCGTAGCACTCAATGCAAGCCATTAGCGAGGGGGAGGTTGGGGTTAGCTCGTTTACTTTACATAATGTTCAAGGCAGTTGCGGTTGCTTCTTTGCCACATTGCTGTTATTGTTGCTATTGTTCAGTGTTGCTCAAGATTCATTAGTGTTTCTGTTGTTGCTATGCTTTTTTGTTTTTTACTTGTTGTGGTTAAGCTTCAATTACTTCTAAACAAATGCCACATAACGCGCACTTAATTGCCCACGGCGGCTTATCTGGCAACATATTCGTGTATGTTGCTAGCAACATGTTGCACAGCCACAGCACAGTCGCAATATGGGCTGGTCTGGCAGTTTAGCAGCTGTCAAAAGCAATATATTTCCACTTACCGGCTTCAATGAGCAACACCTTCCATTGCGGCACCTCGGAGAGACGCGACGCAACCACAGAGCCCGCTGAACCTCCGCCAATGACAATGAAATCGTATTCGTAGTCTGGTTCCGAGCGAAACTGTTGGTATTGAAATGAAATACTATGCAGTCAGGCAATCGATTTATTACACTTTAGTAATGTTAAACTAACCCGCGAACTAGCTCGTCCACAGGGATCCTCTAGGTCACATTGGGATCTAATAAAAACCTCGAGCAGACCCATGAACAGCATAAACGCACTGCCGCCGCATGTGGAGGCAAGGGTTGGTCCGGTGGGCACGCCCACCAAACAATCACAGGCTGATGTACTGGTGGACATACTGCTTAGAAGTCTGCAAAGAGAATAAGGAGACAAAAGACTTAGGCAACGAACTTGACTTTTGATATGACTTAATATTGTTTGGAAATTTAAGTATGTCAATTATAAATAACAATTAAATACATATCTTATACATTTTAATAATTTTTTCATTGGGCCTGACCTTGCAACTGCAACCCATAGCAGCAACAGCAGTAGTGCCGCAATTTATTAAAGTACTCTGAAAACAATGCCTTGTATGCCGCCGCTAAAGAGGCGTCGCCTCCGCCACTCAATGCACGCGAATAATCCATAAAACAAAACAGAAAGTCAAACAATTTTTGGTATCTTTGGATAAATTGCCGCTAGCATGGGTAATAACAAAAGGCCAACATAGGCAGAAGCGGCTACAGAAGTCATAGCTCATCATCAGCGGGGTCCAAAGCATCTTGGCCCATTGCTTGCCAGATTCGTTGGTTTTATTCAGTTTGCATAGTTTCACATGACCTTAGCCCAATGTAGCTAAAGTGCTGGCTTTTTTCTTTTTCATTTTTTCGTTTCTTTTTTGGAATTTTTGAAAATTTCAAAACTGCACGTCGAGTTCATGGCACTGTTTTGGATGCCTGTGCCTAAAACAGAAGCAATCCAATTGTTAGATAATACTTGGAGCAATTGGGTAATAATTATGCCATTTGTTGAATCAATTGCCGGAATGTTGAGCTCTGAACCCAAAGTTCACTCTGAATGTGATCCCATATATTTCAGACCAGTTTGTATGGACAATTATATAATATATTGTTATGACTAAAATTATTATTGCTGTTATTTATTTGATTAACACCCTCTACACGTGCACTCAGTAAACATTTTTTATAACCAAAATTGTTTATTCATTATCCAAAATAACTCAATTTATTAGCAATACATTATTCACACAATTCGTAAAACAATTACGGAGGCGCCGGCACGAAATCAACAAATTTGTATTTTTGGAGATTTGTACAATGCTTTTGACCTCAATTAGACTGAACAACCACTAAATTGGATGCAGCAATCAAATTGTAATTTGTAAGCGCCAAAATCGAAACCAAAAATTCCTGAAGGCTACAGTCGAGCGAACGCGACAGTTTGATACCCTGGGCCAACCTCTATAAAAATATCGACGAGGGTATATCAAACACACATATTAAAAACTTTGAAACGTGTAGGTGCATAAACACTTAACTCTTTATTATATTATTGTTATCAAATCCAAACAATCTTAAGTAGCTCAACTTTCAAGACTGGTTTTTTTTGTAGGTGATCAAATGAGAACGTGTCATTAGAAATTAAAACAATATTTATCTGCGAATGGTACTTAGGATCCTTCTGTAGCTTTAGTCACGCCTTCAGAAAAATACTTTATATAAAAAACAGAAAGACAAAAAACAGAATTAAAAAGATTGAAACACCTTTAGCGAAAACTGCACAAAACTCGAAACAAATTTGATGCAATTGCTACACTTTGAGATTGAGAGACAAGACGACTAGGGACAATGATGGTGCGCACATTTGACATTTAAAAAACGATTTTTGTTGTATTCGTATACGGGTTTGGCCTCAGTTTCAGTCACAGTCGCAGTCTCCATCTCCATCTCTGTTTCAGTTACAGTTTCAATTTCATGTCAGCAACGGCAAAGTTGAAGGATGCCTCGAAAGTACAACAAAGCGTACGAGCGTGAAAATCAAAAAGAGAGGCAGTTGACCTCGCAACGAGTTTTTCCATCAAGTCCAAAATCAACAATAATACAGCTACCAAACATAAAACCTGGCGAACTTCAAAGCTCAGAAAATGCGTGCAGAAATCGTGCATGGTTACTTATTCCCATAAGATAAACAAATAACGACTTAAACTTGTCTCAAACAACTTTTGGTGGCATTTCAACCATTTTTTTATGGAATGTACATGATTTGAAAAGGTTTATAAAAAAGAAATATAACAATATACATATTTTACTTGGTATCAACAGTTTTTAACTTATGTTTGCTACGTATGTTCTAGAAGAACTACTAAGTCATATCAGATTCGATGCTTTAATTAAGTATGTGGACTAATGGTTATAAAATTGATTCTATTCTCGCCACAATTCCGATTAATGAGCTTACTCAGGAGTTTCTTAACTAATAAATATGAATATACATTGGTAATACAGATTTGAATCTTTATAGCTAACACTTCTTTTGACGTTTATCGCTTTGCATTCTTCTTGATATCTTGTTTCTCTGCAATTACCTCTTGTTGTCATATTTACAACTATATCGCCGGGGCGTCTAATAGCTTGTGCACTCATGCGTTACGAGTGTCGATTATACGAGTACCACATACGTATCGTACATTGTATTCGTACTACTCGTAACTATATGATATCTTCATTGATATCGCTGGCATTGTCTGCATTGGTGTTGCTTTTGAAGGTTTCTTTCAGATGTCAGTCAAGTTAGTCAGTCAGTCATTGAAACGATATGTTGGTGTGAACAAGATAGTTATAAAAGAAAGATTGACTGTAATCTTGCATACTTGCTTGTTTATGTTTCCCTTCGGCCCCCTAGCTGACAAAATATAAATATACATATGTACGTACTTATTTTGGGGGATTTTCTTTTTGTTTGGGTGCTTATTAATGTGGGAATCATGAAGTTATTAGAATTATAATAATAAACTAACCGAATTTATGCGTGCCATGACAAAGGCGTTAGATTAAAGCGTGCGATTTTGAGTGGATTGTGTAATATTGTTTGGGGCTTATGGACAAGGCGACACACCGACGTCTCAGGGTCTAAGTTTGGGAAGTCTGAAAGTAGCTTACCCCAATTTCTTACAAGTTATAACTTTATTTAATCGTCAAAGGTTTGGCTTTCTATTTGCAATCTCTACTAATATATCGAAGAAAATAAAAAACCAATATAATGAGCGACTAAAAACCGTAACCAAGTTGATGCTCACACAATATGTGGCAAATTGTAGTAATTAATTTCACCAATATGACTCAGTTTAGCTTCACTATGGGGACTCTCAGTTGGAACTGGTTTTACAAATCAAAACCAACTGTTAACGAGCAACAAGACATAAAATAAAAGAAAAGAAATATGAAAAGTAAATAAAATATCATAAAAACGGGTCATAAAGTTTTTCACGTTCAGGCGGGCGCGTCAAATTGACAAGCTGGCAAAATATACGAATAATTTTCAAAGAAAATGAAAACAAAACAAATCAGAAACAGAGTACGAGGTGAAACATATGGCTGCTGTTGAATTGATATGTTGTTACTGCTGTGCAGGCGCTAAAGCGGATCTATAAATTAACAGCAATATCCATCACTGGGGCCAGGCAACAAACTGTGAAATGATCAACTTGTTATCCGTAATGCAATGTTGCATCGATTTTGATAACTGAACTCCACTATGGTTATTTTGCGGTTGCAACGCCGGCGGTTGGCCATTAGAAATTGGCCAAGAAACCAAACAGTGTGGCGGCAACAACATTGACAACAACAACAATAACAAACAGCAGCAGCAGCAACAGACACAACAGCTCCAGCAGCTAAAAATGCATTCGCAATTTAAAGGAAGCAACAGCGCAATGTCTGACTAAACTTGGCCAATGTATCTCGCAGTTTGTATCTGTATCTGCAATTGTCTGTACAATGTATGTGTCTCCCTAACTCGGATGCCGGTGCCGGTCTCATGGCTTAACTTCCTATTTTCACTTTCATTCGTCATGCTCCTATGTTGCCCATAGAGATGCAACAACAACAGCAACAACAACAACAACAGCAAAAACAACAGCAGCAACAACTACATAGTAAAGTGCTGCCAAAATGCAAGCGAGTGATTTGATATTTGTTGTGTATTTCTTTTTCTTTTGCGTATTTCACATTGTCAACGCGCCTTCAACAATGTGCGAATATTTCGATGTGAGAATTTGACAATTGCTTTTATCGTATTTTTGCTGTCATGCCCATCACGTAATTGTTGAAGATTTCGTGTATGTAATGCTACATTGAATTTTTATAATTTTTCTTTAAAATTTGCTTAATTTCCATTCAATTTTATACAAATACTTACGATTATCTGCAACGTATTTAGTTTATAATAACATATTTACTTATATCTATATGAATACTTTGTTAATACAAACACAGCTGCTAGGTTTCCTGAAAAGCGATTTACAATATTGATTACGATTTACTTAACTGCAATTGCCTAGAAATGATTAAAGCACTTTTTGATAGCAATCGAAATCTAAGCAAACAACAATGATACCCAAGACAATCATTAAAGGTATAAGCATTGTTCGGAAAGCTCATTGGATTTCTACAATTGTTAATATTTAAAGATTTCCAGCTAAAAAAAGCCCATAATTAACATAGCACGTTTATTTTAAAGATGTGTTAATCGAATAATCCGATAGAAACGGAAATGCCAATTGTAACGTAAATTTTTCTTTCTGTTGTTAAAGGAAAACCATTTGAAAACGTGAAGAGTAAATCGTAAAATTTGTGTTTTACATAATTTATTTAAATTTTTCTATGTTGCACGAAGTACGTGATTGAAAATTTGCAACATTTCGCTACTTTTGGTTGTTTTTCGCCAAAAAATATTCGGTTGCATTTTTCAGTTGCTGCAACAGCAATTGCAACTGCAACTGCAACGCCATGTAATACCCTTGGTTGCCCATTGCACGGCCGCTGGGCTGATGTTGCCAATTACGTTGCTGCCGCCGATGCCGCTGCCACCAACAACGAACAAAAACAACAGCAACAAAATCACAACTAACAACAACAACAATGTGACCACAATTAAGTTTAAAGTGAAATTCTGCAATTGTTGGCGCATCATTTGGGCGACGCGAGGCAAAGATGAGCTTTGTGCCTTTGATTGATCGCTGGTTACGTGCCGAAAATGAATAAAAAAAAAACACAACAACAATGTAGTACAGCACCAACAACAATAACGACAACAGCAACTGCAACTGAAATGTGTTGCTGAGGTGGCCCCCAGGCGGATGCAAATGTGGGCAGCTCGATGACGTTGACGTCAACAAAGCGCTCAGGAGCTGCCTATCAACTGTGGCACGTCTTGGCTTTGGCTCCATGATTTCTGCCGATGGCCAGACACTAACAACACTTTTAGTTTCATTGCTAAATGACTGAATTTGTTAACATAGTTGTTGCTGTTGTTGCCGCTGCTGTTGCCCCTGTAATTGCAATGTTGCTCAAATTTCTCACGCTTGTCGCGAGGATAACATTTCTTGTTTGTGGTAGTTAGTCGATCGTGTACATCAGTCAGTTAGAGGTTTAAAATTGTTGCTAACTGTAGAGATGGACCAGTTATTTTAAGCTAATAACCAGATTTAATAATATGGCTATTAATGTCTGCAAAGGCCAATTTTTTGTGCTAACTTAGTAAAACAGGATCTTTATTGTTCTGAGCTGTTAACAAAAAAACAACAACTCTTTTAACTAAGTTGAAAATTATCACATTGACTTTGAGATACACTAGAAATGTACAACTTTAAATGTTCAGTTATACCCCAACCACACTGAGTACATTTACGGGGAACGCATGGGAAGGATGATAGATGTGAAACAGTGATTCACACTGACAATATTTAATATCAATTCAAGTGTACAATTTATGGCATTTGTCAATTTTGTTTATTTTCGATAATTAAAAGAAAGAGAATAGTTATGTTGTGAATGTCACAATGGCGCTTGTTATTGCTCTTGTGGAAGAGCAAAAGAATTCCATTAATAAGTGAATGAGGGATCTTGAGGAAGTTTTTACTTTGGAAAATATAAAGCTCCATTTGGTTTTGTTGGCAGCAGCCAATTGAATAATGCCAATGTGTTTTACGACATCCCAGCAATCAATCAAGCAATATAAAAACCTGAGTTAATTTTGGGGTTTTTACAAATCGCAAAGCTTAAAAGTCATGATTTTTAATAAAAATAGACACTTTGCCCCTTTTAGAGTAGTAAAAATGTGTCATAAAATCTACTTACTTTGTTGGAGTGCTTAGCTAATTTAAGAAATGAGTCGCAAACTAAATCGTTTTGCTGATGCATGATGCTTTCGGCTTTCTAAAGAGCAGTGGAAAATATACACATATTCATTTGAATGAAATTCTAATCAAACTTGAAGTGTTCTTAAATGGCAATATTAAACGAGACTTGGGCCAATTGCCAGCCATTCTCATATGACCCAGTAAAGGTATTCAGTTTTATCACCGTTTGTGAATCAAAAGTGTGTCACTTCTTGACTGAAAGTCTGCCATAACGAATTGTGAACAAATAAAGTGAAACCGAAGATCATTTAAATGGCAAATGCCAAATGCAAACAGCAACAATAACAGCAGCAACAGCAACATAAAGGAGCCAAGTAAAAGGCAACGGGCATTGCAAAGATTGCAGATCGCAATGAATGAGTGAGTGAATGAATGAATGAATAAGAGTCTACCAAAAAGGGAGCAACAACAATGTAAGCGAACAAACAAACTAACAGCAAAAAAGTCAATCGATGCCGTTCAAAAGAAGCAACAATAGCTTAAATCCTCTACCAACAATAACATTCACATAGGTAACTATAGATACTTATAGCACGCTCCCAAAACACGGGGAGGTACAAATTTTATCTGTCACTGACATTTCGACATGACTCCAACTGCGACTGCGATTGTGACTCGTGTGTGTGTGTTTTGTGTTTGTTGGCAAATACATTAGTCTTTTTTTTTTTTTGTTCGGTTAACTACATGCCAATTCGTTTAAGCTGGAACACAAAAGAAAGCGGCATCGGGCTTATGGCGTGGGTGTCTGGCGGTCAAAGCACTCTGCTGATCAATATGGAGCTGATTTTTTGAATTACAAATTCATTGCCTACAGGGAAGCTTATGTTGAGATGCCGTTGATAATCAGGAACAAATATGGGCAATTGTTTCTGTTTTGTCTACTGTTTGCCCTCAATAATCAATATGATTGATCATCGTCACGCTTTGATCTTTGAGGTGCCTCTTAGAAATGTACAATCAAAAGCAGAGAATTTGAAATGCAAATTAAAATTGCTTTCGAAATTTTGCTTAATGAGTTCAGGCAAATTAAAATTTATATTCATTCTCTTATTGATTTACTTAATTTCGATTTCTTAATAAGAATGAATTGCTCATAAGTTTGGGGTTTTGAAAAGTTCTCGTTTCTCTCAAATTCATTTGAAACATGATGAGTAAAAATTTTATGTATCAGCGTCAAAAAATTCATAACATCATACTAACAATAAGATATTATATAAAGAGATTAAACGGATATTCACATGCACTTAAATCGATTGTAGGTCTTTAAGCAAACTTTACTCACACTAAACAAACGCTCCGAGTGTCCCACAATGCCACAGGCTTCCGTTTGCAGGCAACAAAAACCGAAACCGGGCTAATTTCCTATTACTGTAATAAACGTTTTATGAACTGCAATAGCGCAACACCTTAATGCAGCTAAAATACCGTGTTATTTTCCCCTTTTTTTTTTTTTTTGCCAATTTGCGACAGAGACACACACATACACTTAAGTACGTGTATAAGTAGTATATATAGTATGTGAGCACAAAATCAAACAGATTATTGGACTCACAGATCATACTTGTAAAAAGAAAACCTGTACAAAAGACAAACCGTTAAAGTGACCCACAACTAAACTAAAAAAATTAGAAACATGTCTAGTGCTAAAATCGTGAGACACACACATATTCGTAATACTTGTGAATGTGCCAACAATCTGAGGTACAGCATCTAAATAACCTATCGAATCTGCAATAAGAGCATTTTAGAATGTGCCTGCTTAAGACTTATCTCTTTTAAGCAGTTGAGTTCCGTTTCTCAAGTATATTGTTGCGTTGATGCTGCCTCAAAAACCAAAAATGCACCCCATGAAATGACTTGAAGATGAATATAATCGACGTAAAAACTTTTGAATAAACTTACATTAGTATGTCGTCTGTGTGGACTTGTGGTCAGTTTCCTTTTATGCTGCCACACAAAAAAAAATAATTGTTCAGCTTTTTATTTTCGTATAGCTTAGCTCCTTATGGGCAATGCCTTTCTGGCCAAATTGCACAACTCAACGAAGATGATTATAAGTATGTCCGCAAAAAATTTGAGAAAAATTATTTTTCAATGTTTGTTGGCTTTGCAATTTATTTTATTGACACACACACAATAACACGCACGCACAGTATTTAGTTTAGCCTTCTTTGACTCTAAACACCTCACTAGCCCGATTTCTGCGTTTTTGGGCCTGGTTAAGATCTCCGATCTCTGCAACTTGTTTCGCACTGCGCGCAATCGCAGACCGTCGTCGACTCAGCGTCTGGGCGGCAAGCGCGGGTCTTTTTAAACTCCCGATGACCAATACGAAGCTTAAGCTCTCGTGTGGTTCGTCGTTAACTTGGCTTACGAACCACTGGTTCCATATTCGCTTCAAGTGCTAAGCTTAAAGCTCAAGCGCTGCTCTCAAACTGTCTTTATTTCGTCTTTACTTGATTTTCGAAAAGTTAACTTATTTTGAAAGAGGAAATAATTTAGTATTAAGACTATCTAGAGCCAATAAAATAAACTACCGTTTAATTTTTGTTTATTTTTATAGCTTCATAAACAAAAGTTGTAAAGACTAATTTCTGATATTACTTACAATTATACTAAAAGTTCGCCAGTGTTTGGCACTTAAAAATTTACATGTTAATACCCGGTTATTTAGTGTCTTTTGACAAGTATTGCAAATTATTTTGAATATTAAATTTAAATTGCATAATAATTTAAGCTATTAATATTATGAGATCCCCTTGAATATGAATTTTGATGTAAACCCCATGTTAGGATTCCAGTCTCAACCACCTTTGACTGAAGTGCGACTCATAAGAGTTTTGGTTATTTGATGCCAGTGTTGGACAACATCTTTACTCGCTGACCCCAGTAAACCTGCTCAAAGACGTCACAGGTTTCTGCAACTACCCTTGTAAGTATATCCTCCTGCGATGAAATACAACGAAACAAAGCTCCTGCCGAGCAGCCCGCACAGACAGTAACGAGTGTGTTAACAGCGTCTGCGCAGGTTTAACGATTTACAGGTCAACGACGAGTTGAGTCAATACACTCGAAAGACAAAATAAAGTGCAACTGCTGCGGAACTGCGTTGTACAAATTTTTCAGTAAAAATTACAAAATAAACCTTTGCAAAAAATATCATAACAATTTGAATTAGCACTTAAAGGTAATAGTTAAAAGTGTAAGAATGTTAATATTTTATACGTTTTAAATAACTTTTACAAAAAAGTGGTCGAGAAGTACATAATTAAAGCCTGTTACTGACAAAAAAAAATAATAAACGTTTTAGCCGTTTCAAAGAATCTTTGCTAAATGAAATAAAAATTTTAACTAAAAAGTGTTTAGACGCTTACTTTAAATAAGTCTAATGCGTGTTTATTCAATATAAAATTTTACAAATTACTCATTGAACTTGATAGACCTGCAAAGTAAAACGAGCTGCGTGATGTGAGGGTGGCTTGATGATTCATACGACTTACAATTGTGCGTGAGTGTGTATGAGTGTGTAAGAGAGTGTGCATGACAAGTAATGAAAATAACAACAAGAGTGTAATATGTAGAAGAAAACTTTACGCTAGATTTGTGGCAAAATCGATGTGCAGGTGCCAAAAAAAAGAATGCAAAGAAACTAAGACAAGATGGGCCAAGAATTTTCTTTTCTTTTCTAAACTTTTCTTGCAATTTCGAGTACACATTGTGACTAATTATTATTCCGTGCAGCTACGAAAAACTTCACGGAAGCGAAGACAACATTGAGAAGGGCTTAAGCCACAAGGCACTTAAAATGGCTGACGAGTATATGCCAGATGTCAGCATGATGGACACAAGTAAGTAACATATTGTGGTCAAAACTACTTAATGGTCCATTAGCTAAAGCATGAAAAGTGGCTGAAGAAGTTTAGTTCGCTAAGTTTGCCAGAAATAGTATTTATCATGAGTTTTCCCAGAAATATAAAATAACAGTGAATACTCTGTATGTCTGTTGAGTCTGTTTGCTTCTTAAGAGAACTCCCCAACAGTCGGTTAAATTGTGTTTTTTAAATATTTTATTATTTCTCGAGATTCTACTTGATATACTCTATATACCACAGACAAGTCATAAGTAGCTCCAATGATCACAATGATGATTGTGATTTTGTGTGACTGATTTCTGATTTGAATATCTCTTATCTGGTAGCTATATGTAGTATTATTGATTTTAAAAATAATGAAAAATATTTAATCTTCGGTATACCGAAGACAGAAGCTCCTTCAACATTAATTTAATTTAATTTACTTCAAATTGTATTTTCAATAATTCTTTGCCCTTGCTCTAGTTGTGCCCGCGATACTTGGCCTCACCGCGGCTGCAGTGCTCTCGACGGTGGCATGCATCTGTGCCAAGCAGATGCGTATACGGAACAAGAAGCAGAATCAACATGATGCGTCATTTCCATTCCAACCGACACGACGTCCGACTGCAGTTCGGTCTCCTAGTGGACAACCACCACATTATCTGAAGAAGTCGCCATCGCCAACTGGGGGTAAGCAGATGGGATTGCTTTCGCCCATGCAGGATCAGTCAACATCGCCGATAGCACCACAGAATATGAAATATTCCGAGGAGAATGAGGCACCGTTGCCACAACAAGCCCAACAGCAGCATTCCTCAAGCAAACTGAATGTTGTGGACAATGCCAAGCAACATAATCACCATCATTCGCCAGTTGAGACAATTGCTAATGGAAATGTAACCATTACATTGGACGAATCACTGACCAACGGCAAGGAGTTGACCATTTCGGATCAATATGGTAAATTGGGCACCATTTACTTCAAGCTTCGCTATTTGGCCGAGCGTAATGCTCTCATGGTATCCATCATCCGATGCCGCGGATTACCATGCAAGGGTGGAACCAGCGGCACTGGAGACATTCCCACGGGCATGAATGGACGAACACAGGCTGCCACTGATCCGTATGTGAAGTTGCAATTATTGCCGGACAAGCAACACAAGGTGAAGACACGTGTGGTGCGAAACACTCGGAACCCCGTCTATGATGAGGATTTTACCTTCTATGGCCTGAACATGAACGATCTGCAGAACATGAGCTTGCACTTTGTTATACTCAGCTTTGATAGGTATTCGCGTGATGATGTCATTGGTGAGGTGGTCTGCCCTCTGTCCTCCATTGAGATTGGCGATATATCAAAGGAAGCACTATCCATTAGCAAGGAGATACAGCCACGTAGCCTGAAGATACGTGCTCAAGGACGTGGAGAATTGCTCATCTCCCTGTGCTGGCAGCCGGCAGCTGGACGTTTGACCGTTGTTTTGTTAAAGGCACGAAATCTGCCGAGAATGGATGTTACCGGTCTGGCTGATCCGTATGTAAAGATCTATTTACTCTACAATGGCCAGCGCATTGCCAAGAAAAAGACTCATGTCAAGAAGCGCACTCTCAGTCCCGTATTCAATGAAAGTTTCGCCTTTGACATTCCCGCCGCTGAGGTATGTTTTGTTATTATCCGAGGCCCAAATTATAACTCATCAAATTGTGAAACTATCTTTCTTGCAGGGCACTGGCGCCAGCTTGGAGGGAGTCTCATTGGAGCTGATGCTTCTTGACTGGGATCGCGTGACCAAGAATGAGGTTAGCCCAATCCATGCAAAACCCAAAAAACAAGTATTCAATATTTTTCCTTCCTGTAGGTTATTGGACGCTTGGAACTGGGAGGACCCACCTCAAGCAGCACCGCTTTGAATCACTGGAACGAGGTGTGCAATTCGCCCCGTCGTCAAATCGCCGAATGGCACAAGCTCAATGAGTAATCGGTTAACCCTTATCAAATTGGGGCTGTGCTGGCGCTGCAAACCCAACAACAATAGACAACCCAATATAGTTTTGGTTTGTTCTTAAAAAGTTGAATTACACTTATATATTAAGAACTTCATGTCAACATCGTCAATAATCTCAATTCAAATATATATATGTATAATTTTATGCATGGTTTTTTGCTTTTATGTTTTCTGTTTTCTGTTGATTTATGTGAACCAAAGAAACATGAAAAATATACCAAAAACTAAGTAAATTAAATGTATTAGAAAATGTTTAGTAAGTAACAATGCATGTAAATGTAAGATAATTAATTATGGATTAATCGTGGCATACACATATAAATATATATATATATATATATATGTATCTACATATATGTATAAAGCTAAAACAGGTACACATACGTAAACCGTACGAAAAACTTTGATTTCTTGCTGTATAAAAGTCATATTTTATTGCAATTGGTATATTGAAAAACCATTTATATCAGAAAGAACGCTTTTTATTTTTTATTTCTGCATAATGCAATTAACCTTACCTTATTACCTGAAGAGAATTATGTTTTATTCCACTTGTCATTACTGTGCCCACCATAACTACATATATTTATGAGTATGATATTTGTTTATTCTAACTAAACAAATGACTTATTATGTAAACATGTGAACTATTATTGTACTAAATAATCTTCGAATTTTAAGTCAAAATCTCCTATTGTTTATAATTTTCCAAGCCCAACAAGTTCGAAACACCAAAAAAAAAGGAGAATAAAATATAGTGCTTTACAGTAAATTATGAAGTGTGTCCGGAGTGAAATATTGCTTAACGCTTATCACCCTATTTAGACAAACATACTTATTTACGTACTAATAAAACCAAATCAAACCAAAGCTAAACGAAAAATACCAAATCTAAAACTTGAGAAAAACACGCAGCAAATTGCTTAGGCACCAAAAAGCTACAAAATCACACACAAAAGAACGAACAAGTCAAAAACCATTAACTATACAACACAATAGAAAACTACTTATAAGATGTCAGACATAAATACTCGTGTAGAATCAAGAATTAAATATATTATGTAGAGATACAAGATACGATTACATAGAATGCTCAATATGGAGACAGAGCCCACAGCATTACCTAAACAATTATTTATAGCGGCACTAACTACAAGTACTTCTATAATATTGATATAAAAAACTAAGCAAAGCTTACACGCAAATCCAACAACAATGATCACACTCTTAAGATACTAAATCTTTGTATAACAGATACACATATAAACTCTGCTCCTATATGCTATATTTTGTAAAATGTTAAAGGAAAACATAAAAACATAAGAACAAAACAAAATAAAAAACAGATAATAAATATAAAGTGAAAACATTAGATGCGAGCACAAATGCATACTACTCGTATAAATACATATAACCATGATCCGTAAATGAATCAATTTCAATTTGTGTCCACAATCAAAACTTAAATTCGTCTAAAGTGCATACAATAATTAAAACTGGCAGATTTTCATATACATGATAATATATACATACTTAAAAAAAGCTACATTCATCATGAATAACAATACCAAATATATACATATAAAAGAAGTGTATAATTCTATATATACATACATACATACATATGTAATAAATAAGAAAGATAAGAAACATTGAATGGTTAATTTCAGTAATAAAAAAATATTATATTAAATAAAAAAAGGATAGTCTTATGTTTATGTTCTTCAGTGGAGCAAGCTTGACAGTAGGATACCCTGTACTTATTTGAAAGAGCAAAAAGTGGTAAAAAGCGAAATGTTGAAATTGGTGAAAGTCAACAAATTTTTTTAGTGCAAAGCGTTCACAAACGATTGTTCTTCAATGTTGCGTACCAGAAATTTAAGTGCAAAGTTGTCAACGAAGATATCAGTTGATAAACACATAGGTCGCTTAAGTCTCTTCTTCTTCCTGTTTGCCCGTAACATTGAATAAAAATTTTAGGACAGGCTCGGACCATAGTGTATATTATAACATATGTACACAGAGAAAAAAACACGTACTAAAATTAAGTACGAAATGCATTGAAATAAGTATTATTAATACTTAAAATAAATACTTGATTTAAGTACGAATTACTTTAAACAAGCATGAAAATAATTGAATCAAGTCAAAGTAGACTTGTTTCGAGTAAAAGTAAACTTGAATCAAGTATAATTCGAAATATACTTAAATTGAGTAAGAAAATACTCAAAATGAGTTCGGAACCCGGGTTCGAACCCCACCAGCGGCATTAATTAAATAGTATTTTTTAATGTTTTGCATTCTGTTTTGACATTTTTCAAAATATTCCTTGGATATAATTACATTTTAACAAATAAATTGTTGTCTGTCATTTGTCTGTCAATTTGTCTGTCTGTGTCAGCCTTTCGTTCTGTGTAGAACATATAGGTTTTTTAATCTACAAGAAATTGTTTACATCGTAGCTCACAGGATAGAGTACCCGACTCTGAAGCTGAGGTCCCGAGCTCGAATCCCATGTAAGTCAAGTTATTAAAAAAACAAACAACAATGTTATTATTAAATAAAAACGGTAATATACATAAATATAAATTTAATTACTAATTAATAAAACAATACAAAAATTTAATAACAAATAAAAAAAATAATAATAAATAGATATTATTTCAAGTACAGAAGATCTTAATTCATGTGCAAGAAAACTTGAACTGAAATCGGAAATTCTTATTTTTCGAGTTTTCAGTACTTGATTCAAGTATAAAGTGAACTTAGTTCAAGACTACAAACTTAAAAATCATACTTGAAAATCGAACTTGAAATAAGTGCGTCGTCCTCGAATATAGTAATTCCGTACTTGGTTCGATATCAAGTTCGAATTGTTGAGTTTTAAGTACGAAATACTTGATTATTTCTCTCTGTGTACCAAAAATATAGCGCAAGCCAACTTTGGCGCGCCAAATTTTGGATACCCTTGCAGTGCCCTGTGTTAGCCGTCAGATTTTTTACACAATTTGACAAATGTTTATTTCGAACCAATCGTTCCTATGGCAGCTATATGATATAGTAGTCCTATTTACACCAAATTTGGTCAGCCTGTTTAAAAATTAATAAAACACACACAATGTGTATATTTGGTTGAGATATTTTGAGAAACAAAAAAGTTTTTCATACTAAATGTTGTTTTCGAACCGATCGTTCCTATGGCAGCTATATGATATAGTAGTCCGATTTGCACCAAATTTGTTCAGCCTGTTTAAAACTTAATCAAACACACAATGTGTATATTTGGTTGAGATATCTTGAGAAACAAAAAGTTTTTCATACTAAATGTTTATTTCCAACCGATCGTTCCTATGGCAGCTATATGATATAGTTATCCGATCCGGCCGGTTCCGACATATGTACTGCGTGCAGCAAAAAGACGGACGTGTACCAAGTTTCATCAAGATAGCTTCAAAACTGAGAGACTAGTTTGCATAGAAACAGACGGACAGACGGACAGACAGACGGACATGGCTATATCGACTCAGCTCGTCGCCGTGATCAAGAATATATATAATTTAAGGGGTCTGTGAGGCTTCCTTCAATGCGTTACACATTTCGTGACAAAATTATAATACCCTCTGCAAGAGTATAAAAATAAAGGCGCTAGCATTAAAGGTGCTTTTGTAATTAGCCTTTGAAATTTTGGTTTCCAATTTACGGAGTGGCAGTGGCAAAATTTTAAAGAAAACTTGATCTGTGAAATATACAGATGAGCCTACATATCAAGTTTGGTGTCTTTAGCTCTCATACTCTCTGAGATCTGGGTGACATAAAAAAGGAAAGACAGACAGACATGGCTATATCGACTCGGCTGTTGATGCTGATCAAGAATATATGTATGGTATACACATACTTTTTGGGGTCTGCCACGCCTCCTACTGCCTGTAACGCACATTTGCACAAATTAAATAGAATATATATTTAAATTCAAAATTAATAAAGCACATATTTTGCCAGTTTTCCTGAGGTAATAAGCAACAGACTTGCTTTCGATTAAAGTACTGATACACACATATGTAGATGGCAACGGCTCTCGATTATTTCAAAATATATTTAATTCAGTTGCGGATAGACACATCAAGCGATCAGTTCGGCTTTGGTTTGCTATCAATTTGATTTCAACGTGTTCTATTATAAGTTAAAGTATAACAGCAATGTTATCAGTTGTATATATGATGCTGTTGGCCGTATGTCAGCTAGGTGAGATAAGACTTGCTTTTACCTTTTGTAAAGATTTCAAAAAAGTTTAAATTTTCCAAACCAAGTATTGACGAAAAAGATTGTTACATACACATGTAATGACAGTGATATAAAGACTCTATATTCCTTTAAATTACAGAGATTAAGTAATTAAATAAAAGTACAAAGTGAATTGGTTGCATATTTACACATCTGCGGTGCACGACCCCCTCAATGCGATAACATCATTAATGCAGAGCTGAATCTATTCTCTCTCTCTTTCGTTTTCTCATTAATTTTCTCTCTCTATTCAGCTGCGGCTGGTTTATTGAGGTGTTCAGATAATCAGTTCGCCTGCTTGGACGGAAATTGCATTGACAAGAATTTAATGTGCGATGGTGTCAGGAACTGTGTCGATGGAAGCGATGAGACTTTTAAGGCTTGCTTCAACACCACCTGCGAAGAGCCAGATCTCTATCGATGTAACTATGGAGGCTGTGTGGCCGGTGATCTTCTATGTAATGGCGAACCCAATTGTTGGGATAATAGCGATGAGAACCAATTTGTTTGTGCAAACGACACGCAAATTGATGTTTTGTTTGAAGAACTGCTCGGATCGTGCGAGTAAGTGACTTTTACTCCACTTCTACTTAAGATTCGTTTGAGTAAGTATATCGACTTTTAATTTCTTTTTATGTAGTCGGAAATATGCAGTAGCTTGCGATGAGGATAAGCGTAGGAAATGCTTAAAGTGGAGTCAAATTTGCGACGGGCATAAGGATTGCTCAGATGGCACTGATGAATCTATGGAGCTGTGTACATACAGCTATTGTCCACCCGACTCCTTCCGCTGTGAGAACGGGGCCTGCATTAACCGCGAGAGTTTCTGCAATCGTGAAATTGACTGTGCCGATGGCAGCGATGAAATACCCGATATCTGCAGCATACCTGTTTCAAAACCCAGTAAAGTTGGTGACAAACAACACCTTCTAGTTGATACTACTATCGGTATTAATAATATTGATATTTCCCATCTTGAACCCATATTGAAAGAAGATATACTACCTTGGTCTCTAATTGGTTGTCGTTTGATACCCAAACCTGGTATGCGCGTGGCAGACTACTTTTCTGACTTCAGTTATAGATCAGATGCCGAAGTGCCTTTGAAAACTGTTGTGTCCATGACCTGTGACAAAGGCTACGAGAGTTTTGGCTCGGGAATCAATAAATGTGATGACTCTAAATGGGCTTGGAATGACTTCGGCTGCGTACGAGTGTGCAAGCAAAGTGCCGATGAACGCAATACCCGTTTCGTTACGCAGTGCATCCTTCACGATGATTTGGCCGATTGCAAACAAAATAACCTTTTATTGGATACCAAAATGTTTGTAAGCTGTGCACCTGGCTTTCAAGCTGCCGATGATGTTAGCAAAGTGGGTCGACATAGCTGCAACGAGACTGGTTTGTGGTTCACTGAAGATGCTAATCCAAAATGTGAAGCCATATGCGGAATCAAGTCAACCCATCATCCTGATATAACGCCTTGGACTGTCAGCATATTTCAGCGAAGCTTAACGAACGAAGACAGCTATGACTTCAAATGCTCCGGCACAATCCTTTCGCCTTATGTGGTACTTACAACAGAGAGTTGCTTTCTTGATCATATGCATCGTCAGGATAATCATCTCTATTTCTCCGTTGCCGAAGGCGACCACATCGTTAGCTACAAACCTTCAGAGGAGCATGGTTATAATTTGCATAATATCTCAGATATACACATTGTGTCTTAGTAAGTATTCAAAAAAAGGATTATGTAAACTGTTTTAATCATGTTTTACATTGTTTTACAGCCATGCAATACAAAAGGTGGCATTACTTACCTTGATAAAGCCCTTCAAGTTTGGCGCCAAAGTAAGACCTATTTGCTTGGATACAAATGTAGTTGAGGGCGATGTTACTGTCGCATCTAATGGTGACTTTAGCAATTATAAGATGGGACAGGGTCTCACCGTATTTGAGAACAACAAATATAGATTAACTCACCTTGTGGTCGACGGTCAAATGAGTTATGACATGAAAGCATTTGTAAAACCCATTGACGATGATATTGCAAAAAGCGAGCGTATTTCTTGAACATTTAATTCACTTTATTATGGTTTGATTTTAGAGCTAAAAATAAATGTCAATTTACATTAACTAAAACACACACACACATCTACTATTGGCAATTACATAAGTATGTATGTATGTACTAGATATATTCAATTATTTTTATTTACTTTTCACTTCATTTGATGTTTTGCTTTAATTGTTTCAAGCATCATTCCTGTAGCTGGCTTCCATTTGCTATGCTTAACATTTAAGTTATCTTCAATTTAAATCGGTCTATTTTATTTATGTTTCTATTTCTGAATTAGTTTTATTTTTGAAGTTGTTTTTCAATTTTTGATTTTTTTACATTGAGATTGCGGAATTAAAGGCTAACTATTTTAACTTTTTATTATTTATCATTTTCGCTTTATATTTAATATCGTATTACAATACATTTGAATGTCGTTATACTTGTAATCATTAATTACTGACATTTAGTAAGAAATTTAGGATACATACAGTTGAGTTCTCTTAGTTAATACTTAGTTTTGTTTACCCTATATTTAAAACTTTTAATGTGTATTTAAATTTTGCTCTTGAATTATAATTTTGATCACTTCAGTCTTACCAAAAATATTTATTTCAACTGCTCTCCTTTTTCTTTACAATTTTCATTTAATTTTTGTTCGCTTAGATTTTCAGCTTTGAACATTTGAGATTTAGTAAAAGTATTAATTATATTTTTAGGGCTTATTTCCAAATAGTTTTTATGTTAGTTTTTAATCTATCGCATAGTTTCATTTATAGTTTGTAAAACACACGAATTTTCAATTGTGTTTCTCTTTTTTATTTTAAGTTTTTCTTTTACATTTAAAAATTTCTTTGAGAAATTTCTGTATTCAATACGATACGCGTAAATAAATTTCATTTACTCAATAATTTCTCATGCCAGTTTTAACCTTAGTAGTTTTATATGTACATATCATTTGTAGTTTGCAGTAGTTATGATTTAAATTGATTTTGATTCTTTACTTTTCTGCGAGATCTTTTGTGAATGGGATAAACCTATATTTTATTAACATCCAAGCTACATATATGTACAAATGAAGTATAGGAGTTTAGAGCTTAAAGTAAGCTTCAGATATCGATGGTAAGTAAACTTTGTTGCCGGAAGTTTAAATAAAGCATAATTAACAGTTGCCGGTACTCAATACAATTGGAATATCAGTTTTTGGTGTAAGTGCAATAGAAAAAATATAATTTGGATTCGTTAAAAGTAAGAGGCATTGTAAAATGGAATTAAACGATTATTCAGGCAAATTATAATGAAGATTTTTTGAAGGACAACGGTGGAAAATAAATAATGTAAGATAATTCTTTGGGTTATAATAGATTGGAAAATTTCTCAGCGGTAGTAATAAAATATCTTCTTAATAGTTTCAATAAAAAATTATATTGCCGAAATAAATACTATTAAATACATATTTACCGACTCTGTCTATGAGTGTGTTTTTCTGTTAAGATTATAAAAATAAGATTATAAAAAATATGATAAAGAATCCAGTTGTTCCGTCGTTTACTCAAGTCTGACTTGAAATTGATTTGAATTATACTGGACGGTGTAAATTAGAATAAATGGTACGCATAATTGGCAATTTACAATAGATTTTACTTAACGAGATGCTTATTAAAATAATGTACGAGTACTTAACTTAAGTTAACTGTGTGCGTGTGTGTATAGTGTTTGTTTCACTTAAAATAGTACGCACTAGGACTAACTACAAATTAATACTGTACAGGATACGCGTCTCCTAAGATACGGGGAATATAATCTAATGAACGGGCCTGGAGCTCGTATTGCATACAAATCGGCGGTCAACACAACATATGTAGTTATAAGTCGACTCTTTTTTGCGAAAGTATCGTAGTTTATATTTGTCACAATGTTAATATTTATTCTGGTAGCCTTGAAACTAATTTAGGAGTACAATAAATAATGTGAAATATTTTGGTGATGTTAAACCTTTTTTTTGTACAAAGCTGTTACATATATCCCTCTTAAAAAGAGATATACATTCTCTGTACAAAGCCCAAGTAAAGACTGCGTCCACAGGACGAACATACTTCACATGAAGTAAAGTCAAGCTCAATTTAAGAACGAATTTTATAAAAGTTGTACCTTGCATTAAATTTTAACAAGACTATCTTAGAGCAATGTCTGTATCGTAGTCCAAGGAATCTTGAAAAACATCTCGTGAACAATTTTTTTGTTTTATAACATACGATACTTTTTAAAAAGGAGTCCATATCAACGTATGTATGTGTGTAAGTAAGTTCAATAACTAGAAAAGAAGTAAAAGGGAGGGGAGGCGTAGGCCAACTTAAAAATACGACGTTAGCTATCCTTTATCCTTGCCAGGCCCGACGCTAACGCCCAGCAGATGCTCACCAGCCATTAGCCCCGCTGGTTGATGTGCATAGTTACGAATCTGATGGAGCGAGATCAGCTGATTGGGAAAGGCATTGGCATTGTTCTGATTGACATTCTTGTTGGGAAAACTGATGGCATCATAGAGATAGGGACGCTGCGCCATCGGATGGTGACTCAGCGAATTTAAGTGCGGAGGCATCGAGTTGATCGGCGTAAAGGCCGAATTGCTGGTGCTTTTCGCTATTGATGCTGCATCATATGGGCCAACGGTACTGGGTGTCGACACTGTGGAACGAAAGATCACATTTCCAAAGCTATCTCCTTTAGAATTCACAGGATTTTTCTTACCAATATCCTCGCGAACAGGATCGGGCATAATGCGATGATGCGGCTGCAGTTGCTCCGGTGCATGTCCATTACTCTGACCGCTATTTGGAGCCGTTGGCTGAGCATAATGTGACTCCATGGTATGTTGGGGCGGTGGTTGTTGTTGCTGTTGCTGTGGGTGGTGGTGTTGGGGCTGTTGTTGCTGCTGGGGCGGGCCATGTTGCTGCGGTGGTATGCCTAATTGCGTATGATGATGATGGGGCTGCTGCTGCTGTTGTTGTTGCTGTTGTTGTTGTTGCTGTTGTTGCTGCTGATGTTGCTGTTGTTGCTGCTGCTGTTGCTGCTGCTGATGCATTACCTCCATTGCGTTGGCGGCTGCCGCCGAATCGGGACTTACCTTTGGCCAGTAACTATTATCGCTGGGGGCTATCGAAACCGGTGGCAACACCAGATTGTTGCGTTGATGTTGGGGATTAGCTGCTGCTGCCGTTGGAGCATTGCTTGGATTGCCGCCGGCGGTAGCAGCAGCAGCAGCCGCCGCAATTGCAGCCGCACTGCCAGGAGCAATCGGCGGTCGATTGTCCGTTCGTTCCGCATGCTTCTGCATATGCTTGGTTAAGTAGGTCTCCTGGGTGTAGGACTTCCCACAGTACTGACATATGTGCGTCTTCAGATGCTTGGACTCCTTGTGCTTCGGTATGTGCTCCAGCAGAGATGGCTCATCCGAGAAACATTTGTAGCAGGAGTTGCACTTGAACGGTTTGTCCGTCTGATGACAACGCGAATGCGACTGCAGATTAGACAGCTGGGAGAAGGCCTTTTGGCAACCAGGATGCCGACACTTATACGGCTTGTCGCCCGTGTGGGTGCGAATGTGTTGTTGCAGGTGCGATAGCTGCGTAAACTTTCGCTGACAGATCTCGCAGCGATACGGCTTAATGCCCAGATGGATCCGAGTGTGCTGCGACAGATACGAGGAGTTGGCAAAGGCCTTCGAGCACTGCGTACATTTGTATGGCTTTGCTTCCCGCATATGAATCTGTGTGTGCAACTGCAAATCCGCCTTCGAGCTGAAGATCTGTAATATAGAGATTGTATGTAAGAGTGGTACTAAATACAATCAATGATATGCTGCGGATAAAAATAAATTAATATAAGCTTCGCTGATGTTTGCTACTGTTTGCATTGGTCCCAAACCCTCATTATCACCTTGGTGTCCTTTACATCATGGGTCATATGATGCGGAGAACTGGTGGAGGATGAAATTCCATTGGCATTGGATACGCTGGAAACACTAATTGTAGTCGTATTCGGATTTGGATTCGAATTAGGATTCGCATTAGGATTTTGTGGATTACGTTCGTTGAGTGTTGCATTTTGCATACGAATGCCGCCGTTGTCAACACTATTACTGGTCACCACAATGTGTTGATTGGGATTCGGATATATGCGAGACTTGCGACCCCGTGTAGAGCCCGTTGGTGCTGTGGTTCCGCCGGTGCTGCTGCTGCTGCTAACGACGGCGTCGTTAACCATTTTGGAACTGACCGTATTGCCGTCGGCAACTGTGATGGTGGAGCTGCTTTCTAGACTTGGCTTCGGTTGATGAAGTGCTTCTCCACCGCCACTCAAGTGATATTGATGCTGCTGTTGTTGTGGCTGCGGCTGATGTGGTTGTTGTTGTTGTTGCTGCTGCTGGGGTTGCGGATGAGGATGAGGTTGTTGGCTATAGCTTAGCACAGAGTTGCGCAAGTCCGGCGTATTGGAGAACACACTAAGCGGTCCGAGAGCCACACGTTCATTTAAACTATTTCGCAGATGATCAATGGAGCGGTGAACTGCATGACTGTAATCCCCTCCAGCGGGAGGAATCTCGCCAATCAGTGGTGAGTTGTGATGGTAGTCGAGGCCACCGCCAATTGGACGATATTCAATCAAACGACCCTCCATTTCGTCACTTTTATTTAATGTTTATTTGTTTTTGTCTTTAATTTTATTATATTTTAGTTATTTATGCACTAAGTTGTATCTGTAAAGCAATACGTTCAACAGATGTTTAATCACTTAAGCAACAGAATCGTTGAATTATTTGCTGACAACATTTTATCATTTAACTTCATTTCTCCCACTTTATTTTATTATTATTTATAAGAAAATGCATTTAATAATGTGCTTATTTGTTAACAGCAATGTAAAATTTTTAATTTATGTTCAGCCAAAAGGAAAACCCTTTTTTTTCTAGACAAGCCTTTGTCAAGCCCAGCATACAATTTTATTAATTATTTAATTATTTTATTGTTATATCTCATAAAAACCAACCGACCTTTCTTACAGCACCTTTATGATATGGAAGCTTCCTATGTATAAAAACTCATGTTTTAGAAACTCACCAAAAATGTTTAACCAGAAATTTAAGCCTATAAAAATCATAAGTTCGTAGAATAAAAACTTAAAAGAAGGAGCTTTAGTTATGCAATATTAATATTTAATATAATAAATTACTAAATACTTTATCAATAAAAATGTTATGATCGGTGGTGTCAAAATAAACAGTTACCTAAATTATTTTCACAAATAAAGTTTGTGTCACCCCAAAGGTTGGATTTGAGTTGGAACTTGGCTGGAAGGCATTTCTGTGACACACCTTAATGCTTTATGTTTATTAAGAAAATTCAAGGATTGGGAATAACTGCTGTAGTCTTCAAGAAATGTTTTTCATTTGCATAAGATTCTAATAATTACATCATCGTACAATATGTCGATGCCGGATTGGTCAAACATTAACTTTTGGTAAGAAAAAACATTCTTTCTTAACCTTCTTAACCAAATTCACAGATTACACTGTGCGACAGCCTAGCAAAACTCCATACTTGGAATTTCCAGGACACCCCCAAAATCTGCATTTACCGCTAAAAAAAACCTGTTTTTGCTATGTATAATTACTTAACAGCTTGTAACTTAGTTAATTTTACACCGATTTCAAATTTCTTATCTGATTTAGAAAGACTTTTCGGTTGGTGTGTATATTCTTTGACCAAACTTGAGACGTTCTGTGCACTATTTTCCATAAACACCATACTACTTATGGAATGTTTTAAAAAGACAGTTCAATTGTGAGTTAGACTCAGGTTGAATTTAAAAATTCGGATAGTAATTCACCAAGATATTCAACATAACATTACATTGAAAGATGAACTCCGCAGTAAAATTTGTCAAATATTAAAAGAAAAACGAGCATTTTCTATGTAAACTTCATTATATAGTACATGTAAAGGTATAGAATAGTAGCATGCGTAAATTTAAGTATTGGAAAGTTGACTATGACTATGTTCAATCAAAATTACTAACAATAGGTTTAGTCGGAAACAATGAATAACTCATTATAATTACTATTTATTCCTATATATACTTAACTTAAGCAATTATTAATAAAATATTTTAGTTTTGTATGTATTTACTTATAAGTCCGTACCTTAATTAATAGATATATGGGTACCGCACTTGATTTGTTAGTTAAGCGTGAATATTTTAACTTTAAAGAATCCGAGTTGTCTTCTGCCTGTTGCATATGCTAAATATTTCTTTTTTATTTTCTTTTATTGTTTTGATTTTTTGTACAAATTTTTTAAGTGAAAAACCTGCGAGACTAAACCGCAAAAACGGGTTTGTCCCGATTCGATGCACTAGCAACTGGATGGGATTTTATTTTCTCTAGTTTTTATTTTGTTTGCCCTAAATCTAACGCCATTTTTACTGCCTGCTTTTTATTTTGCATTTTCAATTGCTTCGTTGCGCTTCACGTCGACAGTTTTTTCCGACGTTTTCCAGGCAGCGGAAATATTTTTTCTCGCTTACGCATTTGACTTTTCTGATTTTATGCTTCCCCATCGTTTGCTCTGCGGCCGGGAGCGAGTTTTTTTCAATTTGACTATTTTTCTATGCTGCGTTTTCTTTGCTCGTTTTGGATCGCTTCGATTAGATTTTTTTCTATGTAAAATCCGTTATTTGTATAAATGTTTGCCTGTCCTCCACTGTCTGTGTTTTTATAGGGCGTTCACTTTTGTATTTTCCTTTTTTTTTTTTGTATTTAGAGGGCAAGTCATTGAAGCGCAGACATACAGCAGACATCCTGCGTATTTGTCAGGTGAAAGTCCTCTTTGTTTTTATTTGCATTGCTCCATTTAATTTTTATTTTGTGGGTTTTTCTATGTCTAAACGCCGCGAATAATTCATTCATTTTTTACATATTTCAAAATTTGCGAGTGTTGATTTTTGATGCATACAAGCACAAGTGTTTTCAGTATATATTTATTTTCGCTTAGATAAAAATGCAAGTTAGGTTGTTATTGACATTGACCTTGACTGTCATTTTTGTGGGTTAGATTTGCATATCACAGTGTATGCGGAAATGTATTGCATCTAAATTTGTAGATATTTTTCGTATTTTGAGCTAAACTCAGTGCACAATAAAACATGATGGGGTAGTTTAGTTCACCAATACTTAGAGAGTATGCTTTGAATTCCACAGTATATTTATTGTGATACAAATTATCATATTTGGTATAAGTACGACAATATTCTGCACTCATTTTTTTATTGTTCATTTTTCAAAACATTTTTCATTTTTAGCCATTTTTTTTTGGTGAAAACGCTCAAGATTGGTCAAAAGATATATACACCAACCGAAAGGTCTATTCTTCTTCTTCCTTAGTCGTCTAAGAAGATAAAAATCTGTGTAAAATTCACGAAGTTACATGCTGTTAAGTACCCATACTTAGCAAAAACTGTTTTTTTTTTGAGCGGTAAATGCAGGTTTTGGGGATGTGTCCCCCAAATTCCAAGTGTGCACTTTTGTTATAGTCGATAAGCCCCACCAGAATTTCCCCACTAACATTTCCCAAGTATTTTTTGACTGTCACACAGTGTAATGTATTGTATAAATGGTGTAATTCTTGATTATTTTGTTTAGTGGTAGCGCCTTGAATTTTGCTACATAAGATATAGTCTATAGTCCGAATATGTACCGAAAATTTAACCTCGATCGGATAATAAACTTAAACGTTTGTTCACAGCGTCGGGAGAAGGAAGAAAACTTGTGGTGTGTTTGCTTTTCACCACAATTTGTTTTTTTTTTTTTAACACTATTCGCTTTTTACCACCACTTGCTTTTCCCCATAACTACATGCAGAATCTCCCACTGTCCAGCTTGCTCCACTGTAACTTTATGATCTTTTCTTTCTGATTTTAACCGATATTAAAATTAACAAAAAAATATTTGTAAAAGTGGGAAAATACAATACATAACAGAATAAAATATATATATATTTTTTTTAAATTTAAACTTGAAATATAATAATTTAATGTAAGGCGCAGGTATTTTGACAAAAGTTCTCTTGGCGATTAATTATTAGTTGAAACAAATTAAATAATATTATTATGTAGTCACACAAAGCGAAAAAGATCCGCCAATTTAGTAAATACAAAAAATGCATTAAGCTAAAGTCGATCAAGCTCGGCAGTAGGAGACCCTGTACTTATGGAAAAGAGCAAAAGTAGTGAAAGCAAAGCCGTCATCAGAAAGTCGTCAATCAAAAAAATATTTAAGTTCACTCGTTCACAAAAATTGTTCTTCAATGTTGCATACTAGAAATTTCAATAGATGGCGCCACTACGAAGATATCAGTTGATTAACACAGATGTCGCTAGCGGGTCTTTTTCTTCGTTTTGCCCGACGCTGTGTAACATTGTTAGTTGCATAACTTCCGCATTAATCATCCGATTAACAAGAAATGTTCAGGACAAGTTCGGACCATAGCGTATATTATATGTACCAAAAATCAGGCACTAGCATTAAACGTGCGTTTGTAGTTCGACTTTGAAATTTTGTTACCCAATTTACTGGGTCGGAGGGGCGTCGCAAAAATTCTAAAACATACTTGATATATGTAAGATATAGATGTTGATCAAGAATATATATACTTTATGAGGTCTGCCACGCCTCCTTCTGCCTGTTTTCGCACTTATTTTTGCACAAACTTAACAGACTCATTTGTACTTTTTTAAGTACAAGAGATATTTCGAGTGCGCGAAGGGCCTATCCAACGGAGCATTCTATTCCTTAGTAGTTTTCGTTCCAAACCTCGTCGAAACGTCTTTAAATATTAAAAGAAGATATTTTGTATTTTACTTATCATTAATTTTCTTTAATCGAATGCATAATTGTGCAAATGCGAAACAAACTCTTGTGACGCTTATTGTGTTGGTATATTGTGTCACAATTGCGGCTAAGTATCCTAAATTTTAAAAACAGTTCGATATTTTGGCATTTTTTCAATTTTGTTTTGTTTAGTATGTTAAGTTGTAACAATGAACAGAAAATAAAAAGTATATTTTTCTTAATTTTTGTTGAGAACCCTTAATATTTTAAACTCGATCAAAGTTTTCTAACTTAAAGCTGCTTGTCAAATGCAAAAGTGCTGAAAATTTTATTGGACTTGTAGAGTGACTGTAGCTTTAGTTGTACACAAAAAAAATGGTTTATTCAAGAAATTTTGTCAGAGTATGTGATAAATAAATAAAATATGTAAGTTTGTAGTACTTGTGTCATTTTGTGCAATTGTCCACTGAATTGTTCATGTGTCTTATAAGCTCTATGGTAAAACTTTTTAATTAGCGTAAAAGCAAAATATCAAGGCTCTAGCTATGATTTTAGTTTGTATGTAAAATTGTGATTCCTATTCTCATTTTCGGATTGTTCCCCCGATCACTCCCCGGTGAAGGAAATTTAAGCACACGAAATTTTATTAGTTCTGTTTTAGTCTGACTAATGATCTTGCAAATTTTGTGATCTCAAGCTTTTATGTTTAGAATGAATGCCAACATGTGTTTTTATTTTTAGTCATAGTGCAATGAGGCAATAGAAATCAGCTTACTTCTTAATTTTAAATAAACACATAATATCGATTTTTCTTGGATAATTTAAGAATGAGTGTTCTGTTGAAAGAGTATTATTTTCGTTATATTTAATTTAAGAATAAGGGTTATGTTAAGACAGTATTATTTTGGTTGTATATGTGAAGTTTTTAAGAAAATACTCTAAAAAGAAAAAATTCAAGTTAAACAAAGCAAAATCACAATTTATAAAATTGTTTTTTAGACCCAGTACTTTAAAAAAGTACAAATGGGTCTATTAAGTTTGTGCAAAAAATGTGCGTAACAGGCAGAAGGAGGCGTGGCAGACCCCATAAAGTATATATATTCTTGATCAGCGTTAACAGCCGAGTCGATATAGCCATGTCCGTCTGTCCGATTTTTGAGTTCCTAGATCTCAGAGACTATAAGAGCTAGAGACACCAAAGTTTGTTTTAGATTTTTTCGCCCCTAGAAATTGAAAAACAAAATTTTAAAGACGAATAACAAGAGAACCCTTAAAACTAGCGCCTTAAAACTATCACTATAGTCCAAACCTGTCCTGCAAATTTCATTCCAGTCGGTTGATAAACGCGGAAGTTATTCAACTAACAATGCTACAGGCAAAAGGAAGAAGAAGAGACGCTGGCGATCTCTATGTTTATCAAGTCATCTATTGAATGGTACGCAACATTGAAGAACAATCTTTAGTGAACGCTTTGCACTCAAAAAGTACTGGGTCTCTTACTGTCGAGCTTGCTCCATTGTAGCTTACTGCAATTTTTTTTTGGTGACTTTTCACATAATGTTTAACAATACAGATTTATACTACTTCCTTTAATTATAAATTTCTACTTTGAACGCTGATAAGAATGGAGTTATCAAAATATTATTCAGATTTTGTTTCAGTTCATTCTGTCAATAATTTTAGTAAGTTCAGATTAATTGTTATTGTTGTTTGTATTATTAAAATCTGTTTACTTCCAAGTATTTGTTTTCAAGCTAATCCTATCAAGAAGTTCCCTAAATAAGTAAAGTAAGTAAATAAATATTTAATATTTAATAATATTATTGATATAGTAATCTTATAATGCACATAGTTAGTTTACTGAACCAGAACATATTGCTATAAATATTTGTTGCTTAATTTGATAATTTTTTACAAATTGATAAGTAAATCTGCATAAAAGGTTTATTAGTTAATAGAAGTTTTATTTAACCAATACGTTCATGGTTCTTTTTATATGTCTTATTTTTAAAAGACTTCAGAAGGGTATTATAAAATTGTGTAAATAAATTCATAAGGGAAATGTAACTGAACGGTTGGATTGATCTAGATATGTTTACTGGTCTGTCAGCTTTACTGTTCTTGTGCTTGTTAATTTTGGGCCTACTTAACTGAAATTTTCTGATGTTTATTTAATTTTACTTTACAAGATCATTGGATTGATTAGCTAAGTATTTATTTGTGAGCACATTATAGATAATATACCTACATATATAATGTATATTTTCACATATAAAATGTGTAAGAAAAAGTATAAATATATATACCTTATACATTCTAGGTATGAGATACCTGTGTGTGAGTATAAGGTAAATAAACATATGTATACACAAATGTTTATATATTTACACAGCAAAGTTATATACGATGCACATAATGCAACCCAATCCTAAAACAAAATTAACAAAGAAACAATTAAAAAATGTTAAAAATAAATGGAAAAAGTGGGGATTGCATTAATGTTTGTGTGTGCATGAGGGTATGATTATATGTGTGAATGTGTGTATTATGTGCAAGTATCTGTTTGCTTGTTGAATCAGTTTGAGTGAAGGTGTAGCACGGCCATTTAACTAATTAACATTTGGCGGTTTTGAGCCTGTCCCCCAAGCTCAAACCCTTCTTTTTATTAATTACTAAAAAATGTGTAAAAAATATGCCTGCTCTTTTATTATTTATAATTTTTTGTTATTGTTGTTGGCTGATTAATGCATTTTCACACTACTTCTAGTGCTTTTTATTAAGTTTACAAAATCACAAAAATGTTTCCGTTCTATGTTTTTTTTCTTTTTTTATTGTTTTTTAACTTTTATGCCACTTATTGTCAGTTGATGAAATATTCATTGCCTGAGTGTCATACGATCCACATATTTTTTTTTTGTATTCATATTGTTTTTACTTCATATTAATTATTATTATTTTTTGATGCTGCTGCTTATGCATTTTAATGATATTTAATTTCTCATTTGCTGCGGCTTTTTTGGACCACGCTTGCTTGAACTAATCATTAATTAATTTCACATCACTTAAAATATGCAATTAATTTTTGGGCTCCGCCTTAATTTAAAATAATATAAATTATTACAGAGGTATTTTATATTTTATTATTAATGAGAGCGCACGCACAAATTTCCCGTCCACTTTTCCAGAACGTTATGAACTCCGCACTTGACTTCGATTAACTGATCGCCCGAGAGTTTTAATTTGTCTAAATGCCCCCAAAAGCTTTCAAAAACTGATCAGCTTGTGTATGTGGTGAGTGTGTGGAACCGTGGTATAGCTTTGAACAGCTGTCTTTTCAACGGGTTAAGGTATTTGCGTGGCGCTTGCTGGGCATCTTCTCAGCATATCAAATTTCACAAATACCCAAACCTGGACCCGAGTATCATGACTGCTCTACCTCAACCAGAGTTTCAGTTTGAAGCTCAGCACTAGGATCAGTCTGTCTCGGATACCAATTCAGGTGTTCGAACCAATTAGCTTAAGCTTGAATGGTTTTTAAAACTCACAGTTGCAATGCCGCAGGCAAGCAGCATCAACTCGAGTTAGTGTGAGGTCAGATTCAAAGGCTGCTATTGATTTGAGCAGTTTGAGTTGGGTAATCGATCCTGATATTATGTTAACTACCTATATCTAGAAAACATAATATATTGTACTTAACAGTTGCATAATGCATGGGCTTAGAAGTTAAGGTCAAAATTAATTTACTGATAGAAGTACCAAAATTATAATGATAAATAAATAGTTGATAGTTGTAAAAATGGTTTCCTAATGTAAATGACAATAGCCTTACAGTCTACATAAATTTGAAATTTTTCCTAACAGTAAGTTTATTTAAACTGTAAGGTTGTCAAAACACGTCACTTAAGGATATATTTAAGTCATCCCTTAAATAAGGAGGATGTATTAAATTAGGCAACTAAATTTTAGGTTGCATCTTGATGTAAATACTGAAAGTTAAAAGAAATACAGAAATGTATACAGTGCGAGGAGTGCATCTCTGACTTTTGGAATGTTTAATTGGGTTTTATTCATGCATTCTACAATTTTTTTTGTCTAACCATGCTGAGGGTATTATCAAGTAGAGGTTTGTTTCCCTACCAAATGATCTTAGTGTTGGTTAGCTTTTAAAGTAACTTTGGCTGGAATTAGAGCGCCGAAAGTCTAAACCAGAGAATTTAAACCTTTTTATATAAGTTTTATTTTAAGAATATAAATATGTATGTGCATTAATCATCGTTCAAAACTATTTCAATTAATTTAAATTTTAAAATGTTTTAAACTCATGCACAACAACAATTGCATATATGTACATGCAATAAATTAAAATGCAAACTAATATAGGATCTACCTTCTATCAGTTAAAACTAGGTATATATAATAATTATTGAGCCGTCAAAAACCACATATTTTTTATTTTTAAATACACTTAAATTTACATTTCTCAACAAAAACAGTAACAAATAAAATTTTTTTTTTTAATGTAACTTTAAAATTACCTAACAATTTGAGCACAATTTTGGAAATGGAAACAAAAAACTTCAAATATCTTTTGGAAGGCTGTTCCGAAACCGTACCGGTATAAATGTTCATATGAATATTTTTAATTTGGATTATACAAAGTTTTCGTTATAATTCCCTACTAGCAATAGCTAATAGCTTGAACACAATGACGTATCTAACATACAAATATTTAACATACGTCCCTGAGATAAAAACAAAAGTAAAAATTCGATGAATTGTGGTGAAGAACATTTTCACGATTATTTAGATGTATTTTCAGTTCTATAGTAGCAGAGTTTGTCTACGATGTGTTCATTGTAGTTGTACCATCGGAACATTTGAAAGAGACCTCCTTTTGACTTCATATTAAGTAGATAAAAGCTGAGAATAATCTGACCTTGATATTGAACACAAGGAACAGCTGGTATGAAACACACACACACACTTGCACACACATAAGCACAGTGAGCGCGGTGAAGTAAATTTATTATTTATATGCTCACAAACACTGTCACAGACACATATGCAGAAGGAAGGAAAACAAAGCCAGCTGCTTGTCGGCGTGACTTTCTTCTTAACGCTCCTTCGCGTGTTTACCACGATGGTGCAACGTTTAGATACTCGCGTATCTTTAAGATACACACATACACACTCACTCTCGTACGATTTTGTTTGTGTTTGTTCGCTTTTTTCCGTTGCAGTAATAAATAAACACAGCGTGCAATTGAATCGAAAGGAAGCAGCAGATGGAGAAAAGTTAAGTTCTTACCGGAAACGGATACGGAAACCGAAACCGAGTCAAGAACGAGTTCAAGTTTTGTTACTCTTTTTTGCTGTGTTTATGTTGTCTTTTTTTATGTGTTGTTATTGCTACTTTTTCTTAGTCTTGGCGCAAGGACATCGTCGACAACGATGTGAGCCGAAGACGTTGCACGTTGTTTGTTGCGTTTGTGTTTGTTGTTACTTTTATTGGCGGCGTCTCAAGGAACATGTTGCGCACACACAAAAACACACAGCTGAACTAAAGTCGCGCGCTTTGCCCTATCGAGCATTGAGCGTCAAGCCGTCGAGCGTCGAATCGTGGAGCGAAACGCGTGCCGAGCCGAGAGCACGATCCGTCACCAATGTAAAAACTCAACTAAAGCGATGATGAAAAAATCTGAAACAATATATTTTTGGGGGGTCGTACACACAAACACACACACACACACATAAACATTTACGGGGAGAGATGCAAAGCGACGCACACAACTGCAGAAGCGGCGGCGGCATCGACAGGCACGAGAAAGCAACCAGACAGACAAAACGCGCACTAACACAAACGCAGCGGCATTTCAAAACGCAGCAGCAGCGAAATGTACTAGTGTATGTATCTGTGTGTGTGTGTGGGTGGCGGCCTGGCTTACTAAAGGCCGCCGCCGGCCGACACAGCGACAACAACAATATCATCAACACACAGCAAAGGGGCGAGCGCTAACACACACATTCACTCTCTCACACTCACACACCCAAACACAAGCTGGCAATGGCGAATTCGAAAAAAAGCACCGACAACAACAACAACAACAAGAAACTAAACGGGCAAAAAAATGGTACGCACACACACACACAGAAAAAGCATAAAAAAAGTTTTGGTTGCATAGGCGGCGTCGCTGCTGGCGCTATTCAAATGCTGCGCGGTCCAAAGTGACTGCGCAGCCAGCGTCGCAGCCACCTGACAGAGCAGCGCCAAAACAACGACAACAGCAACAACGAAATCAGCAGCAACAACTACAACAACAACAACGAAAGCAACAAGGAGCAGTCGCCGTCAACATTGACCCAAACTCAATTTGGAATGGGGGAAGTTTGGAGCCGACGATGGGCTCTAAAAAACGCGCAAAAAATTGTGTAAAAAATTTAAAAAAGGGGAATTTTTGCCCACGCACACACATACACTTACAGCTGAGCACACACACATACAACCGCATACAAACGCACAGCATTTTTTCGCTGCCAACGTCGTGTTAGCCTTTGCCGCCCCCAAATGTTCAGCCTGCTTTCCCTCCATGCCGCAGCCCCAATCCAATGGTCTGGCATTTTTTTCAGCATTTTGTTTTGTTCGACTTTGATGCTGCCCAGTTTTTTGCATTTTTACTCGTTTTGTATTTGTTGTATTGAAGAGTTTTTCCATTTCCCATTGACTTTACGTTTTGCATTTGGTTTTGCATTGGCTTTGCATTTGGCAATGAGCAATGTCGCTGAAAATTGTTGTGGTAAATGACGAGCCAAATAAACAAAATTAACAGCTAAGAGCGAATTTAGATTATATTAATCTATAGTTACCAAATTGATGCATAGATAGTTAATTTAAAGATATTCATTGTGATATGAATGTAGCGCAAAAGAGTAGGCAACACTTTTTGTTAGTGGGCTACTTACGCTTTCTCACGTGCTGCGCTGTTCACACTAACTCATAGAAGTTCCATCCGTTTTAGAGCACTCTATCAGTCTGGCGTCGAATTACGCCAAAAAAACAACTTGCTGTATGAAAAAAATGCTCCAAACACACACAGCCACATGTAAAAGACAGTGTGCCGAGCATAGAGCACACCTCAGGCAGCCTCCGTCCTGACCTAAGCCACCGCGTGGCTTAACTGCCAGCAGAAAGTCTTATTCTCTCACAGTCTTTTCTCCCTCACACTTCCCCTCACACACACATACACACACACAGATGGCCACAAAGCGCACTCCTTCCGCTGCAATCGTCGTTTGTCTGCTGCTCGTCGCCATCGTTGCTATTTCTAATTTTTTTTTTTGCCACATTGCAACCTTGCCTCCACTTCTACTTCAAACGCTTGGGCCCCCTGCTTGCCCCTCCCAGCACATTTTTTTCCATTTGCTGTGCATTTTTTCCACGCAGCCTCCCCTTCAATTTTTTTTGTGACCGCCTTGTCACAGGAAACAATTTTTTCCATTGCCTCGTGCCATCTCTTTCGCACTCCGCACTTGTGACCCGTTCAAAAAGAGTTTTTTTTCTCTCATTTTTTAAATTTTTATTGCTTTGCTTTTGTTTTGCTTTTCTGCTGCTTTCCACATCCATCACCCCTCCATTTGCTTTTGTTTTTGGAATTTGTGTTTTGTTTTGGGTTTGTCTTTGCTTTTAGATTTTGTTTTTGGATTTTCAGTTACAATGCGGGATGATGATGCCGTAGAGTTGCCAATGAGAAATGTAATTTATTAACATTACATAAGCGTAGTGCATTTATAAAGATTACAAAATTAGGTTAGACAAGCAATAAAGTAATAGAATAGGTTTCTCACTTGAAATGAAATAATTTAATGGTAAATTTATCTGTATACAAAAAGTTTGTTTTTTATCTCACTTTTAAATATGTAGTTTTTTGTTCTTTGTTGCCAATTAACATTCTTCTAACTGCATTCATTTAAAATCTCTTGGACATCTCTTGTTTTCCATCTAGGTTGAAAAGTGTTAAAATACTTGTCAGTTTTGAAAAAAGTCGTACCTCTGTGTGGTATGTCGTAAATTAATTACGACAGTGTGGCAACACTGTCAGAGGGTTTTGACGGTAGACTTTTTTTTGTTTTCTTTCTATTTTGTTTGTGTTTTGTCCGTTGCTATACATTTTGCTTTGGTTTGAATTTTGTATCTCTCTTATTTTATTGTTTGTGTCACCGAGATTTTTTAGTTGTTTTGTTGTGTTTTTGTATTTGTCCACGCAGTGGACACTCGTAAAGCACAGATATACACGCACACACTCATATTGAGAATGGCATGGGCAAGGAGTGTGGAGGGTGTGAGGTGGGTTATCGGGGAAAGCCCGCACATTTGCTATTGTATGGTAACTTGCATGAACTTATTCCGATGCGTGACTGGCGTTGTGGGCTTTGAATACAAACAAAACAGACGAACACACTCGCACTCACACACACTCTTGGCTACTTACAAACACACAAATAAACACACATACGGAAGCACACATTGACTTATGTAGATACATGTGCATGAGTATTTCAATACGCATTAATAACTACACATACTCAATGCGACGCCCATCACACAAGCACACACACACACACACTCACACATGCGTCTACCTCATCCAATCTCACGCACACATTCACACCCATACTCCTTGTATGCTGGGATCTGTCGCAGTCGCTGCCGCCGCAGCTGCTTTTGCTGCTGCTGCAACTGACGCCTAAAAAACGGCTACAAAATATAAAAATCAAATTCTTTTTTGCCTTTTACCCGCCTTGTTCGTTAATTTTGTTCGTTGCTGCGCCTCATTCGCCCCCAAACCGCTTCATCAGGAACAACAAAAATGCTCTCTACACTGTTGCCGTCGTTCGTTAAAAAATTGATGGCAAAACGCTGCGCCGGCAAGTATGCAACACATTTGTCAGACGCCAAAATCAAAAATAAAAAATCCTTCTTGTTATTGGTTTTTATTTTCTCGTTTCATATTTTGGTTGTTGGCTCGCTTAGTCTAACATTTTCACTTTTTGATGTGTGGCCTCTGCTTCTTTTTTGTATTTTTTCGTAATTTTTTTTGGTTGATTTTCAAATTTTTTAGTCGTATTTTGTTTGCCGGCCGCAAAACGTTTTTCCATGAATTTTTCATCCATTTAGCGCGACCATTGAGCCATTTTCATCGCGTTTAGAATTCATTGATACTTTGGCAAATTGTTTTCAAGCCGATTTGTTGTACAACCTCAGCGGCGTAACATTTGATTTTGACAGCTGTTTGATTTTTATATATCTCTTTATTTTCAAAGAAGAATAGCGTCAATGCAATAATTGATTGCATTGATCATTACGCGATGTTAATTTTTCCAATTCCAGCCTTATAGTTGTTATAGTAATAAAATGAAATTATCAATATTTAGTAATAATTCGAGATTCACCGAATTTTCAACAAAATGTACAACATATGGGCTAATCCAGAAAAATTTATACCACGTCAAAAAACTAAAAATTCATCAAAAACCCACATGGACGACTTAACTTAACTTTTAAAGATTAATTGATATGGTCTTATATTCAACTTCATTTGTTGAAACTGGACTTTCTTTGTTTATTATGCGAAATTCGGTAAAATATGTGCAAATGTACATGAGCCTCAAAGTCGACTTCCATTTTTTATAACGTCCACAACGGTATTTAAAGCAAGAATATTTTTTTTTCAAAAACAGTTAACCTTATATTTTAAAATAGGTTTAAAAGTATTGCCAGCGAAGTCGTTTTGCAAAATATTTGATCAAAATATACCAACTTAGTTGAGTTAAAGCCAGAACCTTAGAGAATCGAAAATTTGAATGAAAAAAAGTTGAAAATGTATGTATGTTTAATTTTTTTCTTCTTTCAAATGTTTAACTTTTTTACTCAATACTTGAGTGAAAACAACAAAAAAATTTAATATTTATTGCCTATGTTGTAAATAGTAGAACCTATGCAGTAACTATTTTCCCAATCAATTATGTTTACCCTTTAACAGGTGCTTTAAATTTTGTAACGAAATAAGTGTGTTATGCATTGAAGGAGGCGAGGCAGATCCTATAAAGTATACATACGACGAAACGCGACGTGCAGAGGCCATATAGCCATTTCCGTCTACCCGTCTATCCGTTCGTCCATCTGTCTGTCTGTTTCTAACCAAACTAAGGACTCAGTTTTGAAGCTATCTTCGTGAAACTTGGTCCAAGTCCGTCTGTTTGCTGCACGCCGTACATATGTCGAAACCAACCGGATCGGATTAATATATCATATAGCTGCTATCGGAACGATCGGTTGATAATCATCCCTTGTATATACACCTTTTTTGTTTCCTAAGATACTACTTAGATTGTAAGCCTGGTACCGTTTCTTAATACCGACATCAATTTGTATAAAATCATAAAGCTGATACTGTCGAAAGTTGAATGTAGGAACGAATGAATGAATTCAATCTTTATCTTTGAGACTTCATCTTAAAATGGTAATTCAACGAATTTGTTTGAAATTCCAAAAAAAAAATATCGCATACGTTATTTGCGGGGAAAGGGCTCGATATACACTTTATGGGGCCTGCCACGCCTTCTGCCTTTCTGTTACATAATTTAAGTTTTTAGCATATTAAGGGCCGATTTTTCATCTTCTCGATAAGGCCTTCTTTATGAAAATGTAACTTTACCATAAATATAGGACTTAGCATTTCTCGTTTTCTCATCTTCCCTTTTTCAAAATATTTTAAATTTGTAATAATGAGGCATTTCAGTGACTCGAAATCGGGTACCTCTCGGTTGCTAGGATTAGTAATTAAAGTTTTGGCGTAAAATTTGAATTTGTCATACTTGAGTGTTAAATGTTTATTTCTTGTGAACCAGGGAAATAAAGCAATGCCGGTTTGTTTGGATTTCCGTCTTGTTAGTAACGTTTATCGGATACTGAATAGAAATCGGTCAATTATACATAATGCATTTATGTGAACCGTTATATTTTATTTTTCAAATTCAATTATTTGGCGTTGCTTTGAGCAAGGAGCTAAAAGAATTTAAAAAATAACATAATGGGTCACATAAAGGCACTATGTGTAATCTATGTAGGCCTTCCATTTTATGATATCCCCGAAAGAAAATATTTATTTGCCTTGGAAGCAAACTTTAATAATTTGATCACTTTTGTCATCTTATAGCCTACTATCCTATTTCTATGTATTCGAATAAAGTTGCTGCGAAGTCGATTGTCAATTTGAAAACTGTAAACTCAGGAAAAGCATTCAAACGTAGGAAATTCAATTCTACTACGAACTGAAAATCTTACCTTCTATTTTGCGTGGGAAACTATTTTATCAACTTATACAACAGTTACACCTCACAATCAGGGGCAGACGACCAACTACAAGCAAACATACAGCAAAATAAAGTTTAGCTTGAAAAATGTTGGCCATGCAGCTGACTCAATAAAAAGTGACAGCTGATTTAGACAGCACTTGTAGAAGGTATATAGAAGTATATTTGTGTAAGTATTTAAAATATATGCATATGCAAAAGTATCACAAGTTGGCGATAACTGAAAAACAGACGTTGTCGTTTTAGTTGTCGACTGCGTGGCAAGCGATTTTTATTATTTTTTTTATTATTTGCTGCCACAACGCTGTGAGATGCAGACTCGACGTGAATATAATTCATATAATGACCTGAGGAGACAGTATCGTTGGTATGATGAGCAGTCAATGGATTCGCTTGACGATCGCATTGAGATGAATCCCAATGGCTGCGACAACATTGATTGCTACAATAATTGTGCCAGTCCCCAGCCTTTGTTGATGTTGCTGCGCCATCACAACTTTAAGCTGAAGGTGTACTATTCCAATGTGGGTAACTGCGTACACTGCAACAAACGGTGAGTCGACATTTTCAACTTGCAACAGTCTTAGATTCAACTTGGATGCTTGCAGCATTCGGTTTGCAGCGGCCAGTTTAAGGTGTCGGGATTGTCCACTGCGTTGCCACACGGAGTGCTGCGATCAACTGACTGTGAACTGCATACCACAACCTCTGGTCAACACGAAACGTGGCCATTTGAGTGACTTTGCACCCCGGGTGTCACCCATGGTGCCCGCCTTGATTGTTCATTGCGTGACGGAGATTGAGGCACGTGGCCTAGATCAGGAGGGTCTCTATCGCGTCTCATCCACCCGTGAGAAGGTGAAGCGACTGCGACATAAGCTGCTTCGTGGCAAGACAACGCCGCATCTAGGCAATAAGGATATACACACGCTGTGTTGTTGCATCAAGGAGTTCCTGCGGACACTGCAGCGCCCATTGATTCCCATGTACCACAGACCCGACTTTATACTGGCCACACAACTCAACGATCGCTTGGCTATCGAGGAACAACTTTATCTAGCCGTAGTTGATCTACAGCAGGCACATCGGGACACCCTGGCCTTCCTCATGCTGCACTGGCAACGCATTGCACAGAGTCCATCTGTCAAGATGTCCACCAACAACATTGCTGTCATATTTGCACCCACACTTTTCGACGATGTTGATCTCAATCTGAGCAACATTGTGATCTGGCAGCAGGTATTACGAGTACTGCTTTTGCAGTCACAAGGTTTCTGGGCCCAGTTTCTTTAGGTGGAGCCACTGATGCCAGCGTGTTTAATGGATGATGATGAATGGAAACGCGAAAGCAATCATTCCCCTAGCTTGCACTGGCAATCCGTAAAAACTTACTTTAGATCTATGGTAAGCTTATGATCCATAGAGAAAATTTCAATTGTTTCAATTCATCGAATTATTACAGGTTAATCTGGCTGACTGAGTTTTAATTGAAAACTGATTTTTAAGTGAATTATTACTTCCTGAAATCTTAACTGGCTTGACAATAAATATTGGGTGAAACACTTAAAGAGAATCGTAACAACTTCTATAAGATTTTATATTATACTCAAAGTGAATTGCTTTTGAAGTCATTATTGAAATTTGTAAATATTAATTTATTATATTTTGCTGATATTCTAAATAATAACTAAATGTTACTCAAGCTCTTTAAATTAATGCATAAATTCGGAATTTTAATTTCAATTCACAATGTTGATGTAAGGACAGGGACATATACATTTGTACATAGAAAGGAAGGGAGAAAAAATGTTGCAAAATTAATATATGTATCCCTGGAACATTCTGTGTGCTGTTTATTATTTATGTTATTTTAAACAGAAACCAAAACACATAGTGAAATATTTTAACGTAAATAAATAAGTTGCTTAAAGCGTTAATACAATAACAAATGATAAACTAGTTGACGTTTTAAAAACAATTTTCCGAGTGCTCAACAAAAAATTGATCATTTCATGCAAAATGCAAAATGGGAAATGCCAAATGCAAAATACAAGCAAAACAAAACAAAACACTTAATGCAACGGGCGAGTGCATAAATAGACATTCACAAACACACACGCACACACACACACACACACACACACACACACACACAGACTTACACGCGTATACTCGTCAATGCATTGGAAAAATAATAATGTACATATAATGAAATTAAAAATAAACAAGCTGCAGTCCTGAACGGAAAGAGATGGTATCATTGGGCAAGGGAGATGGCAACAGTAGAATTGAATGTGTGCGTCTGTTGCTAACCGCACTAAAAATTGGGTGCCAATGGATGAGTAGCTTTTTTTCGGTCGATAGAGGGCGACACGTTAGCATTAACCAAATGCTAATGCCAAAGGCCGCTGACCAACACACACACACACACACCTCAGTTATGCACATGCATACGCACTTGCACACACACTCATACGCAGCCACGCACGCAGGGGCAATGTCCAAATGCTAGGGCCACCAATACCGTGACAGAAAAATGCAACGCACAAAAACGAAAAAACAAGAAGAACAAACGAACAACACAAAAAAAGTGAGAACGGTCTAATAGAGAGTACATGATAATGAAATACTGTGTACAGCCATTTCAGCTTCTTCTTTATAATACCATTCACCAGGAAGTACAATATCGTCATCAAATCATGACACGAATTATTTGATTATGTTTAATCTGTGCATTATATTCTTGCTTAAGAAAGTACACTTATTCAAAAAAAAAAACATTTTAATGTTATCTGGTTATTCTGTGTCCTTGTTCTTTATAATTGCATCATAGAGTTGCATATAAAATCGACATTTCAAATTTGAATATCTAGCCCTCTTAGTCTCAGATATCACTCGGAATCTGACTGAATCGACTTGGTTGTTGATAATATTTACCGATTCAGAGATTCCATAGATTGCATAAAGTGATCATACCTTGTTCGCCTATTGCTAATGGTCACAGGGTATAAAAAATAGAAAAATAACAAAAATCAACGTCAACAATAAATAGAAAAATGAAAATAAAAATAGTTTACATAATTCATGCATTATATCGGATAAAATTTTAATGCCCTGTGCTCGGTGTGTGTGCGTATGCGTGCTTGTGTGTGTGTGTGTGTGTGTGTGTGCAAGCTGCGCAGTTTGGCAAAAAAGCGTTGCGTACTTGGGGGCGCGTGTTAAAATTATTTAACAAATGGCACGTTTGCAATGTATGAGAGTGTGTGTGTACGGGCGGCATGTATGCATAATCGCTTGCAGTTTTTTAGACTTTTTAGCCTATTTTTATTGTTAATTAAATGAGGGGAATCACATACACACTAGCAACTAGTACATGTATGTATGTGTGACTATGGATGTGTAAGTCCACATGACTGTGTGAATGCAAGAGCGTGCGGTTATTTTGTGAACTCTTTTTTATAATTCTATTCTTTCCTAACGTGGCAAAACATTTTTCGCTCGTTTCTCGCATGTAATTTCACTAATTGATAGTGTGAGCTATTTGATGTGCCCTGCCCCACCCCGTATTCATGTTGCACATGCGATGTCCAGTGCCTCGCTTTGGTGCGCGTGTGTAATTGTGTTAGTGCACATACGAAGTTGCCCAGTGAAGGAAGATGAGTGAATAAAAAAAACGTCAAATGTAACTAAAAAATTGCTGTTAAAAATAATAAAGGGGCATTACGTGTGTGTGTGAGTGTGTGGTGGAGGCGTGGCAGCGCCTAAAAGGCAACAGCAATTTAATGCCGAGCTCACACATATTCGACCATGTATGTATGTGATAGTATGTATACACTTTGCGCTAATAATAACATGACGCAAAAAGCGATGTAAACTTTTGCGCTTATTTCAGTTAATTTGTATACCCTGCACTCAGTGCAGAGCCTAATATGCCTAATATGCAAATAATATATCAATATTAATATTAATATTATTAACAAAGGATATTATTTGATCTAGAACTCCTTATTCGATCATTTATAGCTTTTTTATTTTATTTTTTGCAAGCAAGTCGAAACTTTATTTTTTTATTTTGGCAATGTGGGTGTGGCAACGCCCTCAGAAAAATTGTTTTTATAATACATATAAAGTATTTTAATGGGAGTATTTCCAGAATCAGATTTCGAATATTTACAGACAAATAGAGTGAACTATTTCTTTTCTGCCCAGTTTATTGGCCCACATTGGCCCACATTTGATCAAAAAATCAGACTCAAATTGCATTGACTTTTCTCAAAAGCTGTCAGCATCCCAAAAATTATTTTAAAATAAATTATTATTGCTGAAGCGACTCGATTAAAACAGGATGCAAGTGTAGGGACTACACGTATATCCTCCCACTTTTCAAAAAAGTGCACATAATTTTTTGGGCAACAAGAAGTCCAAAAATAACATTTGCCCCTCCTTTTCAGCTGAGCTGAAAAGTACAGAAAAAAATGAGGCCAGAGAACTGCAGCACACACTAACACGATAGGCTGGCTTTAGCTGTACCTCACACACACAGATACACACGCAGACACATGCAGATGTACGTACGCAACCCACAAGTGGACATGCTACTATATATGCTATATAGACATGGACATGTGGCCAGTCAAAGGCTTTAAAAAAAGTGGCTCATGCTGCTGTTGGTCTACAACGCAGATGAGAGTGCCAAGTGAAGTAATTCCAATTGAAGCTGTAGCTGTAGATGTGGCTGTAGATGTAGCTGCATTGGCAACAGCAGCCATCGGGAAATGACTGTAGGAGCAGCAGCAACAACAACAAAAACAACAACAACAACAAAGCGACTGCCAAAGCAGTCCGGAGCATAACAAAAAAATTCAAAGTGTGGGTAATTAAAAACGTAGCAGCCCAGCAGACGCTTTTGAGCGTAGAAACGCACTAATTTCAGTAGTGCAGCACACACACAAACTCACTCATAAATTCACATCCATGTGTGTGAGCTTGAGCTAAAAAAGAAATACAAAATTGACACACATACACTCACACACACACATGACAACTGCGATTCACTCGCACGCAGCGGCAGCTGCAAAAATGCGAAGGCGAAAAAAAGAATGTAGCATACTTTTAGGCATGCTGCTATTTCACTTTGCCTCGCACAAATGAACACCTCGCCGTCGCCTGCATATGTAACTATTGTTGTTGTTGCTATTGTTTTTGGCTTTTCAGCAGCGTCATCAACATCATCAGTCGTCCCACAGTGCGTATTGTATGTGTGTGTATGAGTGTGTGTGTGTGTGTGTGCGCCTACCGCTCATCAGTGCTGCAAAAGCTGTTAGCTCCACACCACAATTTGTGGGCGTTCTGGGTGTGGCATATCTGACCAACATATCATTCGTCCAATGGACAACAAATTTCCGTTGTCGACGCTCTTCTTGTCCAAAAAATATACATATAACAACAACAACAGCATCAAGAACAACAAAATTCAGTTTCAACAATTTTGCTACTATTTCTACAACCCTTTTTTGTTCTTATCAGGGCGTTGTTCAATTTACTTTCATTTTTTCGATCTCCGAAATACGCAGATACACACATATACAGAAACAAAAGAAGAAATTAAGGAATTATACTCGTGCTTTGGAGCATTCGTAAAAGAGCCTATATGTACGAAATCAAACTTTCGCATAACAGAACTTAGTATTCTAATCAATTATAATTTTTAGTATTTATAAAGCTGATTAGACCATATAAGAATTACATTTCTAAAAGAGTCAAAACAGAATTCAGCTGTTTCTGGTAATGTAAGTCAAAATTCCAACTGTTAGTTAATAAAGTTAAATTAATGTCGTTATCAGATGATGAAAACTTAGCATTTGATCAATCTTTCATATATGTAAATATGTTTTAAATTAAATGTTCTTGTTAAACTGTTGCAAAAACAACTTCTCTCCCACGAATATCACACACTTAACACTCCAAAAATCTTAGCTGCCACCTGCGCCTGGCAACAACAACATCAGTGTCGAGTAACCCGTTAAAAACAATAAGCTCAATTAGCTGCAATTAACACGCTTACGATTACAAAAACACACACACACACTCTTATTTAAATATGTATACATATATTTTATATATAGGCACACATTCAGGTGGATACATAATTGACATTTTATGAGCGACTGCAGCATCTGTCGGCATCAGCTTGAGTGTCATTGGTGCTGGGCCCGTTTTGGCCAAGTGTGTAAGCCACCAAACTGAAATCTGAATGAAATGTGGGAAAAAACGCACTTGATATGAAGGCAAAGAGAAAAGGGATAGGAACCAACTGACTGGGCGTCTGATATTCGAAACTTTGTCCCAAGCAAATCAACTGGAAAATTGTAAACAAAAAGCCGTCGTCGTTGTGCCACGGCCTCCATCGATGCGTTCTTTCGAGCTGCTGTCAATGTTCTCGGGGCTAAGTGGCCAACAATTTGTGCAAGGCCGTCGGCCAAAAAATGTTAACTGTTAAAACCTTTGGCCTTAACTTACAGTTAAGGGCAATGCAAACAGTGGCCAACAGCGACAATAACTGGATTCGTTCGTTTGTTAATCGCTTGCAACTCACCTGAGGGCACATTTTGCATTGATACTTGCGTCCACTGCCTCCAGTCGGTGCATGTCCTCCAGTTCCGCCCACTCCAGGTCCGCCCATTTTGCTGGCATTGATGGGCTGGGGCACAACGAGCAGAGCTGCCGCCGATGCTGCTGCAACTGCGTTATTATGATGATGAGCAGCTGCTGCAGCAGCGGCGGTCACATGATTCCCATGATGTCCACTGACACCCAAGCCAGCGTTACCACCGCCACCTCCCGCTCCAGATCCGGCCCCATTTGCGGCACTTGCATGTCCCAGGCTGCCTGTAAAGTAAAGTTTGCAGTATGGTTACATTACATTTGACAAGAGAAAATATACTGTTTATGTTTAACTTGTAATCCACAGCAACTAGTTATATTGAGTTCTTCGTAATGAAAACTGTGGTAAAATATTAACTAACAACAAACAGACTTCGCATTTAAAATTCAAAATGAATCAGTAAAGAAAGGAGGATTAATTTAATCATAATTATTTATACTCAATGCTTAGGTATAATTTCTTCTGTTTCTTTCGATATGGCAGATTACGAAACAATATGGACCTATTTAATTTAATTGGAATAAGAATTTTAATTGGAGCACAATATCACTCTCTATTAGATCAAATAACTGTACTATTGTTAAATACTACTAAAATATAATAAGCTTAAAAAAGCTATAAAAAATTCATAATCAGGGGTGTCACAGAAAATCAAACGAACCGAATACCAATCAAATATACATGTAATATTAGTTGCTTTCGGTTGATTTGCCATTTTGTGACACTCCTGATTGTGAATGTGTTAAAGCTAAAGATTAAATGATTAACTCTCTAGGTAATCAACATTGAACCTTTGTAAGAAACAATTAACAACACTGTCGTACAAAAATAAGTACTTATTGCTTTTTATGTTTCCTTTTATTTGTAACACTTTTCGTAAATGTGTCCGATATTAAGATACTCAAAATCTAATGTTTACAATATCTTCAGAGAATACCTCTTTTGGAAACTCAAAAAGTAGCATTAGGCAAGCCATCAGAAGGCTCAATTTCAAGAATCTCAAAGCTTTGTATTAAAATTATATATACTTTATTTGAAATTATAGAGTTCAATTCAATATTATTCTGGTCTACATACTTAAAATGTTTGTTTTCTTATGAACTGGTATTCCTTTTCTTATTTATTGCTTTATTAAATCATTAAATCATTTTTTTTAAATACCTCAAAAAGAAAGGAATGGAACATGCTGCTGACATGTGATAAAGGGCCTTAAAAGGCCAAGAGCTTTCTTGGAGTTGAAGTTAAGACTCACCTTGTCCGTTGACTGCGGCATGATGCTCCAGACGATTGTCATCCAGAAAGTGACCTGCAATTGAGTTGTTTGCTTCAGTTAATATTGAATTGTGTCAGCCGTGGCGCCATCTAATGCTGCCACACTGCCACACGGCTGTCCATCAGTTCAGACGAGTACAAGTCACGCCGTCGTGTCTATGTTCAAGTTGCCGACGTTCACTCACGTCATGTTGTCCAATATCGTCGCAGCTGGCAACAGGCAACTTGCAACTTCCACCTGCTGCCTGCTGCCTGCCAACTTGCCACTTGCCCCTTGTTGATATGCTGACTCGCTGGCTTGTCTAATTAAACTTAGTCGCTCTGATTGCCACTGGGAAATCTCTCAACTGAGTTACAGTTTATGTGAAAATAGTTTCACATTATCCAGTTTTTCTTTTTTTAATATTCTTTATGCCTGCCTGAGTTCCATCTATCTATCTATAATTGAGTGCCCAGCGCATTTGCGTGCAAAAATTGTGTGAATCTGTTGATGAGCTAACTGATGCTCACTCTAGGCTTAGCCAATTGAGGATTAACTGGCTGTAGATGACGGACGTTGGTGCGCCCCACAGGCATGTCAAAAGCATTTCTAATAAAACATTTGCAGACAATTGTTGCTACCAAATCGATTGCAAGACCCGTCAAGTTGTTGCGGTTCTTGTAATTGCTGCGGGGCCAAACAAACATTTTCAGTGTTAATTACTGCAAGCGATTGGCGCCAAGCGGAAAAGTTGTATAAGCCAACGACCAAACGGTAACCAGGCCAGCATTCAGTATCCAGCATTCAGTATCAAGCATCCAGCTTCCAGCTTTCAGCAATATGAGCTACTAGTTGCAGCAGCAACAAGCAACTCTGAGTCATGGCCAGAATAGTAGGAGCCGTCTTATTGTTAATTTGTACAAGCAAAAGCCATGGGCTTGCAGGTAAAAGGCATTGCATCGCATAGATACATCTACATCTACATTGTTGACTGCAATGTTGCAGATGCTTATCGCAACAACAACAGCCGTAGCAGCATCAACAGAAGCAACAACAATGTTATTGGCCAATTGCCTAGCGTTGACATTATCTGACCGAGATCATTGCCGCCAACGGAGCTAAACGATATCGATATCGAATCATAGCCCCGAACCCGTTTTCCAAACCCTTTTGGAGCGTGTTGCTGTCAATGTTGCCGCTGCCAATGTTGTTTGCATTTTAGGAATTTATGTAAACATGTTGTAAGCATCTTGTTGGCAATTTTTGTTGTTCTTGCTGCTGATACTGCCGCTGCAGTTCTTTCAGTTAAAGGTCAATTTTTCGGAGCTCTCCGTGGGAGTATCTGAAAGTATCAGTGGAGTAACTGCAATAGATAACATTGTCCGTTTGCCTTTGTCTTTGGCCATCGTCATGCCGCACGCGTGTTGCAATTTAACTTTTATGCAACGTATGCAACGTATCTCTGCTCAATACAGATTCCTATCTTTTCGATCGACTCTCGCGGGCGCGAGCGCCCTCAATCCAAATCTGCTCGAGATTCGTGATAATCGTTTCTTGTTCTTGTGAGCAATTAATTAACCAATGGAGTACCAAGCTACAGCACAAATCCTGTCATTCAACTGGCTTACAGTTTCGTTGGCCATGTAACATAAGCGATTTGGGGTCATGTTTTCGGGTTTCTGGTAGAGATGTTTGGGATTTCGTTAGTAACTCACCTTTTTGCAGATTATTGTGGAGGTGGTGATCATTCATTTTGGCCTAAAATATAAATATAAAATAAATAGTAATAAATACCTACAACAATTTAATTTTTGATTTAGTTACGAATAATAACTTATATCTAAATTCTAGTTGAACTAGAACTAGATGGTATGGAACGGAAAAATTTTGTCTTTTTGTTGCAGGATCAAACGTCTTCCAACATATCGATCAAGCAATCAGAAGACGGCAAAACAATAGTCCGATCAGATCGACTTATAGAAATTGCGAAAGCTTTTGGTAACTTTGCTTCAGTAAGAAGCAAAAAAGAAGAGTAAAGCTTAGAGGATCATAGCTAACGGTCGTTGATAAAATTTAAAGAGACAGCATTCTAAAATTATGACTTAATTATGAGTTAATGACTTAAAAATTAAAAGCCGGTGATGATATGCTCCATCAAAAAAATAATAGTAACGTAGAGACACGGGAATTACTAACTAACTAGAGTTGACAGATGGATTGTTTTATTTCAAGCATTTCTAGCATATCGTGTTTTTTCTAGCGTATCGAGTTAAAATATTAATTCAACAAGTGCTGTATGGATTTTGTTGAAATTTGGAATATAGTCCATTTTAGGTCTCCCAATTCTCAACATTTGTTAAGATCAGACTACTACATCGTATAGTATAACAAGCTCACAGATTGTGTTAAATATTGATTTATACGTCCTTGGCAATTTAAAATTATTTCATTATTTCATAACACCGATAATGTCACTTACTTTATTTTCGCGGTCACATGGTTATATCTTTATAAATATACATAATTGACTTATAATGTTTTTTGTACTGATGTGATTGACACTTATCTCAATATTTGCATTGTTTCATTTGGGTTATTTTGGAGGGAAAGGCTCGAACTATTAATAATCACAGCATATTATTTACAATCAAATTGTCAGTTATTTAACAATTATTTTCACAAAGTTATTTTGAGAATTCATAGATAAACCCTTCGAAAATAAATATTTTCTACCTCAATAATACCCATTTATGTTAGATAACACTAGTTTACAAATGAATTATCTGTGTTTTGTTTTTAGACGTAAGTATTTTTCCTGTATAGATTTTATCCACCTAAACATGAAAAAGTATCTTAAAAATTTTTCTATGGAGTAGTTTTTGAGATATTATGTTTTTAAATTTTTTCATATGTGACTCAGCTTCTGGATATCTTCGTGCGATATACGTGTATCTCACTTGTGTTGCATTTATATCGAACGAATATCGATATTGAAGTATCGCACGAAAAGCGATAAATACAAAAATTTAGAACTTGTGTTTTGCCATTAAAAGTCGTATTACTCAATAGTTAATCCACCGATTTCTATGAACGATAGCTTGTTTTACTCGGGAAAGTTCAAGCTCTATGCCTGCATCATTTTTTATTTTTATTTTTACTTTAAATATACTTTATGAATTTTTGTTTGTACCCCTTTTGGTGTTTTTTTTCGCAAAAAATTGAATTTTTCAACTTTAAGAGGCTCAAACATTATAAAGATCGAGCTGATTTCAAAACTTTGAATAAAAAAGTTTTAGAAAATTTTATTACCTTTAGTTGAAACCTAATTTTGTTGAAAACGGTAATCGCGTTTACGACTTATACTCAAAGAAGCTGAGTCACCTATGAAAAAATTTAAAAAATAATATCTCAAAAACTACTCCATAGAAAAATTTGTAACATACTTTTTCATGTTTAGGAGGTCGAAATCTCTACGGGAAAAATAAGCTAAGAGCTAAGGCTAAGAGCAAAAGTGGCTGTAAACTGGTGTAATCAGACTCGCAGACACTTTTTTTATGAATTGGTGCATACATTTCTGCAAGCTTTTGCATGACTAGATTGGAAAGATAACACATATATTTTTAGAATGTTATTTTATACTACATGTATTAGATACAGGGAAAGTTTAACACATCTTAACAGTCCGTAAAGAACTATATCATTACTTAGTAAATCAGATAAAATCGGAAACTTGAAATAATTTTATAAAGGTATGTATGTACTTATGTGTACATTAAGCTTAAAAAAAAAGACTACTGAAATATTTTCAATAATAACTCACTACAATTTAACAAAAATTCCTCCAAAAATAAACACATTAAAATTCCTAAGACTATTTAACATTGAACTTAATCAAATGCATCCAATGAGTATTAGTATTAATTTGGAAATACAAAAATAATTTTCTAATAGTTTCACTAGATAAACGACCCCAAAGTTCATTCATAAAAATCAACAAAAACATCAAATGATTAAATCTAAACCAAAATATTGTGTAGCATATGCAAACATATTTTCCATGGCTATCGATGCAATTTATTCGATCCACAAAAAAACAGACAAATATCTGACAACTCGATAACAACATAGAATATTCAAATCAAACGTATAACAAAAATCAAATTCAAAACAAAACAAACAAAATCCGCGTAAAAATATGAATACAAATTCTAACTGGAGCAAAGCGAGAGTGTTAAAAAAATGTAGGAAAATCAAATAGAGGAAAAATAAATGAAAAGTTTACTAGAAGCTGGGGCTTCTGCTTTCGATAGACCGTAAATTGTGGATATAGGTTAAAACCAACGAGACCAGATCCGTATCTCTATCCCTCTCTCTCTCTCTCCCCTTCTCTATCTCTCTTCATTTGTGAGTCAGACATGACCTAGGATACATGCCTCAGCCAAATGCCACGATTCAAATAAAATGATATAAAAACACACAAAAGCAATGGCGAAAAAAAATAATAAAAAAAGCTGTAACTTTTTCTAAACATTTTCTGATATGCTTAGAAAGAAAAGCAAACACAAAAGCAAAACAAAAACAAATTGCCAGCAAAATACAAAAGCAAAAATACAGTTATTTGTATACAAATATTGCACACACAAACAAAAACTAAGCAAGCGTTTGAGGACTGAAACGGGTTGGGGTTGAACTGACTTCCGTCTGCTATAAAAGTAAATAAACGGAATAAAAATAATAACAACAAATACAAAGCGGCACGCGAATTTAGAAATGTTTTTGTTTCCACTTTGTTGTTGTGGCATTTTTGCCTTTGATTCCTTTTCTTTTTCTTTTTCATTCTGAAATCGTTTTTATGCATGAGCCATAAAGTAATACTATAGGCATTTAACGGCACTTGTTTATACCACTTACATCGCTAGGACCACTTACACCACTTTGCACCCCTTACCTCATATTCCTGCTTCAGGGACATTGGATGATGCTCGCTGGCATGCTGATGACTGCGCGGTGTCGGTGGCCAAAGATTGTAATCACTAATATCCTTGGCATGCTGCAAAGAGAAAGAAATATGTGAATAATAAGAACTTTCTTATAATATAATTTTCGAATCAGGGCATCGATATTTTTCAAATCATTTCTAATAAGCATATGTATATGAAATAAGCAAAACTGAAAATGGTCCTAAACTCAGCTTTTAGAATATTATAGAAGCATGTATCGAGTTAGAGTTGATTCTATAAATAAAGTATTACAATAAAACAAAAACATGTATATATAGCTTAGGATATTTATATAATAATTCCTTTAAATAGAATTTCAAAATGAGGAGTTTACTTTCAAGCTTCTTTTACAATAGGTGGCTGTTATTGAATAACCATTACAATGTAATGCACTACATTACTTTTATTAAATTAGTATTCTGTAAGCGTAAAAAAATGAAAACAGATTTTTAAATATATTTTGCCGTTGTTGCTGGGACGCTGATAAAAAACGAACTTGTTACCTTTAAGTTCAAGATATTAATTTAGTTTACAATGCAATTAATATTATTAAACAACTTGAATTTCAAGTTTCAAAATTTAATATCAAAATTTGACAAAAATAATCTGAATCAATTTGCGTACAGAAAAAGTTGAAACAAGATTTTTTACCTGCAATAATATTTAATTGTGCTCAAATCAATTACAATTGCATATTTTTATAGCAAGCTCACTTAAACGATGTTTACCCATTATTCTGTTTGTAATATGAGTTTTAAAAAGTTACACAAATTTTGTGTGGAAAAAATGTTAGAGTTTTCTGTTGCCTATATTTTGACTTGTTATAGATTTAAACTTCGGACAGAAAAAAATCGAACTGTCTGTGCTACAAACACAACAATTTGTATATATGTATATTTTTATGTATGTGTATATAGAAGAGTGTCAATTGAAATAGAAAACCGCGTTACACACAATCGAAGGTGTCAAAGCGTCGGCGTTGGCGTTGGCGTTAGCGAGCGGCAAAAGTGCGGCGGCTTTTGGCGCTGGCAAAAAAAAGTTGAAAAAGTGTTGCATATCGCAAGGGGAGTTGCCGCAGCGTGTGAAAACGAAGCAGCACGCGTTTGTGTATATGTGAGGTATACATATATGTATATGGATATGTGAGTGGGTATGCGTGGGCTACGTAACGTGTGTTTTTGTTGCTTTAGTTGCTTTTAGTTGCACAGCAACCAAACTCAAACCATGTTTTCGTGAGTGTGTGTGTAGGAGTGTGACTGTGGGATGTATGCTGCAACGACTAGTTAGTAGGTGGACAAACGAAAAAGTAGAAGAAATGTCGACAAAAAAAATACAAACACACATTCAAACGCACACACGTGTACAGCGTGTGCAGCGCTGCGTTGGCAGCTGCTGATGAAGATGACCATAGTCAAATCCAGCGTCAGAGCCATGGACATCAACGGAAGTTCTCTCTAACCAACATGCCAGCCAGCCATCCAGCCAGCAATAACAACAACAACAACAACAACAACAACGAGTAGAAGAAGGCGTCGCCTTCCCCACTCCAACTTCCGGGCAGCCGCCGAGTTCGGTTAGCTGCAGCACGCAGAAAAATAGAACAAAACGAAATTCGGAAAAAAATTCGAAGCGAAAAGAGGCAAAAAAATAAAAAAAAAGATGCAAAAAAAAAGTTTTGTTGAGCGCAGCAGCAGCGCTCTCTGTTGCTATCACTTTCTTGCTCTCACTCTTTCTCATTCTCTCGCTGACCAGCTCCAAAACATTTGGAAGAGCCGAGCGTACATGGAAAAAAATCAAAACAACATTTTTTTTTAACCCCTTCACAGCAACTGCGGCTGCCGCAGCAAAGTCGACGTCGACTGAAGTCTCACACTTTCTCCTGGCGCTTTGACTCATCCTGGTGGTTGGGTGGAGTTTCTATGACCAGTCCAACGAAAAGCAGAGAAAAAAAACGTGCAAAAAATTAGGCGAAAAACGTGGATTTTTTATGCAATTGCAGCTACAGAATATCCAAACCCAATCCCAAAACTCAAACCTTGCCTCTCTTCCTGCTCAAACACGAACCAACTGTCGAGCCCAAAGCACAACGCGTTTTGCACAATGTAGCAACCTTTGACCATACCAGACAGACTCCAACTTTACAATTCGTTCCTGTTTTTGGGGAATTCTTTTATTTTTTTGTATTATTCAGTTGAGCTTCTCGTTTTGGTTTTATTTAACTTCTTTCGCATTCATCTTTTTATTCATGTTGCCGCTGTCTGCTTCTATTGATTTTTTTCGCATTTAGACAGATAGAAAAAAATATGTATTCCTCCATGTTCGAATGTTTGACCACCCGCACTGTCTTCATTTCCCTTTTTTTTGACAACCGCACCCCTTAGCTGTGGCCTGAGGTTAGAATTTGTTCTTATTGTTGGTCTCAACCCGCTCGAGTTACAAATTTGTTCAACTTTACAGCAATTACTTTAAAAATTGAAGTTGCCAGCGGTTGTCGCGGTTTTTTGGTCAAACTCCGTCAAACCGATACCATTACCAATACCAATCCGAATGCCATTTAAAATTTTGTATTGGTGCAGCCGTGACTGGCCCCATTAGTCAGTTTCAGCCCCAGTTTAAGTCTCATTCCAAGTAGCGACTTTGCTTCGCTTCGCTTTGCCTTTCAATTTTCACTTATTTCTGTTTTGTTTTTGTTTTTATTGTTGTTGTTGCTCGCTTTTCACTTTGCGTCACGTTGACTTTTTTCTAATTGAAGTATATAAGTATTAATTGCAATTCTTTGTTGTGAGGCGTGTTGTGGTTTAGGGTTTCCTTTTTGGTCGGTTCCAGCCACGGCTGGAAGCACGTTTGACCCACGGCCTCGATGACTATACTTTTTAATTGGAATCTTAAAGTATCCACATCGTACTAACAAGAAGGACTTAAAATCAATGGATAATCAGTGTCTTTAACATTACGATCTAGGCTGTTAGATTTAGAAAACAACTGAGTAATGTTACCAAGGGTTTTCTCTTAGGATTTTCAAATTAGCATTTGTCAACCCTCTTAATCGCGCTTTCTTGACAGTATTGGTTATCAGTATATAAAATGATAGAGATGACAAAAGATAAATGTGTGTTGAAACGAAACTTTAATTAAAGTTTGGTGTTATTGTAAGGTAAGTTTAATTTGAGTTTAATCTTCAAGAAAACTATGCATACAACTTAATTAAAACTCTTTGTCTGAAAGACTCTAACCGAATATGTATTATTATAGAATTCAACGACAGATTACTAGAATCTAGATTGAGATGAAGATTGAGTAAACTGTAGATCCTCTATTGTACTTTCCGGAAATCTTTAAAATTCTTGAAGAATGACACTTAAAACAAAATGCCTGCCCTTAACCAGATTGAACAAACTTTTTATCTCCTTTTTTTAGTTTCCTGAAAGCATTAAAATTTAACAAACTTAATATCCTCTCTTCAGTATCCTGAAAGCTTTAAAATTCTATAAGAATGACACACAAATCAAGTTGGTTGCTCTTAATCAAACTTTGACTAAAGAAAATTAAGTGCAGTTGCTTTCAAAATTAATTAGTGAACTTGGCAAGGCTTTATTTCCATCTCTGTCTCTCTGCTTCTCGCGCTAACGCTCTTTGTCTAGTTCAGTAACTAATTTCACTAATGCAAGTGACAACAACAAGTCTTAGTTGTTGTTTCAACGATTGCTGATTCCAAACTGGACGCCGTCCATTGTTGAACTTTAAAAATTAATTAACTACGGATATTGTTTAAAAATCAGTCAACGGGCGTTACAAGTTTTAAATTGTTTTGCCGGGGCCAAAGCACCCGCTAACGAGTGGGATTCAATAGGAAGGTTCGAGGGGTGAACCTTTTTAGCTGTACACGTCCGCGGCAGGTTCGACCCTCCGTTGTCCTTGGAGACAATCAATCTCCATTCAAAACAATAATTTCGCTGCTCGAAAAAGTGAAAAGCGAACTCAATGAACACCGACGGCAAGAACTTGAAAAAAACATTCAAGAACACACAAAATAAAACTAAAAATAAAAGAAGAAAACAAAGAAACGGAAAGGGAAAAAAGGAAAACAAAGTTTTACGCGTCGCGCAAAGAAAAACTTGTTTACATCTTGAAAAACGCAAAAAACGCGAGCTGAAAAATGCAACAAAAAATCTATAAGAATTTTTTTTTGCTGCTTTTCTTGTGGCACGCGAGCAGCTTTGCAGCGCAGTCAAGAGCAAGGATATTCGTGGAAGGAGCAACAGCGAAGGTACAACAAAAAGTGAGAGAAAAAAATAAGCTCTGTGTGGGGAAAAAAGGGCAAAAAACATTTGTCGACACTGCTCAAAGGACTTTTTTTTTTATTATTTTACGTCGCGTCTGCCTTTTTTGAGTAGAAGCAGGGGAAGCAGTTACGGGAAGGAGCATCATTCTTGGTTAGGTGGACTTAGACTGGAACTAGGAATGGGGGAACTGTGACTGTGTCTCCGTCTCCGTCTCCGCCTCTGCGTCCGCCTCCTGTTCTCATTCCTGTTGGTCGTTCGTGTAACAACAGCCGGTCGCTCAGTTAGCAACGGTTTGAGTTTGGTCAGTTGTCGGCTGATGGTCGTCGAGTGAAAGTGCAGCGGGTTTGTCTACGGATGACCAATTGGGCTAGGTTTGATGGAATGAGGTTGGTTAACCAACTGGGAGTCGAGCTAGCCACGCATAACTTCACGGTGTGGCAAATCGCTCTATGAATTTTCTGAAACGCTTGTAAGCTCTTTTTGACTTGGGGGTAAAATGAGAGGTAATGATTTGACCTGAAGTTTGTTTATTGTTCGGTTCGCTGCGGGTTAAGGTCGTTCTATTTGCAGCTGTGTTTTGCACACATACAGTTTAAACGAGCTTTCGATTTTTATAGTTGATATTCATAAAATATTTGAATAAATAAATTAAGATAATACACAAAAATGAAATGTAAGAATATTTTTTAAAAGAACATAATAATTTTAATTGAAAAGGTTATATTTCAATCATATAAAGGTAGATTTAATGAGGAATACTTATTGATGTATGTAAATCCAAACTTAATATCGATTTAAAAATCGAATTTTTTAAATCTCTTATGAAAATATCGATTGATAGAAATATCGTACAATTCTATGAAATGAGATTTTGACACTGCGCTTCTATTTTGTAGCGTTCGCTAAAAATTACCAAAGATTCAGATTTATCATGAAAATTTAATTATTTAAATCCATTAATCGGTTAAAAATCTATTTTTGAGTTAAAAAATAAAAATCGATCAATCGTTTCGATGTTTTTTTAAATCACTAGGAACACTTCATCCCCTGCTGTTTTTTTTCATATCATCATCGCTAGTGACTAAGCATCACGAATGAAAATGTTGGTAAGATAATCCAATCTCCTTATTTGCGACGAAAAATATTCAATATAATATAAGTATCAACTTTTCTAAAAAGTGGGCTCAGGGTATATTTCGGCTTGAATTAGCACTCGGAACTAGACTTTACTTGATAAAAAGGTAAACTTCAGTGTCAAAGTTCTAAACCGAAAAAGGAATAACTTTCAAATTTGTTTCTGCAGCTGATAAAATTGTGCTCAAATACCACACTCAAAAGGCCACAGATTGGGGATACATAGGAGGGATGGGTTAGGCGCATACTCACATCGACATTCCCATTCCACATGTAGTGCATGCCAACGGCGGCGCCGGGATCGTGATGCGTCTGTCCGGTCATATGCTCGGCCATCACAGCGCTCATCCAGTGGACCAGGCCTTGGGTGGGATTCTGTCCCTGCACACCACCGATCGGCATGTTGACAGCGGCAGCAGCAGCGGCAGCGGCGGCCACAGCAGCAGCGGTTGCGTTGTTGTTGTTGTTGTTGTTGTTGCTGCTGCTGTTGTTGTTGTTGCAGTTGTTGCTGCTGTCGTGAGTTTTACACGTGGCAGCAGCCGTTGGTGATTGCGATTCGGTTTCCGGTGGTGATTTTATGGAATTGCCGTAGCTTGGACGCGTTTGTGATGCGGGTTGCGTTTGGGTTTGATTCAAATTAATTGCGGACACCGATGTCGCTTGTTGACTGTCATTCACGGGCGGTGTTGGTGGTGTTCCTGGCGTTGAGCCTGGCAATAGAGATGACCCAGGTCCGGACTCGCCTGTTTGGTGCGAATTATGCTGATTGTTGTTGTTGTTGTTGCAGTTGACGACTTCACTTTGAGATCCGTTGCTAGTTGACCATCCGAAGCCGTTATTATTGTTGTTAATATTGTTGTTGTTGCTATGGGGTTTCTGGAAAAGTAAAATTGGTTTTTATTTGTTATGAATGAAAAGGGTATTCATATTTTTGCTTTTGTCTTAGCACTGAGCATGAAAAATGAAATGATTTTTTGATGACTATTCACTTTTTTCACCTCGAAGTTTTTGTTGTTGTTTCCCCCCAGAACAACAGCAACTTTTTTGGCTACCCATAATTAGCTTGAACAAACAACCCCAATTTTATATTTTTCTTAAGCTACCTTTTTTTATCAAAGGTTAAAAAATACGATAGAGACGGGTTGTCGTTTTTGAAAGGAAATACTAAAATTGGATTTTAAAGATAATTATGACAGTTCTAATAAGCTCAGGTGATTTTTCATAACTGACTAGACTTGAGAGCAGCATAGTAAAATTAATACTATACATTAAAAAAATCTCAAATTTTTTAAATTATGAAAACATGTTTGTTACCTAGTTACTTGTTATAATATTGAAATTTAAAGTCTAATACTGGAAACCTTATTTCTAGTAATTATATTATATATCAAAGTAATATCAAATTGATATTAAAGTTCTGATAACTGTCTCTTTTATCTGTTCAAAATGTAAAAATGTAAAATGTAAATATTTCTTAAATGAACTAATAAAAACAATCAAATAAAAATTTATAAACCTAGAATGAACCGAGCTCAACAGTTGGAGACCCTATTTATGGAAAGGGCAAATAGAGTTAAAAAACCAATAGGGCCACCGCAAGCTTTGTAGGTTGTATTGTAGTTGTTGAATAAGTTCCGAGTTTGTTGTCCTATCAAGATCAAATTAATACAGATCCGGACTATTGAAATTACATATAATATTAATAAGACTCAAAGCGCTAGCTTTAAACGTGCTCTTGTAAGAAGAAGGAAAAACGGTCGGACGGACATAGCTATATTACCTCGGCTGAAGCTGATCATGAATATATATACTTTATGGGGTCTTCCTCGCCTCCTTCCGCCTGTTACATACTTTTTCTTTTTCACAAACTTAATATTCGCCAGAGGGTATAAAAATAGCCAACGGTTTATACAACAACACTTTACAACAACTCACAAAAGTCAACAATTGCAAAAAAAAAAAGGTTCATTTCATTACAGCATATTTTAAAATAAATGTTTCAAATTGGAGTCCGTATAAACAGGGTAATAGTTACTCTATTTGTAGCTCTTTTCCTTACTAACATGTTTTGAAGTATCCGCAGTTATTATTTTCTTAAGGACACGTTTTTGCTCCTCAGCTTCCATTTTGTTCTGGCTCCGCTTTGCTGACTCCACGGCGGCCACACAGACGGCGGAGAACAGCAAATTACTGGACAGCTGGCGATGTGGGAGGGGGGATGGTGATAAGCTTTTAGCCCCATCCTTAACAGAAGACATTGGTGACGGTGTTTGTGGGTAGAAATGGCATACATCAGAATGCTGTTGTTGTTGTTGTTGTTGTTGTTGCAAAACGGCGCTGGCAAACAAGCTCTTGTAGAATTCCGCAGGCGTTAAGAAATGCGTAGGAGTGGGTGTTGCAGTTTTAAGTACGTCCATGTAGCTGTCCAATTCATGGGCCCGACGACGCCTTTGCTGATCCTTGATCATAATGATATTCCAATACGTTTGGCGCTCAAATGTAGGCAACACTTTTCTCAGTTTACAACTTCACTTTTGTCGGCCACGAGGGAAACCTTCCCAAACGATTTGTCTAACTTGTGTGCCGTTTGTTCCATTTACACACACACACACTCACACACAAATCCGTGAAAAACCCACAAGTCAAAACAAAACCGTGAAGAATATAAAAAAAACAAAACGCAAATAAAAACACAAACTTTTTCTGGTTTCTTTTTGTGCTTTTTCTTTGACGAAACTTTTATTTTATTTGGAGGGCTGCATAAAAAGTTTTGCAAGCATTTGATATGTTTTATTTTTAACGGTGACGTGTCGAGTTTTTTTCTATCTCTTTCAGTTCTATTTTGAATTTTTAGATGCAGCTTTGTAAAACAAATACAAATCATTTACGACGAAAACTGTCAACAAATGACCTTGAAAAGCTTTGCTCCTAAATGTGTGAGGGCTCTTTCAATGTGTTTGTTTTTATGTGTTTTTTATTTTACTTTGTTTTAAATTTGTATACTATTGTTATGCATAGTGTTTAGTTTACAGTGTGATGACGATTTTTCTATGATGTATTTGATGCTTCACACTGAATTTTGATGTTTATTTTTTCACTTCCATTGTTATGACTGCGTTTTGTTGCGTTCGCTTGATATACGGCTAAGCTTTTATTTTTTTTCTCTCTTTTTTGTTTGTTTTTAGCTTAGATTGCCGCTGTTATAAATGTAAGTTTATCAGGTTAGTCAATGTGTCAAAATACACTGTTAAAATGAATAGATTTATTGCTTAACGTACGAGTAATTAAATAAAACAATAGACGTAATTATTTTTTAGAAACGGTTTTATTATAGCAAAAAAATTTGCGGCTTTTAAAATTTTACAGAAAGTAAGTTAAAATGTTAGAATGATTGGCGGCCATTAAGTAAACTCTTTGTTAAGTTTCAACATATTATGTAGAAAAAGAAAAAATGGAAATTGTTTATTTACAAACTTTACATTTTAATCTTTAACTAAAATTAAGACAATAAATTAATATTAAAATTACTACTCCGTTTATTATTTGATCGGTGTATTTATGTATATTTTTTTGTAAACCCCAATACAATGACTTACTTACAAAAATTGTATTTTAACATGGATTATTATACAGATTTAAATAATTAGTTATTTTAATTACATTTGAAGTTTATTTTAATACATAATTTAAATATATATTTTATTTTTCTTGCCACTATTTACTATTAGGAACTTGTTGTTTCAATTTTTGACACATTTTTGTAACATTTATTATATTTATTTTGCACTTTGTGTAGGAACTTTTGTTGCAGCACTATTCAAGTACTTTGTAATCTACATTCAGTTATCAATGTTAAAACGTACACACACTAAGCTCATTTGGCAAATATTTCAATTCATTTTAGTAAGCCATTAGCAGCATTACGTATACGTCACGGACACGGGACACTTGTATGAGTCATGCAACTTTTATGTGATACAACAGATCTTTGTTCCTATGTCCAACATGATACATTTAATTTTTCCGGATATCTTTTCTCTACATAGTCAAGCTGAAGTTAAATGTTGCGCATTTTACGTATATGCCGCGTTAGTTTCACATTGCCTTATCAAATCAGTCAATTTGTCGATAGGCATGTGTGTAAGTGTGTGTACATGTGTGTTTGTTGTGTGTGTATATGGTCCTTGAGTCCTTGTATCAGTCCCGTCCGTCTCTGTCGTACAGTCAGCGAGCGTGGAATATCTTGCAACAACTGAACAACAGAAACTCAAAGTGCAGCAGCTGAAGCTAAAGCTAAAGCTGAAGCTGCCGCAAAAGAAATTGCGAACGCGCGCGAAGCAGTCAAATATGTATACAAAGAACTATACAAATACATGCACATACACAAACACAGAGGAAAACACATTGTATATATGTGGAGAAGTGTTTTGTATGTTGTGAATGTTTTTCATTCGTTTTTTTTTTCCTTCTGCTGCGCTGCCAGAGTCCCTGCAATGTCAGAGCAATCTCAGAGCTACCGTTGCTCTTGTTGTTGTTGCCGTTGTTGTGTATTTTTTTCTATCCTTTTTTTCTTATTTTGTAATTTTTGCTCCTTGCTCCTTTTTTATGCACGCTGCTGTTATAAAGACATACATTTGGAGCGCACTGCAGCATTTTCTTGTAAGAAAACGAAGCGCATAAAAAAATATAGCTGAATTTGCGCGATGCCCTGCAGACAGTTGTGGGCGATGGGCGATGGACGATGGGCAATGGAATGGATGAGAGCAGAGTGAGTTCCATGTAAGGAAGATGAAGCTAGGGTATTACTTGGGTTCAGCGTGGCAGATTGATTTTCTTTTATACGGTTTGCCCACGTTTCTGATTTTTATTGTACTTTTCTTGCTGCTGCTATTTCATTTCGTACAAACATGTACATACGTATAGGTATGTAAGAATGTGTGCGGGTCGGATGTTAAAAAGTTCTTAAGGACCATTATTATTGTTACTGAAGACAAGTTGGGTGTTAAGCATTATAAACTTTGTACTAGAATTTTTTAACAAATCGTTTCTTGACAAAATTTTTATATCGGAAGTAAGTTAAAAGATTAAATCGGGTAGTGACTTATAATAGAGATTTCAATATTAAAAGAAAACCTAAAGATAATATATAACATTTATGTTAAAAGATAAAGAAAGAAAGTATTTGTGCCAATCGTTATTCAAAATTTCAAAAAAAATTCTTTTTTCTTAAAAAAAAATTCCAAAGATATTAATAAATTAACTTTATATGAGGTTTAAACCTTCTTATTAAGTTTTATTAAACAATCATAAAAGTTTATTTGACATCATCATTTTGTTCTTCAGTTTAGATTAATTTAGTGTCCAAATCTCCATTCCAATCAGTTTCATTGGTCATTATCGACTATCGTCAGAAAACTTTAAAGCTGTTGCAACACTTATAAATTTTTATTCAGTCAACAGTCGAGCATCTTTACTTTTGCAATTCATACGAATTGGCTTTCTGTTGGCAAAAGAATTTCGTGCAGCTCAAATGAAGTGACACAAGTAGTAACTTGAATTTGCTGAACACACTGTAGGGAAAAAAGGCTCAACGCCTGCGAAAGCTTAAGTCTATCATCGCCAGATAATATTGATGTAACGTGAACTAAGGCAAGTACTTGGATCACTTTCAGCTGCTAGTGATTACTATTGGTAATTGCAGTCGATCTATTTTTGTGGGTTAGGAAGTGTTTTGTGTTTTTGTTATAGTCACGTGGCGCCACCTAGCGTGCAGCTGTTAAAAACACGCGACGCGGACGCGGCACGTCGCGCGACGACCAATATATTTGGCCAAACCCAAGTGAACTGAAGACAACGACAGTTGCAGCCCGCCAAAGGCAACGCAATGGCCACGGACACATGCAACAATCGACGACGCTGGCAGCGACGCTGGCTTCGACTGCTCCGGAAGCAGCACACAAACTGCGACTTATGGCAGCTGCAATAGCGGCCATGTTTGTTGTAAGTAGCGGCAGCAAGAGCACCAGCAACAACAACAACAACACTAACTAAAATGGCGCGCGTGAAAAGGAAACTCAAGAAGTAGAATCAGGAGCCAGGACCGGGGCACACACATACACACACACACACATACATTCATATATTGCATGAACATAAAAAAATCCAAGTGAACTTGTATATGTGTTTCTCTCTTCTTTTTTTTTGCCATCACATGGAGCAAAAAATAGCAGCGACTGAAAGAAATACATTGCAAAAGGCGACGACGAGCAAAAAACGAAATAATAACAAAAAGTTGTAAAAGAAAAGCGAAACCGTGTGATGTCCTGGCTGACACACACACACACACACATACACACATAAGCAGCAGCAACAGTCGCAGTCGCAGCGCGGCGACGACACATCGAAGAAAGGATAAAAACATTCAGCATTCACGCGAACTGCGCTGCCAGCGTCAACGCCTTCGCCAACGTTCAGCTTCCACGTTTGGCCGTTAACATTTCATGAGCGCCAATTTCTGTTCCTTCATTTTGTTTATTATATTTTCCTATGCTTTTGTTGTTTTTGTTGGTTGACAATTTATATGAATTTTGTTTTACATTTTTTCCATTTTTATAGCTTTTTTATTATTACTCTCTCAAGGACTTGTTTGAAGCAAACAAGTGGCCTCTCAATCCTATTTTATATTAAACTTCAATTTCATGGTAAGTTATCCATAATAATTGCTGAAGCTTGCAACATTGTAGCTGTTCACAGCTTCATGCTGGTATCCCTTTTTTTTATCCTTCTTCTCACTAAAAGAGAACTTTCTTGCAATTGTTTTTTTTGTTTTTGTTGCGTTCTTAAGCGGCTTTGCCTTGAAAACAACTCAGAAAACGGAACAAGTAAACTTTTGCCCGCAACTGCAACTGGCTGCGCTGCCGGCGTCTCCGCTGACGTCGTCGTTGACGTCGACTTCGACGTGGTAAATGCAATGCGCGCATTGAGCAGAAAAGAAAAAAACAAGAATCCTGTCCAGGACTAGAAGCATATGTTTTTATGTGTATGCCGTAGCGTTGCTTTTTTATGTGCAAGGATTTCGTTGTTACTTGCAATGAGCATATTCCCTTTAGAGCTCACACACTCAAACATACACACCCACACATATACCGAATAAATGAAACTCCTGCTGCAATCGCTGATAAGAGCTAAAGGATATGCTGCTCCCTTCGCATTTGCTAAGATGAAGATGCAATAAACGTGGCCTTTAAGATGTGCTTTTGCCGGCAGATACGAGAAATGCGTTTGCCGATAATTGAAATGAATGCGAAAAGGAAGGAAAATAAACAGAAAGCACTAAACGCAAAAACGGTTAAAGTTACAATGAGGAAATGATCTCTTCTTCTATATATCTATTTTAGTCTCTGTATAAAGCGCACAGTGCTTTAAAAATGTTGTCGGATTTATTTGATAGTTTTGAATATCGTCATTATTACAAGTTTGTTTAGTATTGAATAAATTATAATTTAATTAATAATGAATAAACGTATTTACGTTTCTTTCTAACCTAATTTTTTTTTTTTTCAAACATTAAATTATTGTCATCTAGCAATTTAAAAATGAGCCTGGTCAATCAGACAATATGAAACTGAGATCTTTATAGCATAAGTTTAAAGCTAAAAGAATGAAAGAATAAAATAATCTAATAGCCGCTTTCCACGAGCCGTCATTCGGCTTCATTCAGTAAAGTCATTCGGGGCCTTATGGGAATTTGTACAGGCAGAATTTGTCATTCGATTCGAATGACAAAATTGTACTGAATGACGTCGAATGACAGTGCTCGTGGAAAGCGGCTATAAGACAAAACCTAATAATACATTTACGAAAAGTCATTGAGCTTCTGAATATGTGCTCGTTTAGTATTCTAATGGTTAGCCAATTTTATAAGCTGGTCTCCAAATAAATGCATCCCTTATTTAGACTTTTGAGAAAATAATTTAAAATTTAATACCGATATTTGGTATTAGTTCAATTTTTTTTGGTTAGTATGTTGAAATTTTTGTTTTTTTCTTAAATTCTAACACTTAAGATAGAATAAAAAACATTTTTTTTAAATTTTTACGACGTACCCTTAATTTTTTAAGCTCAATCAAAGTCAGGTGATTTTTAACTGCTTTGTGAACTGAAAAAGTGCGGGAGAGTTTACTCAACTTGCAGCGTGGATACAAAAATGTTTTTCAAGGTATGCAGCATATGTTGGTACAAAAAGTTTTTGATATTTGTGTCTCATTGTGCAATTGTTCAATCAAAAAATTATAAATTCTGTTTTAGTGTAACTAACTTTTTTGCAAAATTTCAAGACTGTAGCTACATTTTTCGATTTTTAATAATTTTTTTTCAAAATATTGCACTATGAGCAGGAAGTAAAAGCGTGGCCCAAATAAAGAAAGAAATTTCAAAATTCTACTTTACTCTTAGTAAATAAGTTGCTGAAAATTTCAAGTCTCAAGCTTTATTTTTAGAATTCATGCCAAAATATCCGACTTTCGTCCCATTGTCTTTTTATATACTACTTTAATCTCTTATAAATAAGATCGTCTAAACTTTAGATTCTAAAGTATACTAATCTTTTATAAATAAGATCGTCTAATCTTTAGATTCTAAAGTATGGCATCGAAAACCTAAGTAATTTTTATAATCAGGTGTGTTCAACATATTTCTAATACGAGGGTGGGCTGATAAATAGTCGGCCTACCAAAGAAAACACGACTTTTTAACATTTTTTATTTTTATTTTTTAAGATAATCTCTTTTTAGGCGAATACACTTAGTCCAGCGATCCTCCAATTTCGGTAATAATCGGGTAATAGGAAACACTATTCGAATAAAATATTTATAGGTGGCTAAAATTGTGTTCTCTTGGTGAGGCCGATTACTTATCAGCCCCCCATCGTAGTGCAAAAGCAATGTCTCAGCAATTTTCAGAGCCAAGCAGCCAATGATTTCACATATAAATAAGAAATACTTGTAAATATAGCGCAAGCTAACTTTGGCTCTTAACAGTTTGGATACCTTTGCAGACCGCTGTATAAGTCGACAGATTTTTTACAAAACTTGTGAGGATGCGTAAGACAATAAACATGTATAGTATAAAGATATATTTAAGATATCTTAAGAAACAAAACTGTTTTTAATACTTAATGTTTATATTAAACTGATCGTTCCTATGGCAGCTTTATAATATGTATAATGATCCGATCCGGCCGTTTCCGACATACATTTGTACTGCGTGCAGCAAAAGAAGGGCCTGTACCTAGTTTTGTCAAGATAGTTTCAAAACTGAGAGACTTTATTGCATAAACAGGCGGACATGGCTATTTCGTCTCAGCTCGTTGTCCTGATCAAGAATATGTATATGTACTTTATATTCAATGCGTTAAAAACTTCGTGTCAAAATTAGAGGGCAAAAAAAATGTTGTACGATTTTATGCAGCTTTGAATTTTTAGAATAAAATAATTTTTTTTTGTTTATAATAAAATGGCGTGGACATAAATTTAATAAACTTATGAAATATATAAACAATCTAAAATTTCGTGAAAGCTAAAAATACATTTTCTGGCATCGAAAAAAATATTAAAATTAAGATACACCAAGATTTAGAACAGTTATTTTTAATTGTATTGTCGTCAAAATCTTTAGAGATATGTGAAACACGCCTGAAAACAATTTTTTGTGTGATAGTTTTTTATGCATCATTTAATCATCCGCAGAATGCTTAATTATATTATAAAGCAAATGTGCGGGTCAAGTTTCGACCTGGCTAGAAATAATAGCTTAATGTTCATTGTAATTTTAATCCACTTCCATAATTGGAGTCATTTTACTTGATAATCCAAATAAATTATATAATACTTGAATAATATTAACATGAAAAGTATTATTAAATTAATCCAATTTAATATCGATTAATTTATCAATACGTTTAATTGAGAACAAACTTAATTAAATAATAAATATAATATTTCCTATATTTATACTGAACTCAAAATTGGCTCAAATGAATGAGTATTTGAGGTCTTGCCCTGACCTGCCTCTAATGAGATTCTGATTTTTGAGTCAGCGACTGAGGAGACTCCACAAGTTGTTTTGATTTGCTATAAAGGACATTTCCTGCCTAAGCTCCAAGCTGAATACCACCTGTAGCATGTGAAATATTTTATTTGAGTACATTTAAAGCAATTTGTGTTAAGAGCTTTTTAATAAAAGCTTTAAGTGTCATCACTTTCGCTACATTATTATGGCATATCCTGTACACGAACCATAAATAATATCCTTTAAGTGGACCATAAAAACCTGTCGTAAGCTTTGTCTCTTAGAACTCAAGAGCGTAAAAAAATGCTCAAAACTTAGGAATGCTCTTCAAAAATCGTAAAGAGAATGAAACGTAGCTCTTTCTCTTTTACACTCTGAGGGTGTGTATGTGAATTGGGGGCGTGTTTGTTGTCATGTTCTTTACTCGCTTTCAAGTTTCGCCCTTTGTTTTTTTTTATGTCTCTTCTTTTTTGTGGCTTTTAAGTGTTATTGGATGATTTCATGAAAATTGATTTGGATCACGCCCCTTTGAGGTGGTAAGTGCAGCTGCCACCGTTCCACTCGCAAGTGGCAAGTAGCAAGTGCCGAGTGGCAAGTGGCATGGCCACTTTCAATTGTACATAATTATAACTCACCCGAAACTGATGTTCTACGGGACAATCCAAGTTCAATGCATAGTCCTCGACAACTGCGTTTAGTGAAGAGGCGGATGCCTCGCCAAAAACCTGCTCGATCTTGATCGGTGGACTAAGCAGCGATGGAGCCGATCCTGATGTTGTTGCAGTTCCTGTAACTGGATTTATGCAACCGACGGCGGCAGCTGCAGCGGCTGCAGCAGCAGCGGCAGCAGCAAATGAGCCCTCAACAATTATTGGAGTCGCCTCGGCGCCTTGGCCAAGTCCAGCTGCATGGCTACTGCTGCAGGGTGTGCAGGGCGTGGGTGGACAGGGCGTGGCCGCATGACCGTCGTGGTAGGGTGTCACAACGAACGATGGATACGATCGAAACTGATGGTACTCGGTGTGTGGATGATGAGCCAGCTGTGGTCCTTTGTACCAGGTACCATGCATAATCATTTAAACTGATCAACTTTTGGGTTGTCTAACACTTTTTTTTTAACTTGTTATTACTTTTCAATAGCTCAATTATATTTTAAACTCTTTATATTTTGTATTTGCTTCTCACACTGTCACTTTTTTATTCAATTTTTATGAATTTGTTGGCATATCTTGGTTTTCTTCATTTAATTGAAAAGTAAAGGACTTTTTAGTTTTATATTTTGTTAGATATGAATAAGGATAAAAAAAGAAAGGATAAAGGAACAACAGAATTAAATACGCGAAATGTTTACGGCCTATGTAAGCTGTAGTTTTGCAAAAATAAAACTTTGAAATTATCAAAAATATAAAAGAAATATATTTAATATATTTCTATAATTTTTGTTTGAAAAATTACAGGTATGATCAGATCTCAATAGAGATATTTTATTCAAATTGATTAACCTAAACTTTTGTAAATCGCAATAGAATATATCGTAAATAAATATCAGTGTATATTAATTTTATTAGAAGCTGTCTGCAATCATTTTCATATAGGTTCAAGTTTGTATGTAATAAAAATCCAATATAAAATTGAATTGAAAAATTAAAAATATTGATCATACCATTGATCAGTATTAAGTACAAAAGACCTTATAGAATCCTGGAGTCTAAGAATCTGTAACAAATAATTTTGAAAATCTAATTTAAAATATAATCTGTTAATATATTAAATATTATACGCTGCTTTTAAATTTAGCAATCAGCTAATATCCATTTTACTAGCCCTTATAACAATGATAAGAAAGACGAAGGATGTGTAGTATTTAAATATACCATCGATTTTCTTTTCGCTTCTTTCTGGCTTTCCAAATAAAGATGCTTACGTTAAATTGACATGGATGTTTTTAGCATTTTCCACTTTAAATTTATTATTTCCAAGCATAAATACTTTTTAAAATTATTAAAGATTGTTAGGATTGATTTTTGATTAACTTGACTTTCACTTTTTAGCAAGCATAAGATGTCGATAATTTTCAGACACGAGCATAATTTATTGCACAGATATTCATTCAATAAATTCAAATTCACTTGGGCAACGTTTCATTCGAATACACCCCACCTCAGAACTTTTGTTTTGTTTATTTTAATGGCTTTTTTATGGTTTTTTTTATTTTTATTTGTATTTTTCCATTGGAAGGAGGAAACACCGTACTGAACTTTCTTTCTTTTTTGTTGTTTTATAATTGGTTCCACTTGGTTTTGTTGCACTTTAGCGCGCTTGTTAATTGTGATGCAGCAAACAGCTGCAACTACGGAATGGCGAAAATGCGTTGCACTTGGCGACTGCAACAAAATTCTTCACGTAACGCACAAAAACTCGCAGCCCGCCGTCTTCGAAGTGCACTTGAGTCAGGCTTGAAGCTGTAAACGCGCGCGCTTGTTCGAATACTGTGTAGACAGGATACTAGAGTCGATACTCGGTACTGAATACTGGGGCTGGATAGTCTCAGTGGTAGTCTGCTTAATTTGGCGCTCGCAGTGTGTGTGGAGCAGCAAGCAACGGCGCAAGCAAAAAAGTTGCTGCCAGCTCGCAAGAATTCCGAACTCGAATGCTGAGTGCTGCCACGAAAAAAACATTCAAATGCCTCGCCGTCAAGCGGCCAAATCGCAGCCACTGCGACGACGGCAGCGACAGTGGCCCCACGAGTACACACACGCACATCCACTCACTCACACTCACACTTATACTCACAGAATAGAAGCTCGTTTGCTCTCTCAACGGCTGCTGTGCTCTCGCTCTTACGGTGCAGCTTGGGGGCAACGGCGACGGCGCATGCGCAGCTTTTTACTCCTTTTTGGCGCGAGCACCAAACAAACGGAGAAAAAAAACAGAAACAGCAAAAAGCTGTCTCACTTCTTCTCTCTTTCTTTTCCCTTATCTCTCTCTCGCTCTTTGCCGTAAAAAAAATTGTTTGTGGTTTTTCGTGCTGTTTCGTTTTTGCTGTGTCGAGCAGCTCTTGAGCAGCTTTGATTTGATTTTGGGTTTTTTGCTTGAGTGCTTTTGCTTTGGCTTTGAGCATGAATGAGCATGTTGCTGCAGGTTGTGCTTTGTTTGTAATAAGTGCGAGTAATTTAAATAAGTAAAAATTAAATGATAAGCTTAAGTGTTACATGCGAAAGTAGGCGTGGCATTCAATATCAGACCGTACTAATTATTTTTTTTTTCATTTTTCGGCAACACTTTTTAAAAATTATTAGTCAATATCAGTTCCAGATTTGACAATGTCAGAACCCAACGTAGAACCAGGGTCAGAGCCTAAACAAGAAGAGGGCATTAGCAATGAGCAAAAAAGCAACGAAGATAATATAGTTCCAGAAAAAGAAAATGTAGAAGAACAGAAAAACGAAAGGACAATGAGGGACAACATTTTTAATAAGCGAAGCGACAAGAATAATGTGGATGAGAATAACGGGAACGTAAAGGGCAATGAACAACCGAAGGATAATGGGAAGGAGGATGTTAGTCACGATACTAATAACTTATCCAATGATTATTCAATTATTCGTTCCATAATTTTCTTTGTGGTGGGCTGTACAATCGTCTCGGACTTAACAGGCATCGTCCTTTGGCAGAACCTAGAGAACACAAACCTTTAGCAGTATTTGGGAATAATGACGTTCAGAGAAAACTAAGTTTTTGGTCTTACTTCCCCTATGGTCAAAAAACAGACTTTAGATACAAATCCAAATGTACACACAAATATAATACCATGTCTTAACAACTTATGAATGTAGCTTCTGTATTTGTTGTCCTATCTAAAAGTTAGAGTTTATGTATTCTTTATGATCGCATTCTGAAATTTAACTCAAAATGACGAAGCGAAATCTAAATATCTGTTTCAGGATTAATCTTCGTCAAGCAGTGGGCGTAAGACAATACAAGATAAAAGACACATCAAAGCATCCGACACGTTGAACGCACATTAACCCATTGACCAAGTTAGAGGATAGAGCGGCAATAATGAGTTTTTAATACATGTAATATTCAAATTAAAATTATTGCAGCAAATAAAAAAAAGAGCAAAATCCGTTAGCAAAAACGAAAAACAAATACATAACCGTATGAATCCGTATTTTTTTTTCATTCACACTCACACAGACACACATACGCCAATAATCGCACGTATTCATTTCAAGTGCACATAAAAACACTCGTAAGCAAAGCAAATGAAGCTCAAGAGCAGAAGAAGCAAAAAGAAAAACGCACGCTCTTAAAAACCGAGAGCGAAAGAGAGAGAGAGAGAGAGAGAGCGAGCGAGCGAGAGTGCAATAACAATTCAGGTATCCACACTAAAGGTGTGAGCAGTGCAGCACGTCAAAGGCGGCGGAATTTTTATTGGAGCACTTGGCGTTTCTTTCTTTCAGTTTGCTTCAGCTGGTTTTTGTCTTATTTTTTGCTTCTCTCTTTCTGCTCGCCTTTGGTTTGGCATTTTTTCTGTAAGTAGCTGCTGCAACGTCGACATTTGATTTTCTTCTCTCTTCTATGGCCGCCTTGCACTGTTGTGCACTGTGTGCGTTGCCGAGAGGGTTTCGGGTGCAGAATGGAAGAAGATTTTCGGCTCGCTCTTTACTTGACAACTGCAACAATTCCGTGGGGAAATGTACCTGCATAAAATTAAAAAAAAAAGAAGGCAGCCTGCATGGCATTATGCAATGGCAGGTTAGTTAATCAATGCAACTGTAACTGCAACTGGAGCTACAACTACGAATACAACAGCAACACTGCCACCTGGGAGATTATGCTGCACTGCATTCCAAATGGAATGCGAATCGCTCACAATGTTGCAATGTTTGCCATTTTTGCATTACAAGGAAATTACTTTATTTAGCGCTCGATTATCCAAGCACCGACGGCAAACGAGCTTTTTAAACTATATTAAAATTAATCACCGTCTACCGTCGCTTATCACCTTATCGGCTAATTTGATTATTTCATTCAATCAATTTCCGAAAGGAAAAAAACTGCAATTAGGCCATTTTTTTATGCTCTGTCATTTGTTTAAGGCTATTCGTCTTTCGTGTCATTTTCCATTTGTTTAAGTGCAACTATAATTTTCTTTATCGCCCTCTGTCTGTCATTTGACTTGTTTGCTTTGTCATCAATGCAATTTTTCCGAGCTTCATTTTATATACACACATATATGTACAAACATTGAGCAATGGTATGCAACGGGTTCCCAATTGAAATATATACCGATACTTAATATGCAACGATATTACATAAAAAGTAAGTAAATTAAAGTAAAACGCTTTCTTTGCCGAGCCATAGATTGCATACCCTTGCCCAGACTATAATTTAACTTTGGATATATAACAGCTTTACGATAGTCAGATTTTATTCAAGTTTGAGTTGGTTGAATATAACGTAGTGATGTAAATCCAAACTGAACATCGATTCAAAAATCGGATTCTAAAAACTGCCTATGCAAAGATCGATTGATCGAAACATCGGAAATTTCGACATCGATTGATCGAATTTTATATGCATATAAATACACAGAAAAGTACATGAACACTTTAACACATAACACATTTTAACTCAGCTCGCGATCAGTAACATAATCTTATTATGTTAATTATAAACATATACGTTAATAATATAATAGCTTACACTTAGTATAGCATATTTGTTAAATTCAAATTTTCTATGAGTTAAATTTTGACACCGCGTGAGCATTTTGTAGTGTTTGCTAAGGATGCTCAAAGAGGACGATTTTTCATGAAAATCGATTTATTTTAAATCGATCAATCGGCAGAAAAAAGATCGACCTAAAAACCTCAAAAATCGTTTATGCAAAAATCGATCAATCGATGTTTCGATGTTTTTGTACATCACTAATATAACGTTACCAGACATATAATCTGAAAGTTTTATTGAGATACTTTATGGGGACTGCCACACCTCCTTTTGCATGACTATGATAACAATTCATTATGATACAGATCTTAAAAATCTATAAGAGCTATAGATGCCAATCCTAGTATGTAAGCCCAGATCTTTGTTCTTTTCTATTCCCATTTTATATAGAAAAGAGTACTTTTAAAGGTGGAGTTAGATAGATACATATGTATAACATTGCCCGGATCTGTCCTAAAAATTTAATGCAGATAGGACAACAAGTTTGGAAGTTATCTTACAAACAAAGAGAGAAGAAGAGCAGCTGCGGGGAGCTTCTGTCGATTGGACTGTTTGTAGCATATGTTGATAATTGGTAACATATTAAACTTTGCAATGTATTTAAATCCCTATATCTGAACCAGACGTTAGATTTGCCAGGAAACGATGATAACGATAAAGCGATGGTAAAAGAGAATTACACTCCGAATACTAACACCTTGCACAAAAGATTTTAATACTCAAAACCAAAGTGAATGTTTTTGTTTTTATTTATTTTTTATTAAAATGATAAAGTGGAATAATAATCGCTCCTGTTTTATTTCAGTCTTTGCCACAATCCCCTTTAGTTCATAGTATGAACTTATTCCCAAATGCATGATGGAACTTTGCATGTGAAAACTTAAAAAAAACTAAACATGCACAGAATTGTTGCCAAAACGAAGACAGAACAGTAGAAACCGCAATGGGGAATCTTTAAAGTTAATTTTGGAAACATTTTGGAAAATTACTTGATAAAACCGCAAAAGGATTGAAACGGGAACAGGACAAGAACAGCTGTGCGGCGCCATTGATGATGCGAACAACATGCGAAACCACAACAGTTGTGCTGTAGATATTTTTGCTGTTAGCTGGGAGTTTGAATCGGAGTCGTCATGGTTGGTCATGGACGCCAAATCGGTTGACAGACTGGCTGGCAGCACGGCAATGGCGCAGGAGCAGCTCTGCTATAGGGTCGAGGGACCGATGGAGCAGAGAAAAGCCGCAAGGGAACGGCTACGAGGGAGCTTCAGTGCTCCGCCTTTTTTATGCGCACATGGCGAGCAGACGGGACCGAACCGCTTTTTGCCGATTGGCTAAAACGGGTTGAAACCAGTCGGCAAGCGAGATGGCAACGAAGTGCGCTTGCTACGCATAAGTGGGAGCGAGTGGCAAGACAATGGACTCGAAAACGTTGAAACAGCTTTGTCATTGGGACATTGCAAGCGAGAGAGCGCCACTAACAATAAGTTTGAAAGCAGTGCGAGCGGAAAGCTTTCAACTTAAGAGCGCTCTGTTACTCTCTCTGCGCTCTTAGTTGACAGTGCAGACAACACGTGTTGTTGTTGGCTTGCAAAATATTCGAGTTTTTCTTTTGTTATCGGTCGCGTATTTTGTTAATTTAATTAAACAAAAACGTTTTGTTTGTGTTTTTTTCGCATCCACTGTTTTTGCACTCAACATGAAATTGGAATCAGCGCATTTGATTGCCGTCGCCGTGCTCAACTTTAAATATGTTGGACACTCATACACTGACAACTTGTGTTGCTGTTGTGTGTTGTTGTTGTTGTTGTTGTTGTTGCTCTTGCTGTACATGTTGTGTTTGTCATTTAATGACTTGTGCCGTTAAGTTTTAATTGAAATATCACACATTTTGCAATTACATTCGCAATTTTATTTGTCTCTGTGTTTATATCAAATCGCTTTTTACGTCATTATTCTAGTAGCTGTAATTGGATTCGTTTGTTCTTTGATCTTCAATACTTCATGGAGTATATCACATGTGACCGAACTTCAGAGTGAAACTTAATCTGAGTTAAATATGGATGAAGAGTAAAAAAACTAGAGCCAAACTAAAATTCTGTTAATTACAAAATTCAATATAACAGAAACATTCATATTGCTTGTGATTTAAGGTAATATTATAGGTTGGTGTAAGAAGATTCCTTTCGAAAAACTGTTTTGATAGAGAGACTGACTGGATAAGATTTCTATTAGAGATGGACAACCGAAGCCGATTTTATGTATTTATATTTTATGGAAAATACAAACATTTATTTGGTCATAAAAAAAAGTTGAGACACACAAAATTAAATAATATTGAAACTCAAAACAAAATTAAAACAATCGGTGTCAAAGCAAACACTAGTGAAATTAAACATCTTTTTGAGTTAATCATTAATTGAATTTAATAAATATGCTCTAGGGCCAAATATTTATCGAGATCCATCATTTCACTTCAAAACCTATTAAGTTTCTGTTGGACTTGATTCGTAACTTAGTTGGAAGGGATTTCTGTGACACAACTGAATTTCATGTCGTTGAATTTTAATTTTATAAAAAATTAGTCTAAAGTATGTTAATTTGTTATTACTCCTTAATCACACTTGTGTGTTTTTTTAACACACAAACACAGGCTTTAGTGATATTGTTGTTTTTAGTTTACTTTTTATATATTTGAATTTCACTTGTTGTGACTTCTATAGAAACGGTATGGGTACAATTAATCGACTCAACAAATGATTTCATGAACTTTACCGACCAAAGGAACTCCAATGCAACTCAAACGAACGAACTTCATGACTGTTTCTTTTTAGACCCAGTACTTTAAAAAGTACAAATGGGTCTATTACGTTTGTGCAGAAAAAAATGTGCGTAACAGGCAGAAGGAGGCGTGGCAGACCCCAAAAAGTGTATATATTCTTGATCAGCATCAACAGCCGAGTCGATATAGCCATATCCGTCTGTCTGTCCGTCTGTCTGTCTGTCTGTCACTTTTATGAGATCCTAGATCTCAGAGACTATAAGAGCTACAGACACCAAATTTGGCATGTAGGTTCTATATCTTGCATTGATCAAGTTTGTTTTAGATTTTTGCCCCGCCCCTCTACGCCCCCGGAAATTGAAATACAAAATTTCGAGGTCAAATTACAAGAGCCCTTTAATGCTAGCGCCTTGATTTTTGGAACATATAATATACACTATAGTCCAAAACTGAAACCAGAAAATTTCATTCTAATCGAATGATAAACACGGAAGTTATTCAACAAACAATGTTACGGGCATAAGGAAGAAGAAGAGACGCTAGCGACCTCTGTGTTTATAAGCTTTTAACTTATCTTCGTAGTGGCGCCATCTATTGAATGGTACGCAACATTGAAGAACAATCTATAGTGAACGGCTTGCACTCAAAAAGTACTGGGTCTCCTACTGTCGAGCATGCTCTACTGTAGCTTACTGCATTTTTGATTATTAAGAACGTTTGAACTGAAAACTTGTTTCACTTTTAACAGTTAAGACAAACATATAATGGGCTCGCGGTGCCCAACCGGGCTCGACCCCGCACGAAATACCGTCAAAGCCCGTTCATGCCCATCTCTGATTTTTATGTCAATATCAATATCATAACACTATCAATTGAAACATGAATTTCTGTTTAATCGACAAATTTAAGTATGCATCTGTTTTAATACAAATAATTATTTTAGCCTATTTCGTTTTAAATCATATATGATTAAAGTTGTATTAAAAAATAAATGATTTTTTCTACTCTTAAGTAAACTATTTATTCAAGATATATAGGCTCTCAGAATATGAAAGTTGGACCAGCTAAAAAATTATTAAAATTTGTTATACATTTTAATAATAATTCTAGTTTTTTTATTACAGAGCTGTTCTCATAATTTTTATTTGTTTTATTCTTCTTACACTGTACAAATAGAAAGTTAAAATAGATCATTCAACGATATATTGTATGTATTTAGTCGAATTATATTTTAGTTACTCAAGCTAAACAAAAATGTAGGCTAATTACAACGGAAAGCCAAAGTGTGTAAATGTTAAACGGAAGCCACATTAGGTTTAATATAGAACTTGCATGTTGGCTCAAAAACTGGGAAAGTCTGAAATCAAAGTACTTGAAAATAAAAAAAAACTTCCGCACGTGACTTCCGCGGCAGTCACTGATGAGGTAGCAACTAAGGCAACTAACGATGGAGCCGGGACTATAGAGGTTCAGACTACAGGTAATTGGGTATCAGAGTAATGCAGTTGAGGCGTAGGCGATTAAAAGGTGATTAAATCAATTGCGCCAGACAGCACTGACAGCGATGGATGGCCATAGACTAGCACCACGTAAAGCTAGAGATATAAATACAGATACAGATACATTTACAGGTATGGTTACACATATAGATAGAGATGCCAGGTTTGTTGCATTTGTGGATTCATCTTGAGGCATCAGTCAGCTGTCATCGCAATCGGCTTAGCTTCTATGTTAATGCGCCCCAAAAACGTTGACATTTATTGGCAGTTATTTATAGTGGGCATGGTCGGGCGAGAGGTACAACACCTTTTTGGTGGCATCTGTCAGCGGCGCGCTCCAAAAAGAGGAGGCAACGTCAACCGACTATGGAAAACTCTGTAATTGCAGTGGAGGCCAGGCGAAGGTGCCGCATTTGGCACATGCGCATGGCACGCGCTATTGACGCTCATTAGAACAAACCCGGTTGGAATCGAGATGGATCCAATCTGGATGCAGCATTGATTCGATTCGGTGCACCATGTCCAATCTCTTTAAGGCAGTCTCAAGCTGCAATATGTCCATAAATTTATTAATAATTATGACAATTTATGAGTAAAAGTGTTTGGTCTGTGGCGCTGCCTTATGGGGCAATACCCCCAAGGATTTGAGCTAGTTCCATTTAGTCAGATAGTTAAGTGGAACCACTATGCCACCAGGGTTCGACTGTCAGATTGATTGACTAATGAGTTCATTAACATTTCCATGGACATCTATGTGGTGCGTATTCAAATGGTTGCGATACTTTGCTACCCACTTTTGATCTGGTTCTTAGAATCATCAAACAACATCAACTAAGTATGAAGACTATGAAGACACGTGCCTCATCTTTAGTTGGTTCTCAATGGCGAATCATGTCCATATTGGCTGGTGTTCGATTTGTCACAATAGCCATATACAGATATTCAATACCGAACTAGGTGCAAGCATCCTATACATACCTATACTTGCGAGCACTATTCCCCACATAACTACTATGTACCACTTATTATGAATGTCAACAAATAAGGTTTATACTCAAATATTTTTAGTAAAGGTATAGAATTAGACTTACAACATACATGGCATCTGAAATACGTAAATAACTAAATAAAAATATTATAACAAATATATGATTTCATAAATGATTTACTTGTTGTTCAAATTTGAACAGTTCCAACAGTCGATTGTTTATAAATGTATTCGAAATTTTGAATCTACTTGTTTATCGATTGGGTAAACAAATTATGAATACATTTCTTAGTTCAGTAATAATTAATAAAATGCCGACATGGGAAAGTAGAATATATTTTTATTCAAATTAGTTTGTAGTTCCCAATCACATTTTCCAATACATTTCAGAATTTTGCAAATTTTCGTGGCCATCGATTCCCATTACGTCCTGATTTTATTTATTACAATTCATCTTTAGCAAAAGTATATCGATTTCTGGATGGCAATAGTTTCTTGAACCTCGATTTACTCAGTGGCTTAGGAGTAGTTTCTGTATCCTGATTCATCTTCTGAGTGACCTCCTCATCTTCACCCTGACCACCCTGCTGATTGTCATCAACACCTGTCTCAGCTGACTCTTTTAAGAGATGGTATGCCAGATGAAGTTGTCCAGAGAATAGACTGCGAATGAATTGTTTAAGTTTGCCTGGCGTGTGGATATCTTTGTAACTGGGAAATAGATACATGTGAACAAACGAATCTATGACTATAACTGGTAGATCTTCTTCCGATATTTCCAAATGATAAAGAGGGTGGGCAAAACTTTTGCCTTCGGCAGTAAGAAAGTTTACATTCTGCACTTCATCCATTAGCTCTGCTTCGATAACTTTTTCAAACTCCTGCATCGATTTCACATCACCTTTCTTGTAAAAGAGTATGACAAAGGGTCGTCCCTCCTCGGAAATCTCCTCGGCGTTATCAAATGTCAGTTCCCTAACGATCGGCTCACATTTCTTTTGAATCCAGCTGAGCATCTCACTGAAGCCTGTCATGCTCCCCGAATATTCGTTACTGAAATCCACATTATTAAGGTCGAGACTCCGCTGGAATGTTATTTTATTCTTTCCAGAAGGATTCAGGGACCTCGCCGTTTCATCAAAACTCACATGGAACTGGCAGTGATCTCGCATTGTAAGGGCAGTCTTTCGAAATACTTCATATTCTAAATGTTCCCTATGCTCGAAGTATCCAATGATCATGTATTTCTGGTTGTGCAGCTTCTGAAGATCATTCATGGACTGAAATTCTTCAACTGGATCTCTAAGTTCCTTATAGACAAATTGGACGATTGCATCCTGCGAACGTTGTCCACGATATTCTCTCCTTGCAACTCGTCCAAACCGTACGATCTTGATTGTGGGATATTTTCCCACATCAAATCTGCTTCCTAATCCTGGATTCACAAGACAGTCGACCTTTCCTAATATTACTTTACCATCTCCACCAAATGCCGACCGTAATTGATCTGCGGCTGCATCAAAGGTAGGCATGAAATCCATACTAAATCTACATGCTTCCGCATAGAAAAGAATCATCACCAGTTCATTGCCGTGAAGAATATCATGTAGATTTTTTGGATTCAAGGCAATCGCTTCACCAGCTATTGTCCCAAACAGTTGACAGAATGCCAAAAGCAATGCCAGACAAAATCCGAGTTTTTGATACATTTGCACTGGAATACAACTTAGAACTGCAATTGAATTGAAACATATTTAGGTAAGAGTTGTACTGATTACTTCAATTGTAATTCGTTCTGTTTTAAATGCATTCGTTTCATGGCATATCTTACATTTTTCTGTAATTATATCAGGGAAAAGAATAACCTGTGAACATTTAAACGATAGTTTAGGTTATTAATGACGTTTCAGCTGATGACAGCATAAGGATTTAGTAGTCCGATTGAAACCAAATTAGTTTTGCTTTGGATGTCTCACTCTTTATATTTATTACTCATTACCAACATCAATTGTTTTTTGTGCTTTAGTAATAATAAATTTCATCTGTTTCTTTGATTTTTAAAAGATTTTTCATCAAAAAGTTAGAGTCCGAATTCTTATCGTTTGGTACAAAATAAAAAAAAAACAGAAACTTTACACAAGAACCGCATCTAATGAAATAATTGTACAAAGCTATTTACAAGCATTAATGCCAATAGTATTTCAATAACAATTTCTAAATGCTGCCAATTAAAATATGCCATAATTACGAGTACGAGAATTCACTCGTAGAACCGGCTGGGGTCTTTGGAAAGCCCATAATCGAGGTAGATCCAGAGCCAGAGTCAAAGTCAAACCAGTCCCGGCGCAAGTTGCAATGTTAATGACATAATTTTAAAAAGCATTTCATGAAAAGCCATTACCCCGCCTGTAGACTGACCACAAAAAGACAAAGAGAATCACAGAAAATGGAATAAATACTTGTACAAAGTTCTTATTTGAAATTCAAAATGAAAAGAAACTTAGAACCATATCCCCATGCCCATAACCACTAGTGTCTGCTGTTGATGTGTTTTAAAACAACCTCATGCTGTAGGTATGCTCATTATCATTTATTTATTCAGTCATTTATAGTTAAATGAATGTAACCTCGTCTCTGAAAATCATCAAAACATACAATCTATAAATAAAATAACTGATTATAATTAGCGGTAAGTTCTCATCCCAGTTCTCATCTCGCAAAAAATTTATAATCGAATACTGCATTTTTAAGTTCGAATCAACTAAACAAAAATATTTTGTGTTTTGCATTTACATTTATGAAACACATTCAACTTTGTTTTTGTATCATAAAAAGATATTCAAACGAAACATAACCGTCCAATAATAGATTTGAGCTAGGATCAGCTAACAACTCAAATAATTATTTGTTATATTATATGTATAGTATGTATATTATAATTAAAATTTTATTTTTTAGATTGTGCTTAAGTAAGAAATTAAATTTTTTATTTCTTTAAAATACTAATATACATTCGTGATACACTGGATGGGACAACTATCGCCACAGCTCTAGATCAGATAGACTCGTGACTGGATGGGGTCTAAAAAAGTCACCGAAATATTTGCTAGTTACGCTTATCTGTTACTCTGGCATCGTCTCGCGCGACTCGAGGATACATGCAACCCCCGTGTCCTTTGCGCCCACAAGCGAACGGGCAAATTACTTGTATATAATTCACATCCTTTTGCTGGCCCTGTCGAGTGATTTATGGGCATCTTCTGTCTCCACAGAATGCTACAAACGCTGCTCTATAAATAAATATATGCCAAGTCGGTCTACATTCCAAACTACTGAGCAAATTGTTGGCCTCAGCACTAATATCCTTTTGTGCAGGCTGCCGGGCTTTTGAAGACAAACACACGCCGCGCCGTTTTAAGTAATTGCTGACTTTTGCCATTTCCATTCCCATTCCCTTTCCCATTGCTAATGTAAGTTATACATTTTCAATACGAAATTTGATATTCTGACCACATGCTGGGATTGAATTGTTATACCATCTTTCCTGCTACATCTATAATCCACACGAATTTCGGAGGTGTTCTCCTCTGTCTTCAGTTTTGTAATTGAAAATAGTTTTTGGCACTAAAGAGACAGAGGCGTGCCTAAGATTGTTTAGCTTGATTATATTTACTGCGGCGCAGAATGAGTACTATGAACTTTGTACGTATTTGTATTCCATCACAAGAATATATGAAAAGGAATATATTTTATGTATAAGTGACTATTAACAGAGTAAACAAATGAAAAGAAGTAGATATTTTCCAAATATTGTAAAAATCTTTGAAGAAAATATAAAAAAATATAGCGCAAATTAACTTTGGCGCGCCAAAGTTTGGATACACTTGCAGTGCCCCGTGCCAGCCGCCAGATTTCTTACAAAATTTGTTATACATACTAAATGTTGGTTTCGCACCGATCGCTCCTATGGCAGCTATATGATATAGTAGTCCGATTTACATCAAATTTGGTAGGGATGTATAAAACTATACCAAACACACAATCTGTGAGTTTGGTTGAGATATCTTAAGAAACAAAAACATTTTTTTACCTAATTGTTGATTTTAAACCGATCGTTCCTATGGCAGCTATATGATATAGTGATCCGATCCGGCCGGTTCCGACACATGTACTGCGTGCAGTTAAAAGACGGACCTGTACCAAGTTTCATCAAGATAGCTTCAAAACTGAGAGACTAGTTTGCATAGAAACAGACAGACAGACGGACAGACAGACGGACATGGCTATATCGACTCAGCTCATCGCCCTGATCAAGAATATATATACTTTATGGGGTCTGACACGCCTCCTTCAATGCGTTACAAACTTCGTGACAAAATTATAATACCCTGTGCAAGGGTATATATATAATACCCTCTGCAAGGGTATACAAATTTTAGATTCAAATTGTTTTAAGTAAACTATAATTCATTTCATTTATTTTTAAAAATTAAACCAAAAACGACATATCAAAATTTAGTTAAGAAAAATTTAAATCAAATAAAATTAACTTGGAGCTGAATGGAATTTTTGTATTTTATGGAATAGTTGTAATTTTAAGTTGTAAATCAGATTTGCAACTTCTTTTAAAAATCAAGTAATTCGTAAATAAGTTATACCAATTATTTCAACACTATTTCATTTTCCGATCGTCATGCTGTGGGCCATTTATCATATTGCAGGAAATGTTCAACCTCTAAAAACATAACAAAAATTTGCGCAACACTTTGGTATGCAAATTTTAGTAAATTGAAAATTACAGAAGAGCAGAGCATTGCGAAACCACAAAACCCATTGAGAAATAAGTTTTGTGTGGGGGTTGACCAGGTCTAGGTTCAGGTCCAAACTTTAAGACGAACATGTGCATTTGTCATAAATTAGAAACTGTAACTTGGGGTGTTACCTTTTTGCTTTTGGCCCAAGTCAGAGTCCGAGCACACACTTAAATTTATTACAAATAACTCTTGTTATTGTTTTTTTGCGCTTGAATTCTGCTTAAAACTCATTCAGCACTTGGTGTGGGGCATTATTTTTTAGCTAAGCAAACTAATCAACGCTTGTAATTTGGACCGGAATGCGGGGCATGGTTTAAGTTCGCCAATGGGATGAGCTATTTGGCCAAAAGGCTTGCGGCTAAATGAAGTGTGCACATTGCGAGACCCCTTCAAGTTTGTCTCTCTGTTGGGTGTGCAGTGGAAAGTAAACAACAACTCGGCTATTATAAATCTTGGCCTAAGTGTTGCGGTCATTTAGCAAATGTCCAGCGTTGTCCGGCATGAAAAGTTGTGGGTGCAGTCAGGATAAATGGAAACGGGTTGCAAAGGATGAGATTGGGCTTGAAGGGTGCTTGTGATTTATAAAATATATTAATTAAATGGTCCCAAGTGAAGCCTAAGGATGTGATAAAAAACAACGTGAGAAAGGAAATCAGGAAATCAGGGAATGGTTAAATGAATGAATCAACTACGAATACTCACAACTTTGAGCATCACTTTAAAATTAAATTTAGTGGACATTAAATTGGCATAATCGCGATGTCTCGCCGTATACATACACAGAAACACAAACACTCTCACACACATGGATTCTTAACGAAATACATAAGTGTTAGTGCTGTCAAAGTCAAAATAAACGCAGAGACAATAATGATTTATGCGACCATGACTGAGAAAAGAAAAATCCGAAAAGGAAACCAAGTAGAAGACCCTTTATGGAGGGCAGAACTGGTGGTGGTGGCGGGTGAAGCAAAGCTATGTACTACGAAGACATATGAGAATTTGGTGACAAGCGAAAGTCTTACTTAGCTGCACAGGGAGAAAAGGACTTGCCCCCCTTCAACTCCCTCTGATAACAAAGAGCGCGACAAATCTGTGCACAATTCAAAAAGCAAGGGAGCTGAATGAGAGTTGCACGCCCACAATTCAATATTGAAATATGTCCACATTTATTAAATTGCGCATACGAATCATAAATCTTGACAAGAAATTAGCAAGAGCCAATGATAAAATGATTAACCTAAATTCAAGTTAACGTAACCATCCAAATGTCTTTAACTTTTGCAGGTCCTTAAAGTTCAATTCGAATAATAAACCAAGAAATTGGCAATAACAACTTTTCGCCAGACAATAAAAGTTTTGTGCCCTTGGGCGTCAAAATGTCAATGATGTTGGTCATAAAACGATTTAGATACTGATATTGACCCTCCCATTTAAGGAAGTTATTGAGTGCCAATAAAGAGCAATTGGACATTATATGGTAAAGAAAAATTCTCTAAATTGTTACTTACATTTAAAAGTTAAAATTCAGTTAAAGGATAATATTATTATAAGCATTTACTCATAAAGTCTAAAGATACAGACTTAAATTGGTAACTGTCAGCCAAAACTCTTAAGTTTTAATGCTGTGGTATTTAAATTACAGAAGCAAACTTAGAGCATTATTTAAAATGAAATATTGTGTGAAAACATTTTAGCTCTCAATCAATTAATTCATCCAGTTTGCTTCAACCATGTAGATATTAGATAATTGACTGCATTTTATTCAATATAACGTATACGTATAAATAATAATTTATTGGGGAAATTGTCAAAGATTCCCTAACAAATTCTTTAAGCACAATGCCAAAAATGTAAAGTATCTAATTGAAAAATCCAACCGAACCATTACCTAAATTGAACTCACACAAAAAATATTCTTTAAGCTGACTGTGGGGATCCAATCAGGTCGTCAGTGCTAAGGCAGGACAAGTCGCGTTACCCCTTGGATGGCGTGCCAGCTCATAAGGCAGAGAAATGCAAAACCGCCATAATAAAGGATAATGTCGGCGCATATTAAATAAATGACTTCCGTCCTCATCGTAGTCGCCGTCTAGGTCTAGGTCTGTGCGCCCCCCACAAAGTTTACTCAATGAAAACAAGTAAAAGGATATTGAAATGAGTTGGTGAAAATGCAAATTCATGCCAATGGGAAATGACGTGTGCAGAATTTCACAGGCCGCGATGATAAAGCGAAATTTAAAAACAAACACACAGTCGGCACTTTAGAGTGTTTAATTAAAAACTTTTCAAAACGCTTCAGAACATTTAAAACCAAATTAAAAGGCCACAGGAAGTGCCAATATTTCAAGTTGTTCCATATTTTCGGGCTATGCGGGTAAACGCACTTAACATTGACCTGTTGCTCCACTAATAGGAGTATGGATGAGAGGTGTATAAGAGATTCTCACAGTAGGCGCAATAGGGACCAGATCAGCAGTAGCGGCTAATTACAAGACATCTCGCCAGACCTGGGCTGGGCTTAATCGCTGTTTAAGTACACGGTCGTGGCTTAAACGCGAATTACGCCCAATGTGCTCACTCGGCTCGCCAGACTCATGACCATTTAATGTAAACAATAATTAAAAGCATGAAGTTCCAGTCTTTGCCTCAGACTCAGAGTCAGTGCATCAATCTGAGTCTCAGTCTGGCTCTAAGTTAGACACCCTTCGTCGCTCTCGGCACATAATTTCCTCAGCTTATGGCTTAATAGCCGCGAATGCAGATGATAAGCGTTCACTTCTTTTCTTGATTATAAAGACAGGTACTCGTGTAAGTACTCATACTTATGCTCATATGTAAACCCATTGGTTTTGGTACTTTATTAGTCATTCAGTGGAACGGCATTGGACGAGCTTACGTATATTTGGCAGAAACTGAGTAATACCATAGATAGCCCATAATACTAATAACAATATTTGTAAATATTCAAAATTCATAATTTACAGAACGTAAAATACCAATTAGTTTTGCTAAAGATTGTTCAATCAAATAATTAATTCAGGCTTTAGAGTTGATTTCCCTAAATTTTAGACTTAACCTGCTGTCCATATTTTTATTATGCTCCCTGAACTATCTAATACATATTTTCTGCCCCACCTTACAAACATAATTATAAAGGATGCTGTGCATTATCAATGTTAACTTTGTTGTTTGCTTTCTCATACCCCTGAGGATAAGGTGTAGTTTTATTTTGCAGATGCAGCTGACGTTACAAATCTAGATTCGTTTATTAAATTCACCCTTAAACCTCCTTTTTGTTGCACTTTTGGGGCGTGGTTTTACTGGGACCTGGCGCAGTGCTTTGTGCGCAGTCAAGTTCTCCTCCAGGAAAAGTAGGCGTCTATGCAGATTTGCAGACGCTGCAAGTCCCTGAGAACACTCAACTCTCTGTAAGTGGAGCTTCACTTTTGGCAACGCCCACAACAACGACAGAACGTTGCAAAATTTTGAGGGTTGTGTTCTTAAGGGGAGAGATTTATTTCGGAAATTGCATTTTTGACATTGCATTCCCTCTCTGTTGCTTTATCCGACTCCAGTCTTGAGGATGTCACTATTGTCTCTGCTGTGTTTTATTTGCACCAACAAAAAGTACTTTCAATTAAAGTTCACCACAATTTAGAAGTTCTTCTCATGCCTAAAATTTCACGGAACTGCAAATGTCCAGCTTAAATTTTGAGTTAAAGATATCTATAAGTTACAACCGAATTTTAACATAAATTATGTTTTCTTGTTATTTACAAAAAATATTCGAACACGTACAAATTAAATTAAAATTTTGTTCTTTGGTTTATGATAAACTACAATAATAATTTCGATTTATATTAGTTACATTTTCTCAAAATTGGAATAAGCTGAAAAATATTAAACAAACATAACACGAATCGAGTAACCTCTAGCCAAAACCCAACCTGCAAACGTGTATTTTATTATCTTTCATGGCCCCTTCTATAACATGAGCTTACAAAGTCAAACATTTATCAAAACTATTCGTACGTGCTGGGCCGAGAAACTGAAACTGGGATTGGGATTGCAAGAGATATGGCAGTTACATCTCATGCAGAGAGAAGAGAGAGAGTTAAAGAAAGAGGGAAGAAGTGAGACAGTGCCGCATCAAGGAGCTCTGGTAATCGTATTTTTCAACGAAAATATTTTTGCATAAATTACAATAACAGCGACAGCAGTAGCACCAGTAGAACAATAAGCAAGATGTCTACCAGCAAACCCAACAACCACAATAACAACAGCAACAACAGCAACAACAACAACGACAACATTCTTGGCATATAATTTAGTGTCGCTTATGAAATAAACTTATCTAAGCGGAAATAAAAAGCCCTCTGAAAGTACACATACGTGTATGTATATGTATACGAAGATGTGTGATTGTGGGTGTGTGTATCTGAAAGTGTGTGTTGTGGGTCAGGGTGTACAAACAGGTTGTTTTAGCAGTTGCCGAAAGACGTTCTACACATGCGAATCCACACACATAAATTTTCGCGTTGCGGTAAAAAGTTATCCGAGTATCTGAATATCTAAGCTGAGTATCTGTATCTGAATATCTGAGGTAGAGCAATGGCGTTGAAATTTAAATTCCTTAGAAAGTCGTAAATTATTTTTAGTGGTTTAAAACGTCAACATTAGGTACATGCTGTGTGTGAAAGCTGTTGTGGGTAGAGCAAGTCAGTTGGTGGGTTCATTTGAAAAGTCGAGCCAGTTAATTGCGATTGTGAATTGACGCTTTACTCGTAAGTACTTGAATAACTCATTACAGCTTCCGCTGTGCGGCCCGCAGGCGCTTATGAGTGCATTCAATGCACTCCTTGACAAATGATATACATAGCAATCATCAGAGGGCCTTTGTCTGTGTCTGTGTCTGGGTCTGGGTCTGGGTCTGTATTGCATCAACAACGTGCAACTTTGTCCCGCATTTCATTCATTCATCAAAGCAACAACACTGTAGGCAATCCGCTGAGAATGAGATTTTGCAGTTGCCATGTTGTACAAATAGTAGACACACGGCTGCGACCGTTGACTAGTAATTATGGCGACAAAACACTCATAAATGGGCGTGGCAGTCATAAGCGTCTGCCATACCCGATGATGTATGGCAAGCGTTTAGGCGTCCCAGCTCGTAACACTGCAAGTGCAACAGTTGCCGTGGCAGTGGCAACGAAGAGGTGGCAACTACCGACTCAGGTCGCAGAGCGCATCTCCAGGCGCCAAGATTAAAGACATTTTTCTGTGATTTATTTTACTGCAGGCGCTACTGTCGCTCCATGATAAAGTTGACTACCACTCTGCAAACTGCTGAAAATACTATTCATTTCCAGTGGAGTATAAAATCTAAAGCTTTTGTATGTCATATTGGAAATTCAGTCTTGGTTTATGGCCTTTCTTCACTGATAGGCATTCTGTAAGAAATCAATAACTACAAAAAAAAAAAATTGTTGTGCAAGTTTTCACGTGTTAAAATTATATTACTTTTTATTATTTTCTGTGTTCTTAAAAGATTAAGAACTTTTATTCTTATACTTATATTTGTGGTCTTAAAAGTGTAAGAATTTATAATCTTATTAACAAGAACTTGGTCTTACTTGAAATGTTCTTAAAATCGAGATGTGTTTTCTTACTTCAAGAGTTCCATGTTCTAGACGCAATTTTGAACCCAAAATTCTTAGTTCTAAGACCAAAATCTTGATTTTAGAATCTTTTTCTATCAATGTATGGATTCTTATAATTCAATACGTATGTCGATAAGCAAAACACCAATTTTCTATTTATATCATTACTGTGTCATTATCCTTAGAAATAAATACAAACATAATCCTGAATATCCTGAATATCTCCTCATATAATAAGAGTGAGTCTTTTCAATATTTGACACACTCTCCAAAACCCAAAAACAAAATAAATTGATCGTAATTTAATTTATGAGCCCATTCTCATAAACATTTCCAGTTTGTGGAGAAATTGATTTAAATTCAATGGCAAATTAAGTGGCGCTATAAAGCGGTGCATTTAAATCACTTGGCAAAGAACACATGCCAGTCACTGTGAACCCCAAAGAGCGCCACTCAGACCGACAGTCAGGCAGACAGCGACACAGTCAAGACAGAACTCAAACAGTCAAGCACAGGCACAGGCATGCCCGCTTGTTTAACATAATCCTGGCCCAAAAGACTGACAAAATGCATCGGCAATTTGTTTATTGGCGCTGACTTTCTTGTTGTCCCTGTTGTTCTTGTTGTTTGCTTTGTTGTTGTCGGCAAACATGCCACAAACTACGCGCTGCAAATAAATCACCAAAAATATTTCAACTACACTCTCTACTTGGAGTCAGAGTAGTAGCTGGAATCGGATTCGTACTTGGATTCGGATTTGGTTTCGTAGCTGAGGCTGAAGTTACCCACACCACAAGCATATGTTTTCGCCAGTTCCTTTGGCAGTCGGAAGTTTGCAATGTTTCAACAGGAAGCGCTTGATTGTTGTTGTTGCTGTTTGTTTGTCAGTTTGTCATTCTGTTTGTGCTCTGTGGACTGTTATTTCGACTTTGGCCTGACACTTTGACTTTTGCATTGAAAGACACGCATTGTATGCGACATCATTGCCATTGATGGGCTCTGAGTGAATTGCGCTAATTCATTTGTCAAGTGCCTGGCGAAACTCGTGAATCACCAATGATATTGATGCTCCATTGTCTGCACATAGGAAAGAAACATTTTGGATTTAAGGATTTAGGCAAGTTGGGTCATTGACTTTTTAACTTAAAGCTGAATCTCTTAAAAACTCATTATTCTTTAAACATATATTCTTCCCAGAGCACTTCAAGGATTTTAAGAAAATTTCTGTTCTCCAAAAAATTAAATCGCATTCCTAGCGACTTTACAATCTCATAAATCAGCGTGAAATTCTTAGCCAAAAGGTACCAAAGGAATGTTGGCGTTCTGGCCACCATTTTAAATTTTTTCCTGGCATTGTTTTCACGTGAGCGTTTCACCAATGTTGTTTTTTCTCTCAGCTCATATCAGTATTACCTTTGTCAGGTAACATGTGGCACATAAATTAAAAGGAACAAGAGCAGACATGTGTGTGTGTGATTTAAAACAACAAAAGACTAAATGAAAATGTAATGAAAAGAAAATTCTTTATGACGCCCCTCTTCGGGTTGAGATGTGGAACATTTTTGTACTATTTTAATGAACGTGTGAAATCCGTGTCGTGCAAGTACTTCCGAATCAGATCCTTGGTGATAAGCTCTTAGAACGCAAAGTAGCTTAAGAACATCAACAATAAGAGTATTAGTTAAAGACGCTTGGATTCATGCACAATGCAATCCTAAATTTGTTAATATAGAATTAAATCTTTTCATTAAATAAAAAGGCTTTTATAATCATACTTGAAATTAGACACAGACGCTGTAGAGTTTTCTGACTCGTGGGTCCTTTTGACAAAATTATCACGGTCGTGCCTAAAAGTCGTATTTCGTGTTGAGCCTAGCTCGTGCCTAACTGTAAGGCATAAAACCACGAAAGTTCCTATGATTTTCAAGAAGTTATCACTCATAACTAATCCACAATGTGACCGTTTGTCGTATACTTTTAAAATGGTGTTTACACGCTTGGATTCGTGAGCTGCAAGTGAAAAGTGAGTAACGAACGTACATTGCCATACAAAACCATAGGCAACATATTTCTTTTTGTAAAAGCAGGGATTCACAACTTGTTTTTATGCGATAATCATGTAATGTAGGAATTTTCAGACATTTTTTGAACGCGTACAAAGCAAGAAACAGCTAATAGTAAATGCCGCGAAAGTATATTTAAACAAAAAAAGTGTTTTATTTTACAAAAACTAAATACTGCAGTGACTCTACACCTGTAAAAAATTTTTTATATTGCTTTTGTAATGGAAGGAATAAAGGTTGTTCTTTTTGATTTCGGTTTCCAAAAAAGTCAAGAAGTCCTAAAATTGCATTTTTCATATTAACGTGTGAGTTCAGTGCACTGTAGTTCATTCAAGGTCAACAGTTAAAAAGCACTCAAAACAATAAATATTTAACAAAAATTATTAAGTTTCAATTCAATTTAAAGAAATTGATTAAGTTTAAGTAGGTTACACTCAAGTAAATATTTAAAGCCGTTTCCAAATTTAAAAAAAAATTAATTTCAGTCGTTGACCAATACCGAAACAAACCGTTTTTTATGATTCGGTTTCTAAACGGTTATTTCAGTTTAAAGAATTTCGGATTTTTGGCTCCGCAATTACATTTACGTTTACAAATTTCAATCGGTTGCGGTTTGGAAAAATTAATTTATTGAATTTTAATTTTAGTCTTTTTTGTGAATATTATATTATATTATATACTCGTATATATACAGAAATTTATTTACAAACATATATTTAATATTATTTAGCTAAACTTAAAGTATATATTTTACTTTTAGTTTAATGATTTAAAAAAATTGTTTTTGGCAACTATCTTATATTCAATGTTTCAGAATAACATACTATTTGAAATTTGATTTACAAATACATTTTTAAAAAATTTCATCACTATACAGAAGACATTGAAGTTTATAAAATTATACTATCAAATACTTTACAATATTTTGTCCACCAATATTAACTTTAATTTAAAATTTGTATAGTTAGTAAATTTGTGGCTTTCTTTAAAGTAGCATGTAAGCCGCTTCTAATCCACTGCGCCCTAAAAGTTATGCCCCCTGAGGTTGCAGAGACAAACAAAAGCTGGCAGGATTGCCGCAGGCTTGTCAAGTGTCACACTCATATGTATGTGTACCTGTATGTGTATCTGTGTGTGTATATGTAAGTGTATGTAACCTGCCCCTTTTTAAACCGCTTAATAAAGTCACTTAAGACCGACCTTTTGACTACGTTACAATTGACACGAGGAGTGTGTTCTCTTGTGTGTGTGTTTGTTGACAAAGGCTGTCCTGTCGCGCCATTGTAGTTGATGTTACAAGACACACACACACACACATCCACATACAGTTAGCCACAGGCAGCGTGACATCATGTCTTTTGTTGCGGTCAACCGGAAAACTGCAAAACATGTCGCCCAAACAGGCACAAGCCGCCCCGTCTCTTGCCCCTTGCCTATGTCCTGGGCCTATGCTTGTCCTTGCTGCACGTTTGTCATAACACAAAAAAAAAGGATCACAAACAAGTCTGTCAAGTTTTCAACTTACAAAATACCTGTCGCCGTCGTTTATTCAAGTGTGCATGTGTGTGTGTGTGTTGTGTGTGTGCCGCACACTCAAATGTGATAAATACGCGCTACATAAAATTGTGAATCATTAATAAAAGCTGCCCTTGGTGCGGGGGTTGCTTGCTTGGCCAGAGACGTAGCGAAGCGGGCAAACCCCATTCCACCTGGTACAGTGAAACCTCTACAATGACCCTAAATAAACAGCAGAACGTTGTGTTCAAAATGATTTCATTTGTGGGAATACATTTGCCTCGTTCTTTGCCGGACTCAAGTAATTTGTACAATTTTTCAGCAGCATCATGTGTTTGCCCGTATCATGCGTATTATCATCCGTATCCTCATCGTTGTCCTTGCTCTTCTTATTGTAGTTGTTGCCGTTGTTGTTATTGCTGTTGGTCATTACGGTCATTAAGCTGCGGCAGTAGCTGTGTCTGTATCTGTGGCCATGTTTGTGGCTATGCCGTCGGCAAATGCTACACGCGTCTTAATCCTTGGCCCATTTGACGGTTTCTCTGTCCTCTCGACCCACTCGTTAGACAGCAGCCTGAGTGCCGAGGGCAACATCCTGCAACCTGGCCACTTGGTAGCTGCTAAGCTTCGTCTAGCATTATGACGGATTGCCCTTAATGTTACCTTTAATTTGATCAGATTTTGGTTGTTGGAAAAATGGCCTATTATGTGTGTTAAATTGAGCCTTTTCATAGTAGTTGAACTATTTTCATAGTTATTATTTCTAGAAATTTATGAATCATGAATTGTTTTGTGGTCTTGCGCTGATCTGTATAAATATATGTATATAATACTGAATATACACCACTAAATATTTATCTCTGACTATAACTATATGTCACTGGCTGACAGAGCATTACGGGAACCATCAGGAACTAAATAGGGACATTTTTCACAGAATATTTGAAAACTATATCACAAATTTTACAATACCTTATCACCTATTTAAGAAAAAATTAATATGCATACATATACAAACAAATTTGTTCTCGCTTTATCCATGTGTGTTGGTAGGAGCGTTATTGCTCTGCAAGATAAATCCAATATTAAATGTATCTTTAACTTTTCGCTCTCACTTTCGCTAACAATTTCTCCGAGCCAATTTGGACACTGCATCAAGGGCAAAGTCTGGGACTGAGGCTAATACACACAAAGTGTGTCGTGCGTGTCGCAAAACATCAAAGTGAATAGAGTGAGAGAGAGAGAGAGAGAGAGAATTGAGCTCTGACTCGGGAGATGGTTGATCATAATCGTGGGGCATCATCATTGGCAACGACTACAAAATGCTTTTGTGACTGTGCCGCCAAAGTCTGAACAGCAGCTGTCGGTGGGCAGCTAATGTTGTGACTTCTCGATAGACAGAGCTTCAGATCGGTTGTAGCCCAGTTTGGTCTACGCATAATTAGTGCAATGTTGTTCCTCATGATTAATTCGGTTTAATTAGAAATGCAGACAATGACAAAATTAATTCAATAAAAATTCCAACTTGTTTTTTTGAACTTCAACGCGGTTCTAAAACTTCTGTGTTTTTTCTCGTTTTATGTTTTTTTTTTTTGTTGAGGTTGCAACATTTTTGCTGGGCCTAAAGATCACAATCTAATAAATTATCATTTGCACTGCAATCGTCAATGTCCTCAGCCTTCAATCAAGTTGGAGGCCTTTGATCAGCTGCCGTGGTCATCCTCTTCGTTTTTGGCTGATCAAAATTCTGACCAGATCGAGACTGAGTGACAGACGTTTACTTAGTTGTTATAATTCTGCTCGTGTTGATGTTTTATTGGATTTCGTTTTCTGTATACTAGTAGTAGTTAGCCTGGCAGCGGGGTAGGTAGGTTTTACTTTTTTGGTAGACGCTGCGCATTCCTTTTCTGTCCCAGTCTGGAATCAGATTCTGGTTTCCCAAAACCAAAAACCAAATACGTCACTGCGAATTTGATGATCCTTTGATGGATTTCTCCCTGCAACATGCCAGAGCATCCCAAAACGCCGTTAGCTGCGGCAAACTTTGCTAATCTAAAGCAAAATATTTCAAATATTTCTGCGGCCAATAAAAAAAATACAGTAGCTGGCTCCCTCTAAAGAAGAGTTAAAAATGCAGTAAGCTACAGTGGAGCAAGCTCGACAGTAGGAGACCCAGTACTTTTTGAGTGCAAAGCGTTTACTACATTGTTCTTGAATGTTACGTTCCATGCAATAGATGGCGCCACTACGAAATAAGTTAACACAGAGGTCGCTAGCGTCTCTTCTTTTTCATTTTGCCCGTAACATTGTTAGTTGAATAACTTCCGCGTTTATCATCCAATTGAAATGAAATTTTCTGGACAGGCTTGGACCATAGTATATACTTTGTGTACCAAAAATCAAGGTGCTAGCATTAAAGGGGCTCTTGTAATTCGACTTTGAAATTTTGTTTTTCAATTTGCGGTGGCGGAGGGGGGCGTGGCAAAAATCCAAAACAAACTTGATCAATGGGAGATATAGGTGAACCTACATGAAAAATTTGGTGTCTCTAGCTCTTATGGTCTCTGAGATCTAGGTGACACAAAATAGGACAGACAGACGGACAGACGGACAGACAGACGGACATGGCTATATCGACTCGGCTGTTGATGCTGATCAAGAATATATATACTTTATGGGGTCTGCCACGCCTCCTTCTGCCTGTTACGCACATTTGCACAAACGTAATAGACCCATTTGTACTTTTTTAAAGTACTGGGTCTAAAAAGGCCAACAGAGACTGACTCTGGTCAAGCAATGTGTGGCATCCATGTGAAGGGCAAATATACGAGAATTTTGACGGTCATTGGGCCGTTTTTTCAGGCCGATTTTACTTTCTGCTCTATTTGCGCCAAATTTTCAAAGTGCTGGCAGCTCTTTAGTTCAAGTAGATAAAAAAAAACCAAATTCAAATTAGATCTGCACTCAATTGAACAAATCAACACCCTTTCCAACAGTTAGTTAGGTCGAAAATAACAATAATTCCAACACCTCACGCAGTGCTGAGCACTGTTGCTGCATCGCTGAGTTTTTTCTCCTCATCACCCCTTACTTCTCCCTCTCCTTCCCCCACATTCGCATCTCCCACATCCCTTCCCCACTTGCCGTACTCGGTGCTCACTATTTAATTGCCACACTTCCTACTTCCGTTTTCAAAGTGTTTGCTGTTTTTTCCTCTCTGTATGGTCGATGCGGACTTTTCCACCGACTTTTCTATTTTAAAAGTGGAAGTTTCAGTGAGTTTTGCGTATTGAAAGTGGTTGGGCCCGTCGACATACTTGTATTTATATGGAGTACTCGTTTTTGTGACACTTTCATTTTCATTGTGTTGCCTATTTATGTGTATGCGACCTATTCAAATATTTAATTTCTGTAATTAAATTTAATTTATTTAATAGTTTTTTTAGTTTTTTTAGTTTTTTTAAATTTATCTGTCACAAAAAATAGCAGCATCAAGTGTTAATTTTGTAATTTGATGCCTTCTCTATATGAGTTAATAGTAGGTTTGTTATATTTTAATCTAGCATTAGACGAGTTTCATAAAAATAAGAAATCAATTATTGTTAATGATTCATACTTTTCTTATGAAGAGGATATTCCTTTTTATTGTTATTCTCTTGCAAAGAATAATGCGTAATTACTCTAATATTTGTATTATATCGTTATGTAGTTAGTAAATGACTAATTTTAATGCTAGTCACACAAATTAATTGTTAATTAAAGGCAATTTTAAAAAATAAGAAAATGAATTCAAGAATTGATTTATTTATTTCACACAGTCCTTTTATAAGCATTTTCACATGTCAATCTCCAATTGAAACTCAATAATTTACCATGTGCCAGTCGAGACCGGCGAGTAAGTCGTAGTATACTTGTAATCGTACTCGCGTAAGTAAAAGTTTTTGCTACCTGTGGCAAATATACTCGTAGTCGTTGTTGCGAGTGTGTGTTCGACTCATATTAAGCTATGAATTTTCATGTTATTGCAACTAATTTTCATTTAATGCGTTTGCTACCATGGCAAAAGATCAGGAGCGTAGTTGGGGGAATCCGATATGTAATCGGTAAGTACCATAATTGTTAATAAACTCTTTAGCTGTTTTTGGGCAGCTACGCCCTTGGGGTTCTGGTTAATTTTAATTAAAGCCATAAACTATCAAACGCAATTAAATGAAAGAAATTATATTACTTATGTAAATTCTTATTGCGCCTCATCTATTGGACAGCTTTGTCCCTGGGCTTCTGGTTAATTAATTGTAAACCATAAAATATCCAACGAAATTTATATGAAATAAGTTAACAAATTGTTCAAAATTATTTTGGCGTACGCGATTTGAATTACATATTGACCCCCCTTCTTTTGAGCAGCTACGCCCCTGGGCTCCTGGTTACTCGAATGCTGTCGCCAGCCGACAATCGCGCAATTTTAATTGTAGACCATAAACTATCGAGCGTATTGCATGCGTATCGCATGGAGTATCTAATGCCGGTCGCAAACCCGTTCGCAAAGGAAACAGCACAGACATTGATGTTAGATTCTCACAGTCACCACCAGAGGCAATCCTGAACCACTCCGACGTACACGTCCGTTTGTCGAACGAAAGTGGCAGCACCTGATTTGAGCGGCAGTTGTCCACGTCTGTCACTCAGCCGCTCAGGCGACCATTCAGTCAGTCATTGTGGCGCTCATTCATGCATGCTTAGATACTTATTGGAGTCGCAATTGAAGTTGGAGTTGGAGTCAGAGTTGGAGTTTGAGTTGGAGATGAAGTTGGAACTTGCAACAGCTTGAACTGGAGGCATAATTCAATTTCCGCTGGCGCAGAAATGTTCGATCTCTAGTGTATCAGTTACCCATATTGACACATTGATTTAGTGCTTACATGGATCGTTTGCCATTTGTTTTGATATTGATTTATATTTTCAGTTATTGATACGTTTGCTTAAAAGCCTCGATAGCCGCTGCCTGATTGAGCGATTAACGTGGCGTTTCATCGGCTCACAAAGTTTGTCAATTTATGTCAGCCTTTTGAAAGCCTTCAGTCCAAATCGATATCGTAATCGAAATGCTTAAGACTTTAAAATTAACACATTTGATTAAATAAATGCTTTAATTTAAAAGCTCATTTATAACTCAAACTACATATACCAGGGACCGTATAAGGAATAACATTTATTTTAAAAATCAATATTTAACAGTTATCTTTTTACTTTTATATAGGAGCATGTCCACAATTAACTATTATTTTTAATTTAAATTTTTATTTTATAAACAAAAAAATATTTGACTTATCTAGTTTGTATTAATTTATTCAAAAAATAAAAATTATTTTTTGTTTTTATTTGCAAAGGAAAGCGCAAACGTGGTGAAAAGCAAAATGGTTAAATTGGTGAAAAAATTAAAAATATGTTTGAGAATAAAAGATTGTTCTTCAAAGTTGAGTACCAGAAATTTCAAGAGATGGCGCCACTACGAAGATATCAGTTGATAAACACAGAGGTCACTATCGTCTTTTCTTCTTTCTTTTGCCCATAACATTATTAGTTATTATTATAATTGAATAACTTTCGCGTTCATCATTCGATTGGAACAGGTTCGAGCCGTAGTGTATATTATATGTACTAAATATCAAGGCGCTAGCATTAAAGGTGCTCTTGTAATTTGACTTTTTTCAATTTTGATTTTCAATTTCCGTTGTAGGAGGAGGGCGTGGAAAAGTTATAAAACAAACTTGATCAATAAAATATATTGATGAACGGGGGTGCGAAGTTTGGTGTCTCTAGCTCTCGTATTCTCTGAGATCCGGGAACTCAAAAAAGGGGAAGACGGCCGGGCATGGCTTTATCGTCTCGGCTGTTGATGCTGATCAAGATTATATATGCTATATGGGGTCTGCCACACCTCCATTTGCCTGTATAATAAAATAAAAATAAGAAAATATTTTTATTTTCAGATCGTTGAAATCTCGGGGAGAAATGTGGAGGGAAAATAGGGAACACATCTCACAGCTATAGCCGGACCTTATGTCATTTCTAATGAGAAAGCGGAAAATGTAAATCCAATTTTTGTCTGCAATTGGATTTTAAATAATAGTACTTTATATTGGCAGGGGGCAAGCACTCTAGTGCTAGCTTTGCTCGCACACCCCCGGCTCGCTACGCTCAATTGTTTCATAATAAGCAATTTTGACCTTTGAGAATTTCAAAAACCCCATCTTATTGCACGATAGTTACGTCTCAGCTATGTTGTGTGAAAATTTCTGCTCGATATCTTAAGCCGTTTGGCCTACAGCGCGATGTCTCGTCAGTCAGGACAAAGAGTTTTGTATATATAGATAAGATAATTTGAAGTTATTGTTTAACATTTTTTTATAGAAAACACGAAATAAAAGTATATTGCCACATTAGACTGATAAACGATGCGCTATAATTGTTTATGTATGTATGTACATAGATAGATTTACTATAAGGTACTAAGCACTTTTTTTTTAAAAATAAGAATACATTTAAGAATTAGGAATTATAAATAAGATTATAAAATCGAGAATATTTCGTTTCATTCAAAACTGCTTTCTAAATCAGAAGTGGATCAAGCCCCTATTAGTTACTTTACATGTTGTACACTTAGTTAGTAAAATAATGTGCGTTTTTCAGGTCAGCGCGAAATTAAGCCATATGAAACTATATCTGTTTATATGTAATTGTAACTATAAGATACTTAGCGTCTGCTTGCATGTTGGCAATAGGTAATGATTAGGCTGCTGTTAACGAAGCAACACCTCTGAACAACTATGATTGCGCTAGACCCCTGCCTGAAGATTGTATGCGTGTATATCTAACTCATCCACAACAACAACAACAACAGCAGCAACATTGATGCCAACAACAGCAACAACTTTATCGCGTGCAAAGTGCGAGACTCGTGCTATCTCGTATGGCCAACAGTTTGGGTTTGGTAATGATGATGATAGCTTTTTGATGGTAATGATAGACGAGGGAGCAAACACAGACACATACATGCATAGTTTCTATTTGCTGTGCGGCATGTGTGTAATTGTACTCATCGCAATCGGAAGTCACTGAGAGAACTTTGATTGAAAGTGAAATTTGCAAAGCCGCAAATGATAATCGTTCAATCAATTAAGGTTAATTACAATTTAATGCAATTGGGCAAGGCAAAAATTTGGATATGCCCATGAGAAAAAACCTTTGCCGTCGATTATGCAAAAGATGCCCAAGTCCTCCCCTCAAACCACCAAAATCAAAGAACAGTTAGTTTTTAAGCTGAAACGCGATGATCAGCGGTAATTCTTATTTTACCACCGTTTTGTTTTTTTGTTTTTTTTTTGTTGGTAGCCCTTTCGTGCCAGGCCATAATTTATTGGAGCCCATTTGAAAATTGCAGTAGCCAGGCAAAGAGATACTCAAGCAAAATGGTATAAGAAAGATATTCTAATTTGTTGCGTTATTATGATTTATAATTTGAAATTATTGGGCTACTGGCTTCTTCCTGCGGGCATTTTTGGCTGCCGCACATGCAAATTTTTATTTACCCTATGTAAAAGGTATTTTGATTATGTCACTTAATATGTTTCGGATAGAATATTTATATTATTATAATCAAACTGTTGTATGCTATTGAAATTGAAAGAGTGAATCAGTCTCTCAATAATCTAAGTATTACAGAAAGATCTGCTTTAAATTAAGAAGATTTTACTTTAAGTTGAGCTTTTGATCTGTCCCTATTAGGAATTGAGCTCTCACAGCAGAAGAGTATATACCATTCGGCTTTTTGCAGAAGCTTGGAATTTTTCATTATAAACATGCTGCTCTTCATTTTTGGAAATTGTTGATAAGCTGTTTGGCGCTGATTCTAACGGTAATGCGTTTGGACCAACTCGCTTATTGGCCACTGCGTGTCGTTTATGGCTGCCAATGTATGTTTATCTGTCTGGGCAATTTGCATAAGCTAAATGATAATTGATATGGTTAGCTTTGCTGTTTTCAAGGTTATCAAGCCACTCACCTATTTCCTGACTATCAAGTGGTCTAAGGATTTTAAAATTTAACTGCTTATAACTGTTGCAATTATGGTTTATCTCTGATTATCCACTCCAATTTCAACTACTTCCCAGCTAAGTACATAGTTAGCAATTTGAAAAGCTCTTGCTCTTTAAGCCCAGAGAAAGAGAAAGAGAAAACCGCAAAACAAATTTAGTTACAGCAATAAAATCTCCGTTGCAAGTTCCCTTTAGGTTTACCTCAAACTCTGCCTATGGCTTTAGCTAAGAATCTGAACCTTGGACAACGTTTTCGAGTTTGTTTTGTATCGATTGATGATTGTCAATCAGAGCAAATTTAAACGAAGGTTAAGAGTTGCATACGTTTAATCTTGCCAAGATTCGCTCAACGAGGTTGTGGCAAAGCCGCAAGCAAATCATTGAAGCGCGTAAAACGTAACAAGCAGGTCGACAGCGGATGCTGTGGCAGTTGCAGAATCTCTTCCAGCTCGTCAATGCACCACAGTCATGGTAATGATGCGATGTGATAGAGATGCAGCGCCGTTGATTGCAATCGCATTGCCGTTTACTGTTTACATTTGTGTTGCAAATTTACAGCTTCAACTGCATTGGGGCTGCATCATTACCCGCAGTCGCAGTCGCAGTCACAGTCGCCAGCTGGCAACTGACAACCAAGGTCATAGAGTTGCGATGAGGCAATCTATGGGCTAAGCCCCATTGCAACAAATTAACCAAAGTGATGATGCGTAAAGTGGCAAAAATGGCGCAACACAAACGAACCGCTGAGCAACCAACACCAACACCAACATCACAGTCCGGAAATTAGTTTTAGCGGTTTTTGCGCCATTGGCTTTCATTGGTGGTGAGTTGCAGACATGTCACAATTTGGGTGACAGCTGCTTGGCAACGCCCACATTTTGACACTTTGTCTTTGGCCAATTAAAATCAAATTTTATCAATTTTATAACATTTTGATGCAACATTTTGCCACTGATGACAGTTTAATTGCTACCCCCAAAAATTACTTTTCGCAATGTCTAAATATAATGCTGTCCTAACAGCTGCTTTCCATTAACCAGAACTCTCTCAGTTTTGGTATCGTTTTGTGGTATCATCATCCATTGGACTACCGATGCCACTTGATAAGACCGACTTCCCCACAACTGCAGCCGCCTCAATATTTTGAGACATTAATTAGCCCTCATTTTGTGGCCACTCTAAATACTCACTCGCGAATTTCCTCCCATTTTGCCAACGTCATTATCATTATAGAAATAAGAGGGTCACTTTGATGGGATGTTGTTTGCTATATGGGGGAATAAATTATGCTTGGTTAATGTCATAAGCTGTAAAATATATATCGTTTAACTTTATACTTTGGTCAGTTCAAAGAACGTGAACATTTTTCATTGACTTGGACTCACGTATATTAAATCATAGTGGCGACTATTAGAAAAACATTGAAAAGCTATTGATATTAGAGTATCGAAACGTGTTTGCGAGAATCTGTACTGTTTATGGATAACACTGCAACACATGCATTATATATTAATAATAATAATTTAATAATAATTTTTTACTTGTTATGTTAAAAATATAAAAACTTTATTGGCAACGGTGAAATAATTTACATAAGTAAACGTATGTTTATTAAATCAAATAGAAATAGAAAAAAATTACTCAAACTGCTGTGGATGAATTCAACATGATCTTCTAACTCATGTTTACAGTTTTTAACTATGCTAGACAATGCCAAACTCTAGCTTAATAGCATGCAGAGAACAGTCTATTAGTAAGGGCAAGCGACAAGCTAAAGCCGACAGGCATCTTTAGCACGTTTAGCTCAACTTAATTAGCCAAGTTAAGATCAAAGAGCGAAACCACCCAGAAGCCCGGCACTTAAACAGTAGTAGCTCCCGTCCATGTTTGACACAAATTACTAAGTTTAATGCGACAGGCCTCTGACTCCAGACTTCTCCTGTCTGTGTGCAAAAATTAACATGACAACGGCAATACTTCAATAGCCAAAGCACGAAGACTGAAGACCAAACCCAAGTCCCAAAAGCCAAAAGGAAAACACACTTGTACACACATAATTTCGGTGTTAAAATGGGTATAGCTGCGTTTTATTATGATTATTATGATTCTCAACTGGCAACAGCGAAAAATTACAAATCATCGTACACCGAGCGGCACTAAAACCATCAGACAAGCAGCCAGTCAGCCAGTCAGCCAGTCAGCCCGTCAACTCAGCAGCCCAACTGCCAATGACCATCAGCAGAAGAACCATCAACAGACCCAGAAGCAGAAGACCCGATGCAAAAGCGTTAGCGGTAGCAACGGTAGCCGATCGGAGTGCAAGCCAAACAGCTTTAATGGGCAACTGTTTTGGCCAGGCAATGAAAGAGAGGGGGGGGGGGGAAGGGATGTGGGACTTGCAGGCTCGAATGTGAATTCCGTGCATTTGCAATCGCACTTGACTGCATGAACTACGTCCGGTCTTTTAGTTGGGTCAGTTGGTAGCTGCAGCAGCAACACTAACTGATGTTGTTGCCGGGGCCTAAGGGGAGTTGCTGTTGATGTTGCTGTTGCCGCTTGATGACGACGTTGAAAAGTTTAACGCGTTTTTCGCTTTGTATGATCATTATCGCAGTTTTCGTTTTACGCAACTTGTTCTTTTTCAACTCATTTGGCATTTGGTTGCACTGTGTGCCACAGTTGCTTGTTGTTTTTGGTGATCCATCAATTGCAACTGTTGCTGCTGCTGCTGCTGCTGCTGCTGCTGCTCCATGATATATACTCATTGCATTCGCTTTGCTTTGAGTTTCAGTTTGAGCTTCAGTTTAAAGATTTGTTACCTTTTGTGGGACAGCCGAGCCAATCTCTGACCCAATGTGGTTGGGCTTGATTGCTTCTTCTGTGGCATCAAAAACAAATAAAAGCTTAAATTGTTTTCAGATCATAAAGCAAAAAGGGTTTAACCCATTGATTGTCTGTTGATTGCCATTTATAGCACTCCCTCCAACCCTTTTCGTATTGCAAATTATTTTGAGTTGCTTGATTTTGGTGGTTTTACAGCTTCACAGTTATGTTCCCAGCTCATTGAGCTAATGAGCCAAAGAATATGGCCAAGAGCCGCAACTTAAGAGTCTATCAAAACTATGACCGACAAATGTAAACAAGCATCAACTCGTCATATTGGTATAGCAGCAGCCACGCCCCAAAAATATTATTCGAGCATGTATTACGTATACGCAACGTGTGTAATTAAAAGAAACAAGATGAAAATTGGCCAGTCAAGACATTTACGAGCCATAAACTCATGCCACATACATTGTAGTCAGTACGAGTAGTAAAAATGAAAACAACTAATTGGGTCAAAGAGACATGGCGATGAGTAGTGAGAGGGGACGGTGCTGAATGTGTGTACACCTGTTGGCAGGTGAGCGCGAAAAGTGATCGCAATGACGTTTCACTTAGGGCATCGTCTGGCTGTCATAAATAAATATATAATTTTTGACAGACAGCAATGACACGACCCGGCAATGGTGACAATAGAAATGATGACATGACGGATAGTGCTACGCACCACTTTATGAATACTTCCACTCGTATTCGTAGTCGTAGTCGTATTCGTATTCGTATTCGTATTCGTATTCGTATTCGTATTCGTAGTCGTATTCGTATTTGTGTGTGGTGCACCTTTCGTCGCCTAATTGCGTCCTGTAACACATTTTGGGGGTACTCCGGTATTTTTGCCACAGCCAAAGCAAATGGCATAAATTTAAATTTTAATTTACTGCCTCGACGTCAATTGAAGTCGTGCCCAAGCACTTGGAACCCGTCCCAGAGCCAGTCGAACCTGAGCTACAGTCAAACTGACGCTGCCTGCTATTTTATTTCATTTCATTTATTTATTTTGAGCTACTTGCAAAATAATTGCATAAATAAATATTTTAAGAAAAGGTACGAGCTGATCTGGAGCTGGAGTTGGAGATGGAGCCGGGTCTGGAGCTGAGTGCGTTCAGCATGGCTTTCCCTGGCCATTGACGTCTCCGAGTCTCCCCTGCTCCTTAATTTGTTGCATTTTGATTACAATCGCCAACCGGCAGGTTGTCCACTCTTCTGGCAGATGTGACCAGACGCTGGAGCATGTACATACCTTCTCCCTCCTCTTTTCCTACTACCAGATTGAAGTGTAGTGATTATTTGTGTGTGTAACTGACGCGACGTTTCTACCTGTCCAGCTCTCATTATTATTGTCGTTCTTTTTACGATTGTTGTTGCCATTTATCTGTCTGCCATTCGGAGACAATTTATCAATGAAACGATGGATTTGCGGATGTTCTCGGGCCTGTTGAGGCTGACATGCATTAGGTGAATGTAAATTTTGGCATAGATATGCAAAATCTGGCCACAAATGGAGCCAACTCTGTGGGTCAACTTTGGCTAATGACACGCTCTTTCAGAATGCACACTGAAAAGTCAATTAGTTGGCTTACAAATTTTAATAAAATACAACTTTAAGTTCAGGAAGTTTTTAATGATTATTGGTAGCATAAAGTGGAATTCTTAATAACATAACCTATTATTTATATATATCAAATTAGAACCGTACTAAAAAAAACATGCTGTAAATTCCAATAAAACAACTTAAATGGAATATTATATCAAATATCTTAAAATATTCGTACTTGAAATGTTAATAAATAAATAAACAGAAGTATTGGAAATCCGATTCGGCCTATTATTATTGAATTTTAACAATCAAAATTTGTCTTTCGAGCCCGAATCGACTCGGAAAAAGTATGGTTCGGAAAATATGGATTAATTAAAAAATTAAAAAATTGAGGCTGACTTTAAAACACTGCCCACGGTGTCGTATGGTGACTATCGAGGTATCACTCACGAGGAATCAATAATTATTGATAATTGTGATTGTAAAGATCTTACCAAAAAGCCCAAGCGTATATAGAATATGCAGTATTTTTAATAAAAGCACAACATTCCGATCAGTATATGATTCGATCTGATCGGACTAACATAGTAAAAATTCCTTCTGTCGCTCAATCGGGGTGTTTTAAAAATATAGTAATTGTATAAGGATAAAAGAAGAAAAAATATAAGTAGATGACGACATTAATGGAACATGATAACAACTTAATTCTGGCGCTCTACAAAAGAAAAACAAAAATCTTTCATAAACATGCACACATACACAGACATTTCGACAGGCAATTGACATATGCAGACACGATTAACAAGTGTTTAAATCACAATAAAACTTTAAATCCCACAGATGAAGCCATAAAAAAACTTATGAAAACAAAACAAGCCAAAAGAAATACAAATAAACTGAAATTGGTCCAGGGGCAGCAGGAGCATGCAAAAACTCCCCCCAATAAGAGGGAGCAACAAAAAAAACTGAAAAGAATGGAGAAAAAAAACCAACTTACGCATCCAAAAATTGGTCAATAAAATCAACGACAAAACTTTTGCTTAGCGGAGTACAAAGGACACCCAGTCAGGCAGTCTGTGCAAAACAGGACAAGACACACACACACACGGAAACACACGCACACACACACACCCAATGCGAATGAAGAAGGAAAAAAGTTTTGGCGGGGCGTGTGCGTCTCACAATGGTGGACAAAAAACATTCCCAGGGCAATAAAAATGACAACAGTTACAAAGTGGCGGCGGGAGATACATATTACAAAGGCAAACAGACAGACAGACAGAGAGACAAAGAGACAGACATTCACACACTTGTGCAGATTAAGCCAATTTAACAGATGCTTTAAGTCAACCGTCCCCTTAATCTCATGTAGGATTAACGCTTGGTAGTGCGAACTGCAAGTAACTTGTCGGAGGATACTAATATGAGTAGTATCCACTCGATTCAGCTGTAAGTGAGAGTGTGTGTGTGAAGGTGACTCACTTGACTTCAAGTTACGTGTGCTTTTCCAGAATACCCTTCAGAACATGTAGAGAATGCGTATGATTAGTTTGCACTTGTTAAATAATACATTATAGTCGATATATGTTTTTTTTTGGTCCTTAAGAAAATAAATGCAAAATTTCTGAAAAAAATAAATTGTAAAGTTTTAATTTAAGTTTAATTTTTAAAAATTGTATAGTTTTGTTTACTACTTGATCTTAAATTCTTTAAAAGTACAAATTTTCTAAAAAAATAATGCCTTTACTGTATGCATTAGAAATTAAAAGTGAAATAATTATTGTTTAGCAAATCTTTTCACAGAACAAGCATAGCAATATAAATTTTATAGAATTTACCCAGACGGTTTCCAAAAACATTAGTACTTTTGAGAAAATGTTAATTTTCTATATTTTCAAAATTGTTGTTTTTTTTTGCCAATATTGTTTAACTTTTGTGTTATTTGTTTTACTCTCTTCCGCTAAAGGTAAAAACTTGGTTTAGTCACAGATATATAATATTATATTTTATTTCTAGTTGAGCTAATAATCCTAACTATACTTGAGAGTAGAGTATACTTGTTAAGTGCCATGACATATTCTGGCTACCGAATACGCATTTCTCTGACTTTAGCCGCCAGTTCGGCTTGCATTTATTTCAGTTTTTGGTCGTTTTATTTTTATTTCAAAATTGCGGCACAAAATTCCAAAACATACACAGACACAAAGCTGCAGACGAAGCGAGTTCAGCGTATCTTTTGGCTGTGCCCGCAAGCTCTGCTTTTTCTACAAATACTTTGTCTTTGCTCAGTCTACACTGGCAAATCCTTTAGACGACGTCGCATGTTTGCCTTTTTTTGGCACTTTTTTTTATATTATTTCATTTCATATCATTTTTTTTCCCCCATTCCCTTTCATTTTGTGCTCTTCTGTTCTGTTCTGTTATTGCTTGAGTTGCCCATTTGCGGCGTTTTGATATGTTACCCGGTAGCCGGCCCTTCTTTTTTTTGCCTTCTGATTTTTCCCCTGGTCCTTGGTGTTGGTTTGCAGCCTTCGGCTATGGTTGTGGCTGGTACCATTGCTATGCCCCAACCCTTTGGTTTGGGTTCAGCCCAAAATGAGGCACTTAAAACGATGAGATTTTTGGCGTCTGGCGACGTCGTTGTTGTCGGCGTTTATCAAATAAATATCTTTGAAATATATAACAAATAATGAAATGCAGTCGAACAGATCGAGCAATAAGCTCAAATTGGTGTTATTAATTGTGGGCAATTGATTTGATTTCTTTATGGCTGGAGCAGTAAGCAGCAGTCACTTCTCTCACTCACTTTTCACTATCTCTCATCTCTCATATGAATAGATACATCATCCATTTGTATGAGGCATCATTAGCGTCTAGCCCCAAAAACAATACGACCAACTGTGCTCCCCAAATAAATTAATTGAAACATTACCTAAGCAAACGTCGCCCCAAATGACTAACTTGGCCAACTCACCCAATCATTTGGTTGGCTAATTGAATTTCCTCCACAAAAAGGACCACACTACGGTCCACGTGTCCTATCCGGACCAAGCTATTCTCTTGTCCTATCCTTGTTTTCCTTGCCGTGTTGATGTTTGTTCACTTGCAGAAAAATGAATGTCTCGCATTTTAAGTGTGGCTCTCATTGTCTCGTTTTTTTTTACCATGGCTCATGAACATTGTTGGAATGTGTTTTCACGCATAAAAATTAAGGTCGTCAGGCTTTTGTTTGTGTTGTTTCACAGGGTTTCTGCTTACCAGCTTACAAACCTATCCACTTCTCTTCTATCTTTATCAGCTTTGTAGCAATTGCCTTTGTTGAAAATGTGCCTGCCATTAGTTTGCTGGCAACTTCCACGATATTATGCAGCTTAATTATGTTTAAGATGTATACAACAAAGATCTTGCCGAACAGGACAACCAACAAGAAATTACAAAATAGAAACAAGAATTGGTATGATTATTGTTAATATTAGTGTATGTATTCTGTGAAATATTTATTAATAATTTCATATTTATTTCTGTTATACATACATACTTATATAAATATAATTAGGATTTATGCATATTTTATTCATGGTTAAAATTGTTTATTGTAAGGAATATATTTGCATAAAATTTAAATAGGCACAATTTACTTTCTTGGTCAATTTTTAAAATTATTAAAATTGTCTCAAATGTTTTAAAAGACAGTGTAAATCTTAACATCTTCAGCGACGCCTCTGGCCACTTTTCACTAGCTCTTGCCACAGAAGTAGACCACACGACACCCGCATACAACCCACTGAATGACTTTAATTACATCCAGGCCAAAACTTTGATGGAAGCAAGACAATTCATTAAAGCTAAACTAGACTAAAGTGGCTGTGGCTGTGGCCTTTTCGATGTGAAGACCTTCATAGGAATTTGCCTGGAATACAGCTTGATGAGCAACTGTCCAGTCTGGACTGAAGGTGGAGCTGGCCACACCCAACAGAGCCGTTAATGATGTGCACCATGGTAGATGATTGTGATTGTGCGATTGCCAATGCCCCAACAGACGACTAAAATGAGATGGATGGATGAATGGCTGGAGAGCTGTCTGGGTGGTTGACTGGCCTGGTTGACACGGAGTTCAAGTAGCGGGCTGCATCTCAAGATTGACTAATGGCAATAGAAGCATCGCGACGACGACATACCGTTGATTGATTGTTTTTCCATGTAAATTGTGCGACAAATTAATCAATGCTAATGACACTTTCAGACCGAAAACAAGTTGCCATTTGCAGGTTAGCTCCAAGTTTCCACTAAACGAAAACTGAAACGGAAATGTCTTGAGATGACCGAGCTGTGAATGGAAAATAAACAAATTGCATTTTAAGCGTCGACTCATCGGTCCTGTCCCGACCTGTCGCAGGATCTGCTGGTCGTGTGTGCAATTTTTCAAAAAGGCTTAAAGTCGCTTCACTTGCAGATAAAACTGATTTACACTTGCGCAATTGTTAATTACCTCTAAGATATTAGATGTACCAGCAAGATGTTCATGCTCATTAAAGCAACGCATTCTCTTCGGCATAAATTGTACTTATCTTAACAATGATTTTATGCTAATGTGTCGCAGTGTCTTGTTAGCACCCAGATCCACAGATAAAATGCGCCAAAGATGCAAGACAAGCCGCCAAGTGTTGGAACTTTAGAACTGGCCAAGACAGTTCTTACCCGTTCCAAATATCCCGCAACAAATTCAAGCCAACAACAAGACTTACACGTTCACTGCGTCTGGTTGACGCCCACTTGGCCACAAACGCAGTGGCTCACGACAGTGTCAACCCTTTCTGCACTTTTGTTACCAGTTCCCAGTTCCCATTTCCCAATTTTAAATTTTCAGTTCTACTTCCAGTTCGCACCCTTGATATACGCTTTTTGTTATGCTGTTCTGCATCTAAGGGGTTGATCCACGTCGTGCATTGCACTTTTGTGGGCTGGCAGTTAGTGAGCAACTATAAGTACTCTGAGCACTCGTAGTACATCTATAATTACGTCACCTTTGGCTGCGTAACATAGTGGCAGTCACGGCACACCCAACAACTTAGCTGCTATTTTAGTTACGAAACAATGATACTAGCCTATTAATAGCGCTTGAGCTTTATATTAATCTTAAGACATTCGTGGTTCTCCAAAGTAATTTAATTTTAATTCTATTATTCCAATAAACATTTTTCCGAGCGCCGAAATAAGAAGAAAGAATAATCCTTCGTCTATCGAAGATTAGATAATGAAGTCAACTGCACCATAGACTTGAAAATTATAAATTTACAGGTCCGTTGCGGTTTTCACTTTTACTTTTTAAGGACTTAATAATAAATACTTATTTCATTATGTTTTATTCATGCTATATTTGTATATTGATTGATTTCCTTTTCTGACTTAATTTTGTTAGAAAAATGTGGAATCAATATGAAAAGGTTAGTCGAAATATTAGAACAGGAAAACGAAATTTATTTTTAAAATATTTGAAATTTTCGTAATAATTCAAATTTGTTTTATTCAGTATCTTTATTATACCCTTGCAGAGGGTATTATAATTTTGTCACGAAGTTTGTAACGCATTGAAGGAGGCGTGTCAGACCCCATAAAGTATATATATTCTTGATCAGGACGACGAGCTGAGTCGATATAGCCATGTCCGTCTGTCCGTCTGTCTGTCTGTTTCTATGCAAACTAGTCTCTCAGTTTTGAAGCAATCTTGATAAAACTTGGTACAGGTCCGTCTTTTTACTGAACGCAGTACATATGTCGGAACCGGCCGGATCGGATCACTATATCATATAGCTGCCATAGGAACGATCGGTTCGGAATGAACATTTAGTATTAAAAACTCACAGATTGTGTGCTTGATACAGTTTTATACATCCTTACCAAATTTGGTGCAAATCAGGTTACTATATCATATAGCTGCCATAGGAACGATCGGTTCGGAATCAACATTTGATATGAAAATCTTTTTTGTTTCTCGAGATATCTCAACGAAAGTCACCAATTTCGACAAAATTTGGTGTAAATCGGACTTATATATCATATAGCTGCCAGAGGAACGATCAGTTCGAAATCAGCATCTAACACTTTTTGTAAAATATCTTACGGCTTATACCGGGCACTGCAAGGGTATTCAAACTTTGGCGTGCCAAAGTTAGCTTGCGCTATATTTTTTTTTTTTTTTAAGTATTAAAGGAAGTAAAAAAAATTATAAAATTTGGTGCCTTTATCTAGTAAGACTATTATTTTCAAATCAGAACTAAAAATCGTTGACTGAGTTTTAAAATGTTGCTCAATTAATAACATAAAAGTCAGTGACTGACTTTTATTTGAACAACTTTTTTGTATATGTAATACATATGTTGTGTTTTCATTTTTATATCTGAGGGAAAAAAATAAAAATAAAAATAGCAGTTTTTTTTTTATTTTTATTTTTATTTTAAAAGTTAATGAATAACTCTTACTACATGATTTGTATAATAAAAGTTATAATAGTTACAGTCTCCGGATATAGGTGAGTTCAGTTCGAACAATTGATTCACTTTCCCAAGAGCCAGGGGTAGTGCCACTCCTACTTCGAGGTCAAGAAGACCTGTATACAGACCTCGTATTTTGACTTGGGTCCATTCAGGGAGAAGGCTAAGGATAATTTATTAATTTAATTAAGTAATATATTAAGTTTTAAAATGTAACATTTATGAATATTTAACTGTACACATTTCTGCAGATAAATATCTTTTGAATTGTCAAATTCGTTCATTACTTTAAAACAACGTTTAGAAGGTTTTGGTAAAAATATTTCAGGGAAATGTAAATTTAATTGAAAACGCTTTTCGAGGTACCCGAAGTATGTGGATGTTAATGATGCGTTCTCAGAAAGCGTTTTGAGAGTCGTGTAACGGAGTTACTGTGAGATAAAATTTTAGCAGACAATTTGGCAAGCTGTCAGCGCCACTCACTGCATAGGGGCGTGGCAGGATAGGGCAGCGAAGGAATTGAGCACAGACAAGGACAGACGGGAATCCGAAGCTAATGACTGTCTACAATTGCTGGGAAGCAAAGACATCAATCAAGTTGAATTGAATCAACCCCGTAAACGAAGTGAGGATGGCAGACTAAGTCGGCACTTGATGTCGGCTGTTGCTTAAACAAATAAACAAACTTATAAACTCATTCAAATCATATTTAAAATCATCGAGCAGCATCGACAACGAGCAGCGCCAGCAACAGCTGGCCACATGCGCCTTTTCATTCATGAATTATTTGTGGAAGCTTATCAAACGTGACCAAAATGGGCAAAAAGTTAATAAAAAAAAAAATATGAAGAGAAAGAACAAGAGAAAGAAGTGTGCCAGCTGGATGACAAGAGCAACTGGACAACAGCTGGTCAGGGCCGAGCAAGTGTGAAAAATCAGCAAAAATATTGCTCAGAGAAAAACTGTGATAAGTGTGAGAGGACAGTTAAGGCATTCAATGTGCACGTCAGCTCAATTTTGAATACAAGTGAGTGTCTACTCATACAAAAGTAGGAATATTTGTGGAAAAACTAGGCCGACACTCAGTTCTCTTTGCAGTGCTCTTATTATCTTGTGCCTGACCACAAGACGTGTCAACACAGGGCTTTGCATTCGCCCCGTAAGCCCAGCTGCACGACTGACACTCTGGTTACACATGCCACACATTCTAGTTAGGGCTCAACTCGTACTCGTATATAAATCATGTTCAGAAAAACTTTTGCCTGCTGCGGACAACCCAACGAAGTGGACATTGCATCCACAAAATATTTATTTTTCGAAAGCAGCTTATAAATTTTATAGTAATATATTCCAAGCCGCTTACGAGTATTGACCAAAATGTAGTATGTTGTATCATATCCTCACCCACTTTCATAAGAGTTGTGGTCATGATATTGTCTGAGTCTGGTAACGTCTACGTTAGTTGTGGTCAACAAATACCTTTTGCTTAAACTGATAAGTTTGTACTTTAACTTATGTCGAAATGGCGCTAACTTGCAGCTTCAGATAACTTTCAGGCTACAGGTAATTTTTAATTTTATTGATGTTCAGTCAATATAATATGCCCTTAAACGTCGATTTCAATATTCAAGAAGCTTTAATCCCATTCATAACTCTTATTGCTGATGGCTGTGTATTACAAAAAAGCAGCTGGAAAGAAGTCATATTTATTATATAATATCACTGAGCTTTATATCAACACAAAAGGGTATTCTGATGATCAGGAAACGGCCACTAAGAAAAAGAAATAAATGGTAAAAAGATAATAATGGTAAAAAACAAATAGTGGTGCGAGGCTAATAGTGGTGAAATTCAAACACACCGCAAGCTATGTATGTACGCTGTTGTGTTAGGTTGATGTGCCAAATTCTAAAACAAACTTGATCTATTCAAGATATAGTTTAGCTTACATACCAAGTCTAGCCCTTATAGTCTCTGAGATCTAGGTGTTCAAAAGGGGACAGACTATATTTTATGGGCAATGAGAAATCAATTAATTTCAATTTAAAAATCAATTAATTATTTCGATCGATTGTTGAACCACGATAATATAATTTTTGACAGAATGGGATTGAGAAGACTATTGATCAAAGCCAAAGTACCACAGACGTAGATGATATTTTAAATGCTTTTATTTTTTGTATTTTCTAACAATTTTTGTATGCTATTGTATAATAAAAAGTATTTCAAATTTATATAGACTTTCTTGCTCATGTAAATAAATCTTCCAATGGAGCAAAAGTTAATATTTTATTCAGTCAAAGAACCTAACTTGAGGGTGAGCAAATGATAAACTGTGAAGTCAAGTGAACGCCAGATCAGCCAAAAGCAAAGAAGAAGATTAGAAAGAAGGAGAGGAAAGTCTGTGCCACATGCGGTCGCAGTCATATTTGGCTTATTATAAATGACCGAATGTGAACTGCCTGTCATGTTTTATCTTTATTTTCGTGCATTTTTGGACACATTTCTCTGGGGGCGGAGTTGAAGGGGAGGCTGCTGCCGGCATGTCTGCACATTTTCCATTTTTCGATGTGCTATTTTTTTTCTGACCGAAAGACACAACGTGATGATAATGGCGCTTGCAGGCCGACTGACGTTTCTAACAAAGTGAGTCGCATTAAGAATAATAGAGGCAACTAAAAGCAAAGCACAACAACATGAAACAAAGCAGAGACAACGCCAAAGACAGCCAAAGACGACGACTGATGATGGGCTCGATTTGCGCGTCATTATCCTTGCAGGCACAGGACAGTGTCTGCTTTATATGTAAGCGTGTGTGCGTGTGTGTTTGTGTTTGTGTATGCTATTGCCACAAGGCCTGAATGCCCATCAAGTGTAAAGACGCTGCAACGCCTTGCGCCTTCCGTCTTTCTCCGTTGTCCTTTTGCGCATCCTGCGCCTGACATTTTCGTCGTCATCGTTCGGCGTTACGAATGATTTATGATTAGATGCCCAAAAGTGGAACTCAAGTGGCGCACCCAACCCACCCATCGGCTGGAGCAACCCGCTGACAACTTGAAAATGCTCTGCAATTGACAATTGTCCAGACTGAGGTCCTGAGTCCTTGTAGTTGAATGCTGGCCAAGGAAGCAACCTACAAACAAAGTAAACAAATATTTATTAAGCAAATTAAAGACGAGCTGGCAAATCCCACGAAACAAATGACTTGGGGATTTTGATAGAAACATTTTGTAGTAGCTAACCTACAACATGATGTGGCACTTTCCCAACAACAACCATTCAGCCATTGGCTAGTCGAATTATACGCTCTAACGCGCCTCCTAATCTTCAGTCATCATTAGTCAATGCTTTAAGCCCATTTAATCAAAGGTCCAAAAGCAGCTAACAAACTTGGCCTGTTCAGTTGTCGGTTGTTGGTTGTTAACATACACCATGTTGCGTGTCTTTACTTGCCAAAAAATTATCCAAAATTAAATGAAATACCTCACGTGCCATATGCAATGTGGCAGCTGCTTCTACCGTCTGTCGGCTGCCATGTTGCAAGCAAAGTAAAAGCAAAAACATATTAAAAAGGGCGCCGATCACATCAACTAAGAGAGAGAGAGAGAGAGAGAGAGAGAGAGAGAGAGGGACAGCAACAGAGACTTGCTCTTATTAAACAATTAAAGTTTTTGTTCTTGTTTCAGTTTTTGGCAATTTTGGCTTAAATCACACCAATTTAATCAGATCCCCAAAAGTCTGACAGCACGTACAATGCATATGGCTACTGTTTCCAAACCTGCAATACATAATTATTACCAGAAAATCTTTTATGAAAGTCTTACAATACAATATATACAATATATTGAGATATAATTTATAATTAAAATTTATATATAAAAAGAAGTAGAAAGATTGAATTGTTTAGTAATAGTTTAACTTTACTTACTTAATCATAGTTATGTCATAGACATGACAGAAAAGGGAAAATTGAATACAGAATTTATAGTTTCTTTGATGCATTAGCTAAACCAGTTGTGTATATCGTTTAACTTTGCTTCAAGAAATCTTAACAAGCTCAAACTACAGTCTGGGTTTGGAAGTCATACAGCAAATCCAAAATATAACAGTAAGAGATCTAAAAAGTAAGAATTATTCCTGCTTTTGCAAATTGTCTAGACTTGAAACATAAGGCATTAAACCAGCGGATAAACTACTATAATATAACCATCATTACCCTAAGAAACTATGAAGAGTTCACAAGGACGAAGGCAGCTTTTCAAAAAGGGAGCCTATTATCTGTTATCCACTTATTTTTTCAAGCTTTATTCTGTTATATTCATTACTTAAGTATCTCTTGTATAAAGTTAGAGAAGAGGCTTCCTGTGGTTTGTTGAAAATTCATTGAGAATCGCTAAATACAACTCTCGGCGGATCTGATATAAAATTCCAAATTACTTAATTTTAGCATTGCAAGATTCCATTTACACTTCAATACAGTTACTAAGAATCAATATAAATGTAAAAAATCCTTTTTCAATTACCAAATTAATAATTATTTTATTTTATTATTAGTTAGTATTTTTCAAATATTTATTGAGTCTAAATGTCTTTCCTTATTATTTCATTATTAAACTATGTTTTATTAACAACCAAACATATGTGGGAAACGAACTAAGGACCTTAAGCTTCAGATTAGGATACTCTATCGTGCAATAAAAACTTTTTCTATTAAAATATTTTTAAATATTTATTACTTAATATATTTTCTAAGCAGACGGAAAATATTACAGAAATCTCAATAAAATTGAATTCAATTTGTGCTCATGCCAACCAAATCTAATCCGCTTACAACCACTCAAAGTCTCATCTCATTTAAGCCAATCTTAAATCAGTCTTTGAGAGACAGTAGATAAGAGTGCTAATATCTCCAAATATTAGATTTAGAATGAATTTAACAACCCTTTAATCCACACTCTGCTTATAAACCCAAAGTGACAACTTTTTCCGAAAAAAGGATTGCACTGATAAGTATTACCCTGATAAGGATTGCCCTGAGCTCAATGAACAAGTAAATTGGCAACGCCGGGTAGCATCTAGTTACTCTATATTAATTGTAGAGCCAAGTGTAAACTAAATGTGCGACTGAGGCATTTGCATCGATTCCTTCGCTTAGTCCTACTTCTGGCCGGGCCCATCCTGGTCCATAAAAACTATTGCCTTTTGTGGTCAACCAACTCTTCGACCAAATCGGATTGGATGACTTACACATTTGTCCACAGATTCGATTAATACAAATGGTGGCCCCCAGACTTTAAGAGCTTCTTATTTTCCATACGCAGAACCTTGAGTAAGCTTCAATATAATAATATGATATTAATAATTGATATTGTTGTCATCCCGCTATCATGCAATTTTAAAATATCACTAAGCCAAAATACACGAAATCGTCCATATTAATACGTCTGCCAAGGGATTTTAGCATCGGGTCAACACACCTGCATGCCTAGGATTATATGTAAAGTATAGCAAGTTTTTCTTTTATACATACATACATACTATGCTACTAATTAACTTATACACAATTTCATTAAAGTTCCTAAATAACTTTACACTTTAAAGTAAATTTTCGTTCTGGTTTTTTCTCTCTTACAATTAGTGACTTAACAAGCGTGTGTTCAGGCGTATTATCTTAAATTAAGCCGTCAGAAGGTCTCTCAGCTTTTGGGGAACAACTGTGTAAATATTTCAACTGCGAAGTATTATTTTGACTTTGTGCAGGTGATTAAAATGACGATATTAAGTCAGAGCCAAGTCAGCAGTCAAGTTGGGTAAACGAATTTCACAATGTCGAGACCAAATCTAGGTAGAGTTTTATTTCTGTTAGCGTTGCTTACTGTTGGCAGCCAGGCGAATCCCATAGGTGGACGGAAACGTTCCTTTGGTAAGAATCTTTATTTCATTCAAAGGTCCTTTTTCACATCACTGTCCTGAATTTCAGGCATGGGTTTGATGGGGGGTGCAATGTTGGGAGGTGTGCTTGGTCACGCAATAGCTAAGGGATCTGGATCAAGTAAGCCCGCAGCTCCAGCAGCGGCGCCAGTGGCTCAGGTAGTAGAGAATGGTGTACCAGATGCCCATGGATGTTATAGGCAAACGATTAAGGAGCCTGTTGTGGGCCATCGTAAGCTGTATACAGAAACAGTTCATCTGGTTTGCCCCAATGGATCACCACCAATACATCCACAACCAGTTGCGATGCCTGCACAAGTTGTTCCTGTTGGTCATTCACCAGTAGCTGTGCATCATGTAGTAGCTGCTCCAGGTCTTGCTCCAAGTTCTAACCACACAGAAAGCTCCAGCTCCACACACTCGAATGGCACGCAGACACAAACAGTACTTGTCCATCCTGGTCCAGCTCCAGGTACGATTCCAGCACCACCTCGACCTCCTGGCTCATCTATAGTATATGCAAACTCTCCACCAGTGGCCACCCATCATTCGGCGCCAGTAGGAGTTCCTCACGTGGTTCTGATATCCAAAACAGTTAAGAAGCAAAAATCCGCCGCAGCTTCATTGAATGTTTCCTACGGACTATTAATTGTTCTTGTATTGTACTGTTTAATCAGAAAATAATTTAAAGTCTTGAATGCTTTGGGAATAAATTATAAACCGACTGGCACAGACAGTGCTAACAATAAACGAATACAATATTTAGTATAAATGACTTTATACTTTTAATCGAGCGTAACTTGCTTCAATTTAATACAACAATATTATATTATTCTCTTTATTGATTTCCATTCTTCCACAATTTTTTAACATAATAAATTTTTTTACAAAACATTTTTTATTTTGGTTCATTTATTTATTTATTATATGTAAAGTTAAAATTGTAATACCCTGTGGGGGTTATTTTAAGTTCTTTGAATTTGTCATTGTCAAAATTGGAGCATACTGCTGTAATCTTTGCCGTCATTACACTGAATTTAAATATAAAGACATATCCAATATCAATATTACATATTTAATATTTAATTTCAAAATAATTGCAGAAAAAAACTACATGTACAAAAACTCAGTGAACTTTATTTTAAATTTCGCATCCGTTAATAGTCGACCGATAAGTTGCGGTGGTCGGACGATACATTCTCAAATACTAACAGACAAAATAATAAATTGATCTGGCAGCACTTTGAAACAAGAACGTCAAAGAATTCAATAAATTTATCATTGGCCCAAGCTGGTAAATAAATAAATAAATATTCTTCGAAAATGCCTCGCATTTTAGATGAGGAAGATTTGGAAGCTTTATGCTATGAACGCTCCAAAGCCTGGTCTAGTTTTATCAAGGCAAGCTTAAGAATGTTTGCTATTCGGTTTTAAGCGAAAAGATAAAACTGCAATAATCCTTTTGCAGGGTTTTGCAGAGAAAGACGTGGATGACATAGAAATGGATATACGTAATTTTGAGGAGATATTCAAGAACCAAGATGAGGCCAGTATTGTTGCAGTTGAAGAAGCCATAGAGGAAAAGGTAGAGGACGACAAAACTGAGCGTATGCTACTGCTAAGCGGGGATAATAAGGATCTTCTGGACCAGACGCTGCCCATCGTGAGGGAGCATGTGCGCAAATGGAATGAAGCTGGCTTAGATCGCATACTCAACACGTTCGATGCTTGTAAGATTGAGCACTATGTGGGCGACTGGCTACGCCGAAACAATAGCTTCTATGGTGGCAAGACTCTACTTCATGCGTCCTCGCCCAAAACACACCACAAGCGGTACAACAAAGTAATGCCAGTTTATTCGACGAGCAACAGCAACGACAGCGAAGCCGAATCTATGCACTCTGTAGACACCGCACGGTACATTCGGGCTAGTCGCAAGCGTACTCTTTCTGCAGCCAACAAGTGCAGCAGTCCCATGACAAAAATCAAAATGTATCGCAATCTGCCACGGAAGCGCGCCGAGCTGCGTGCCAGATACGAATGTGAGGACCAGGAGCATAGTCATCACATGCAGTCGCTGCAGTTGCATAGACGCAAACACGAGCGGGAATTCATCCTTCATAGTAATCCCAGACATTCTTCCTACATTTTCAATGGGAGGCAGCGTAGTAAGCAGTTGCGTAAACGGCGTGACACCTCGCCTGTTTCGGCCTCATCGTCCAGTGAGGATGATCGAGACTACGTAAGATATACGAATCGCAATTACCACAATCATAGAGTCAACTATCGCGATTTTCACAGTAAGCAATGGGAATTGGGATCACGTTCAATTAAAAAGGTTTTTGAGGAGGAACTACGTCCGTGCGGATGCTGCAATAACGATCGATTGTGTTCGAATACGGTAAAAATTGCCAACAGGTCAACACGGACATGCATAGTTGAAAAAGAAAGCAGCCACGACAGTCCCAAAAGATGCAGAATGGTCTCATTAAATCCTCCCAATGCATTTAAGCAACGCACGATGAAAAGGCAGTCTTGTTTCATGCCTCACACAAGAAATGCGCAAGTTGGAACAACTTTCACAGATAAAGATAAGAAAATGGAACAGAACCAGGCAATTTTAAAATCACTTCCATGCATACAAAAGCCGAAACTCGCATCTTTGGATAAAATACAGATTAAACCCAAACTTGACTTTACCAAAGCTCCTAAGATACCAAACAGATATGGTACAACTCAAGGGATCAAAAGCAATGAGGAGCAAGGTGATAGTTCTGCGATTTTAAAAGTAGTGCGGATTAGAAAATATATGCAAATTCCTGACTCAGAATCAAATAACTCAGATGATCCTCACCAGCAGACAAATGAGACGTGCTTCAATTATCCGAATTTAGATCATAGTCGAGCAAGGGTCTCTTCTACAGCAGATTGTAAGCCTTTAGTTTCTTCACAGCGACCACCATTTACTATTACAAGGAAAGGGATTCTTCTGCATAAGCCGCCTCGACTTTTATCAACATCAGCTGACAAGGATCAAGACAATAGCTCAAGCAATTGTAATGCCAACTTTACACTCACGGAAGACTATCTCAGCCCAATAATTGGACAGCGCAATGCACGTAAGTTCCTTAGATACTATAGGGGCAGCAACAGTTTTAACTGTCGCTGCCATGTTTACTATCGTCCATCGCCCAAGTTGCTGGCCAAGATAAGCGGAACTGCAAAAACTGTTGATTTAACTTCCTCCAGTTCCAGCGAAAGCGATGATGATGTCTTTGAGATGCTCGCACGGTATGGCGCCATCCACACTGTATTTGAGAATTGCCGTACATGATTCCTTCAATTCTTAAATATAAAATAAAATTTTGTTATGGTGTAAAACATCTAGAAATCATGTGTATATGTATTATTGGATTTAAAAAATTAATTTACAAAATGTTTAATGTCTAACTAAACACAAGGCAAATGGATATATCAGTTTAATGCCTATAACTAATCCTTGCACGACAATTTGATACGAATTTTTTGAGTTATTATTTGTTTTAATAAGAACGCTAACGAACACCCAATATTTACTTAAATTTTCAGATTGATATAACAATTTACAATTAAAGCTCGCCATTTAAAATCTTGAATGCCACCATCGAGGTGTAGTACGAAAAATAGGTGGCGCCAGTATTGAAACTATGGCCGTTAGGCGGCGCTTATATTTGAACGACGCCATCTGTAGCTAACATTAAACAACTCTTAAAATTAAGAGGGGCTGCAATTGTAATTGAAGTGTTTGTTGTCAGTATTTTTTTAACAGTATCTTTTTCCATGGGACTTTGCAAAAATGTGGTAATTTACATGGCATTTGCATTTTACCGCTCAACTTAAATAATAATGAAACAATTGTATACTTTAACTATAAGATATATGTAATTTTAATAAACCATATATATTTAAAATCAAATTAACTTAAGGGACAAATTTTAAGAAATGCTTGGTGTGCGAAATCGCTTGGGGTCGAATCTGTGTAAATTGTTTAATTTTTATTTAATTTAATATTTAATTTTTTTATTAATAAATTTATATACACATAACTATTTTAGGGAATTAGTTTTTTTTGAAAATGGAACTTTTTTGGTGCTACAAATTAATACTTTCCAATACTGTGGCGTCACCTTTAGTCTGTTTTGCGAAGCAAAACTAGAAAAAAATTGAATTTTTAGAAGGCAGTCACTTGGCCACACTGTTTGTGCCGGCGGCGTCGAATTCCTTCATTTTGTTGTGAAATTGGCGGAATTGCAATTTGCAAACAAATAGAATTAAAATTTAGAAAAATGAGCACGTGGAATCCTGACCGCGATTTTGAGTTGACCGACTCCGAAGATGAAATCGCCATGAAACGTGATTTTCATGGTCGCGAGGCGATCCTCTTTGTTGTAGACGCCAATTTGCAGGTAAAGCAGATTTTATGCTTGTGTTATGTTATGTTATTAGAATTCATATTTAAATTGGCAGACAGACCGGTTGATGGAGGCACTTAAATTAATACGTGGCGCATTTATATCTGGCATGCTGGTGAACGACAAAGATCTGATGGGACTCATATTTGCTAATACAAAGAACAGTCCGCCGCCGCACGAGGTTCAATGTCTGGACAATATCGTGGTTCCTGCAAACTGCGCCGTATTCCTGCCACTGCGACAGCTGACCAAGGCGATCGTGGAGCACTATTTGGAGTTTATGGGTACGGCGGATGAGATGTTTGCCAACGACTATGGTGTGGCCGAGCCCGATGGGCGCGGCAGCTTTGCCTACATGATCCGTCTGTGCATTGAGCTCTTGGAGAAGTGTGGCAAGAAGCTGAACAATGCCAAAATTGTCTACATAACAGACGTAGAGGAGCCACACCCACAGTCCAGCAAAGAGTTCCAGGCGGCCCTGCAGAAGGCCAGCGATCTGGAGGGCAAAGAATTTGAGTTCCAAGTCATACCCATGGTGGATGACTTTGACTACGAACCCTTCTACAAGGAGTTTATAACTCTGTCGAGAGGTAAATGAATTTAACTTTCTTTTTGGGTTTGTTTAAATCTGGTATATGGGTATGCGATATTTGTTCCCCTTGTTGGCGTGCAGTTGTAGCCATCGAGGTTTTAAGATATCGCTGAGCAAGCTTAGCAAATGATTCACTCGCATCCAAGGGAAGTTCAATTGGGTTGCGCTTTTGGATTTGCTTACAAAATCTTATGTAGTTGTAACCTATATTGATGCAAACACTAATCTTGTACATTTTTGCATGACAGCTATTGAAATAGATGCATTTCGTGTTCCCGACGCACAATTGCAGCGGGATATTCTGGAGGATCGCAAGCTTAGACAAGATTTTCTGCGCCGTTGCCTAGGACATTTTACGTTATCACTGGGCCCCAATCTTAACATATCCGCTCAATTCTACAATTACTTTCAACGTCGCGCCTATCCGCACAAGGTGCACATTTTGCGAAGGGACAACAGCGTTGTGCGCAAGAAGCGTATGATCATGGTGAGAAAGCAGGACGAGGAGTCACAGCAGATAACACATGAGTATCAAATCAAGATGACGGGAGGTTGGTATGAGTGCAAGGTGGGCGATCAGAAACTGCGAGTTACCACGGATCAGTTGAATCGTGTACGTAATTTGCATCCTCCTGGCATGATGCTCCTGGGATTCAAACATCGTTCCGCGCTGCCTGACAACATTTATAGCAAGCCTTGCAGCTTTATGTATCCGGATGATCAGAACATCATTGGGTCCAAGCGTCTGTTTTGTGCGCTTTGGCAGCGGTGTCTGGAGCGGGAGAAGATCGCTATTTGCCTGTTTATGTGCAAACGCAAGTCCGTTCCGCGGTATGTGGCACTGGTACCGGTAGAAGCTGCGCAGCCAGACGACAAGAACTATCGATCTTTGTTATCGGGCGATGGCTTCAAGATTGTCTATTTGCCGGAAGCAAGGGACATCCGTCACATTGACATGTGTGACTGGAACAACATTGGGAACACGGCCACAGACGAAGGCGTTGAACTGTTTCAGAAGGTCATCAAAAAACTAACTGTCAACTATCAGCCAAACCTAATCAATGATCCAAATCTCGAGGTCCTGCAGTCAAATTTATTGGCACTCGCTTTAAACATTAAATCTGATAAAGAGGATCTCAGTCAGCTACCCGATCCTGCAGTCCAAAACCAGCGCATTGAAAAGTTCATTCCTACTTATGAGAGTATTTTTGGGGAAGAAGTTGAACCGGCCAAGAAACGTGTTGCTAAATCAGCGGCCGAAGGCGCGAGCGCACCCAAAGTTGCTAAAATCGATGAGGATCAGATAAAATCCTATGACTTTGTGAGTCAGTTGCTCAAGGACAAGCGTCTCAACAGCTGCACTGCTAACCAGCTTCGTTCCATATTGGATATTCATTTTGACGATAAACCAGCAAAGTCTCTCACTAAAGCTGGGCTCATTGAGCGCATCGAAACGTTGAGTGTGTAAATTATTTAGTGGGTCCTATTTGTTAGTTGTTATGTTTAAAATAAATTTGTTAAATAATACAAGTATTCAATATATATTTTAAGAAGCAAGTCGATTATTTGCTCTAAAGACAATTACCTGTGAACATTTTTTGAAATAACTGAATAAAATGAGCGTGATCAACTTAGAAATATCCTGTTACTTAAGTCCGCGTATGCTTATGGAAAACGGTTTATTGAAAATTGAATTTATTGTTGCGGTAATAACTCTGCAAGTCGAAAAAAAAGACGACCGGACTTAACGGTTTCCCCCTTTTTCGAGTCCCAGAAATTGAACTGCATCATTACTTTTTTGTCTTACAACGATGGTCACATATAAAATTGTTCGTTTTACGTAGCATTTTATGTTACTTGTAATTTTTTATACCCTTGCAGAGGGTATTATATTTTTGTCACGAAATGTGTAACGCATTGAAGGAAGCCTCACAGACCCCATAAAGTATATATATTCTCGATCAGGACGACGAGCTAAGTCGATATAGCCATGTCCGTCTGTCCGTCTGTCCGTGTGTCCGTCTGTTTCTATGCAAACTAGTCTCTCAGTTTTGAAGCTATCTTGATGAAACTTGGTACAGGTCCGTCTTTTTGCAGCACGCAGTACATATGTCGGAACCGGCCGGATCGGATAACTATATCATATAGCTGCCATAGGAACGATCGGTTCGAAAACAACATTTAGTATGAAAAACTTTTTGTTTCTCAAGATATCTCAACCAAATATACACATTGTGTGTTCGATTAAGTTTTAAACAGGCTGACCAAATTTGGTGTAAATCGGACTACTATATCATATAGCTGCCATAGGAACGATCGGTTCGAAAACAACATTTAGTATGAACAACTTTTTTGTTTCTCAAAATATCTCAACCAAATATACACATTGTGTGTTTGATTAAGTTTTAAACAGGCTGACCAAATTTGGTGTAAATCGGACTACTATATCATATAGCTGCCATAGGAACGATCGGTTCGAAAACAACATTTAGTATGAAAAACTTTTTTGTTTCTCAAGATATCTCAACCAAATATACACATTGTGTGTTTGAATAAGTATTAAACAGGCTGACCAAATTTGGTTTAAATCGGACTACTATATCATATAGCTGCCAGACGGACAGACGGACAGACGGACAGACGGACATGGCTATATCGACTCAGCTCGTCGCCCTGATCAAGAATATATATACTTTATGGGGTCTAGTGAGGCTTCCTTCAATGCGTTACACATTTCGTGACAAAATTATAATACCCTCTGCAGGGTATAAAAATGCAGTAAGCTACGGTGGAGCAAGCTCGACAGTAGGAGACCCTGTACTTTTTGAGTGCAAAGCGTTCACTATAGATTGTTCTTTTATGTTGCGTACCAGAAATTTCGATAGATGGCGACACTACGAAGATTTTAGTTGATAAACATGGGTACCTACGTAAGTACCTACATTAGTACCCCTACCATGGGTACCTACGTAAGTACCTATTTAGTACCCTACCATGGGGACCTAGGTAAGTACCCACATTAGTACCCATACCATGGGTACACACGTAAGTACCTACATTAGTACTTCTACCATGGGTACCTACGTAAGTACCTACATAAGTACCCATACCATGGGTACCTACGTAAGTACCTACATTAGTACCACTAGTACCCTATCATGGGTACCTACGTAAGTACCTACATTAGTACCCATACCATGGGTACACACTGAGTACCTACATTAGTACTCTACCATGGGTACCTACGTAAGTACCTACATTAGTACCCCTACCATGGGGACCTACGTAAGTATCCTACATTAGTACCCATACCATGGGTACCTACGTAAGTACCTACATTAGTACCCCTATCATGGGTACCTACGTAATTACCTACATTAGTACCCCTACCATGGGTACCTACGTAAGTACCTACATTAGTACCCCTATCATGGGTACCTACGTAAGTACCTACATTAGTACCCATACCATGGGTACCTTCGTAAGTACCTACATTAGTACCCATACCATGGGTACCTACGTAAGTACCTACATTAGTACCCCTACAATGGGGACCTACGTTAGTACCTACATTAGTACCCCTACCATGGGGACCTACGTAAGTACCTACATTAGTACCCCTACCATGTGTACCTGCGTAAGTACCTACATAAGTACCCCTACCATGGGGACCTACGTAAGTACCTACATTAGTACCCCTACCATGGGTACCTACGTAAGTACCTACATTAGTACCCCTACCATGGGGACCTACGTAAGTACCTACATTAGTACCCCTACCATGGGGACCTACGTTAGTACCCAAATTAGTACCCATACCATGGGTACCTACGTAAGTACCTACATAAGTACCCCTGTCATGGGTAACTACGTAAGTACCTACATTAATACCCATACCATGGATACCTACGTAAGTACCTACATTAGTACCCCTATCATGGGTACCTACATTAGTACCCATACCATGGGTACCTACGTAAGTACCTACATTAGTACCCCTACCATGGGTACCTACGTAAGTACCTACATTAGTACCCATACCATGGGGACCTACGTAAGTACCTACATTAGTACCCCTACCATGGGGACCTACGTAAGTACATTAGTACCCATACCATGGGGACCTACGTAAGTATCCACATTAGTACCCATACCATGGGTACCTACGTAAGTACCTACATTAGTACCCCTATCATGGGTACCTACTACCTTTAGTACCCCTACCATGGGTACCCACGAAGTACCTACATTAGTACCCCTACCATGGGGACCTACGTAAGTACCTACATTAGTACCCATACCATGGGTACCTACGTAAGTACCTACATTAGTACCTATCAGGGTACCACGTAAGTACCTACATAGTACCTATCAGGTACCTACGTAAGTACCTACATTAATACCCATACCATGGATACCTACGTAAGTACCTACATTAGTACCCCTATCATGGGTACCTACGTAAGTACCTACATTAGTACCCCTACCATGGGTACCTACGTAAGTACCTACATTAGTACCCCTATCATGGGTACCTACGTAAGTACCTACATTAGTACCCATACCATGGGTACCTACGTAAGTACCTACATTAGTACCCCTACCATGGGTACCTACGTAAGTACCTACATAATACCCCTACCATGGGTACCTACATTAGTACCCCTATCATGGGTACCTACATAAGTACCCCTATCATGAGTTAATTAGACCCAGTTCTTTAAACAAGTAGAAATGGGTCTATTAAGTTTGTGCAAAAAAAATGTCCGTAACAGGCAGAAGGATCTCATAGATCTCAGAGACTATAAGAGCTAGAGACACCAAATTTGGCATGTAGGTTCATCTATATCTTGAATTGATCAAGTTTGTTTTAGAAATTGAAAAACAAAATTTTAAAGACGAATAACAAGAGAACCCTTAAAACTACCTTGATTTTTGGTATATATAATACTCACTATAGTCCAAACCTGTCCTGAGAATTTCATTCCAATCGGTTACGCACATTTGCACATACTTAATAGACCCTTTTGTTAGTAACAGACAAAAGAAGGCGAGGCAGATCCCGTAAGCTGATTAGCACCAACAGCCTAGCCAATGGCTAGAATTAGCTATGTCTGCCCGTATGAACAAATCAAAAGGGCGTCAGAGATGGTAAGACCTAGGAGCACCAAATTTGGTCTAAAGAATTCATACACTTGCAGGCGGATTAAGTTTATTTTTAATTTTGGATGCCACACCAACTTCGCCAATAAATAGGAAAAAATCCATATCTCCTCAATTATTAAACTGGAGGCTGGAGTTTTGGCATGATTAATACGTAGGGTTAGGCCACCGCTTAACTTTGATCACGATTGGATAATAAACACGAAAGATATTCATATAATATATACGTCAGCATGTTAACTCTGATTGCATGTAGATACAAGGAAGCTAAAAGCAATTTTTACCAGCACAGGATATTTTACAGTCGGGACCTCTGGAATGAAATCATATATTTTTATATTATTATTATTATTATTATTTTGATGAAACTTGGCATAAGAATGATTGGTTGAAAGCAGGGACAGTAATCGCTATAAGTTTTATTCAAAAAATTATATATAATAATTATTTTCGATTTTTATTAATAATCTCACAAAATAATGATTAATTTTAAGTTATATTTCAAAACTCAACCAACAATCGTTATGGCTGAGCAAAAAAATATAACTCAAAATATAGCGCAAACTAACTTTGGCGCGCCAAAGTTTGGATACCCTTGCAGTGCCCCGTGTCAGCCGCCAGATTTCTTACAAAATTTGTTAAATGTTGATTTTGAACCGATCGATCCTATGGCAGCTATATGATATAGTTGTCCAGATTTGGTAGAGATGTATGAAACTGTGTCAAACACACAATCTGTAAGTTTGGTTGAGATATATTGAGAAACAAAAAAGTTTTTCATACTAAATGTTGATTCCTGTGGCAGCTATATGATATAGTGATCATATAGCTAACTTTGGTTAGCTGATACAAATTTGGGTATTCAAAATATGAAAACATGCGTGTTTATGCAAAGCGAAGAGGTCGACATAAGTTAAGAGTCTTGGGTACCTACGTAAGTATCTACATAGGTACCCATGCCATGGGTACCTACGTAAGTACCTACATTAGTACCCCTATCATGGGTACCTACGTAAGTACCTACATTAGTACCCATACCATGGGTACCTACGTAAGTACCTACATTAGTACCCCTACCATGGGTACCTACGTAAGTACCTACATTAGTACCCATACCATGGGTACCTACGTAAGTACCTACATTAGTACCCCTACCATGGGTACCTACGTAAGTACCTACATTAGAACCCATACCATGGGTACCTACGTAAGTAACTACATTAGTACCCCTACCATGGGTACCTACGTAAGTACCTACATTAGTACCCCTACCATGGGGACCTACGTAAGTACCCACATTAGTACCCATACCATGGGTACCTACGTAAGTACCTACATTAGTACCCCTATCATGGGTACCTACGTAAGTACCTACATTAGTACCCATACCATGGGTACCTACGTAAGTACCTACATTAGTACCAATACCATGGGTACCTACGTAAGTACCTACATTAGTACCCCTATCATGGGTACGTACGTAAGTACCTACATTAGTACCCCTACCATGGGTACCTACGTAAGTACCTACATTAGTACCCCTACCATGGGTAACTACGTAAGTACCTACATTAATACCCATACCATGGGTACCTACGTAAGTACCTACATTAGTACCCCTACCATGGGGACCTACGTAAGTACCTACATTAGTACCCCTATCATGGGTAACTACGTAAGTACCTACATTAATACCCATACCATGGATACCTACGTAAGTACCTACATTAGTACCCCTAGCATGGGTACCTACGTAAGTACCTACATTAGTACCCCTAGCATGGGTACCTACGTAAGTACCTACATTAGTACCCCTACCATGGGTACCTACGTAAGTACCTACATTAGTACCCCTACCATGGGTACCTACGTAAGTACCTACATTAGTACCCCTATCATGGGTACCTACGTAAGTACCTACATTAGTACCCCTACCATGGGTACCTACGTAAGTACCTACATTAGTACCCCGACCATGGGGACCTACGTAAGTACCTACATTAGTACCCCTAGCATGGGTACCTACGTAAGTACCTACATTAGTACCCCTATCATGGGTACCTACGTAAGTACCTACATTAGTACCCCTATCATGGGTACCTATCATGAGTTAATTAGACCCAGTACTTTAAACAAGTACAAATGGGTCTATTAAGTTTGTGCAAAAAAAATGTCCGTAACAGGCAGAAGGATCTTATAGTCTCATATATCTCAGAGACTATAAGAGCTAGAGACACCAAATTTGGCATGTAGGTTCATCTATATCTTGAATTGATCAAGTTTGTTTTAGATTTTTGCCACGCCCCCCTCCACCCCTAGAAATTGAAAAACAAAATTTTAAAGACGAATAACAAGAGAACCCATAAAACTACCTTGATTTTTGGTATATATAATACTCACTATAGTCCAAACCTGTCCTGAGAATTTCATTCCAATCAGCTACGCACATTTGCACATACTTAATAGACCCTTTTGTTAGTAACAGACAAAAGAAGGCGAGGCAGATCCCGTAAGCTGATTAGCACCAACAGCCTAGCCAATGGCTAGAATAAGCTATGTCTGCCCGTATGAACAAATCAAAAGGGTGTCAGAGATGGTAAGACCTAGGAGCACCAAATTTGGTCTAAAGAATTCATACACTTGCAGGCGGATTAAGTTTATTTTTAATTTTGGATGCCACACCAACTTCGCCAACAAATAGGAAAAAAGCCATATCTCCTCAATTATTAAACTGGAGGCTGGAGTTTTGGCATGATTAATACGTAGGGTTAGGCCACCGCTTAACTTTGATCACGATTGGATAATAAACACGAAAGATATTCATATAATATATACGTCAGCATGTTAACTCTGATTGCATGTAGATACAAGGAAGCTAAAAGCAATTTTTACCAGCACAGGATATTTTACAGTCGGGACCTCTGGAATGAAATCATATATTTTTATATTATTATTATTATTATTATTTTGATGAAACTTGGCATAAGAATGATTGGTTGAAAGCAGGGACAGTAATCGCTATAAGTTTTATTCAAAAAATTATATATAATAATTATTTTCGATTTTTATTAATAATCTCACAAAATAATGATTTATTTTAAGTTATATTTCAAAACTCAACCAATAATCGTTATGGCTGAGCAAAAAAATATAACTCACAATATAGCGCAAACTAACTTTGGCGCGCCAAAGTTTGGATACCCTTGCAGTGCCCCGTGTCAGCCGCCAGATTTCTTACAAAATTTGTTAAATGTTGATTTTAAACCGATCGTTCCTATGACAGCTATATGATATAGTTGTACAGATTTGGTAGAGATGTATGAAACTGTGTCAAACACACAATCTGTAAGTTTGGTTGAGATATTTTGAGAAACAAAAAAGTTTTTCATACTGAATGTTGTTTTCGAACCGATCGATCCTATGGCAGCTATATGATATAGTAGTCCGATTTACACCAAATTTGGTATCAATGTATAAAACTATACCAAACACACAATCTGTGAGTTTGATTGAGATATCTTGACAAACAAAAAAGTTTTTCATACTAAATGTTGATTTTAAACCGATCGTTCCAATGACAGCTATATGATATAGTTGTCCGATTTGAGCCAGATTTGGTAGAGATGTATGAAACTGTGTCAAACACACAATCTGTAAGTTTGGTTGAGATATATTGAGAAACAAAAAAGTTTTTCATACTAAATGTTGATTCCGAACCGATCGTTCCTGTGGCAGCTATATGATATAGTGATCCGATCTGGCCGGTTCCGACATATGTACTGCGTGCAGTAAAAAGACGGACGTGTACCAAGTTTCATCAAGATAGCTTCAAAACTGAGAGACTAGTTTGCATAGAAACAGACAGACGGACATACAGACGGACTTGGATATATCGACTCAGCTCATCGCCCTGATCAAGAATATATATACTTAATGGGGTCTGACACGCTTCCTTCAATGCGTTACAAACTTCATGACAAAATTATAATACCCTCTGCAAGGGTATAAAAATAATAATTATTTTGTGAGTTTTATTTTTTGCTCAGCCATAACGATTATTGGTTAAGTTTTGAAATATAACTTAAAATTAATCATTATTCCTGAACCCTTGATCACTGAAGAATCAGTATTATGTGAACTCAATTTAATTAAACCAGTATTCTCCCCAGGCCCCGACGGGTTGCCAGGATGCGTACTTAGGTACTGCGCTGGCTCTTTATATCTACTTTTACATAGACCATTTACTTTATCTGTTGCATCTTGCTCATTTCCTTCTCTTTGGAAGGAATCACATATCATTCCGTTACACAAAAGTGGCCCTAAGAGTTGCGTTAACAACTACAGGCCAATTTCAAAAATGTCTGCTACACCTAAACTTTTTGAGAAAATTATTACTTCAGAGCTTACTCATTTTTGTAGTTCCATAATTTCACCTTACCAACATGGTTTTGTGAAACATAGATCTACAACCACAAACCTGCTCGAATTTTCCTCTTTAGTGATCAAGGGCTTTAAAAATAAAATGCAGACTGATGTTATTTATACCGACTTCAGTAAAGCATTTGACTCTGTTAACCACTGTCTTCTAATTAATAAATTGAATTTAATTGGATTTCCATATAATCTTCTTATATGGTTATCCGATTACCTTACTAACAGAACTCAAAACGTTGTCTTTAAGTCGGCTATTTCGAGGCCCGTCTTGGTAACGTCTGGTGTTCCTCAGGGTAGTCATCTTGGACCTCTGCTTTTTAACCTCTTTATTAACGATCTTCCCTCTATTATTCTACACTCTAACATTTTAATGTATGCTGATGATGTGAAGTTGTGTCTGTCATTTACGGACAGTTCCTGCTCTGATTTACTGCAAGCAGACCTGGCACGCTTTTATAAATGGTGCAAATTTAATTTACTGAATCTTAACTGTCCTAAATGCAAGGTTATGTCTTTCTATAGACACCTGCATCACATCATCAATTATACTCTTGATTTGGTACCCCTTACTAGAGTAGATGAAGTAAATGATCTTGGTATTCTCCTCGACCATAGACTGAAGTTTGATACACATGTTGCTTTAACGGTCAGTAGGGCGACTCAAGTTCTAGGGTTCATCAAACGATGGGCAAAGGAATTTGATGACTCTTATACGACAAAATTACTTTATGTATCTCTTGTTCGTCCGATTCTAGAATATGGTTCGTGTGTTTGGTCTCCACAATACTCTAACCACCAGGATCGTATTGAATCTGTCCAAAAAAATTTCTATTATTTGCTTTACGCGGTTTTAACTGGGTTTCAGGCTTTAATTTACCCCCGTATACTATTAGACTTCTTTTAATTAATCTAAATTAGTTGCTGGCGAAATTGATTCTTCTTATTTATTGAGTCAAATAAATTTCTCAGTTCCTGCCAGGTCTACCCGTAATTATGTACCACTGTCCCTTAATCGTTGTACTAATAACTATTCCCTGCATGAACCCTTTCGATTGCTCTGTACGGATTATAATAGACTTTACAATGTCTTCAATGCAGATGCCTCAATTTTTACTATTAAAAAATTTATCTTATTCTCTCTAACTCATAATAACCAACGCTAACATCATAGCAGACCTGATTGGGTTTTTCTTGGGTTTTCCCAATCCCCGCAACGAATGTTGGGTCTGAGTAATTGATCTTAAATTTGAACTTGCCCATTATATATATATATATATTTTTGTTTTTTTTTTCTATTTATTTTTACATTAAAGCATTTAACTTTTAATATTTTTTATCTATAATGTAACTAAAAACTTACCTGTCGATTGCACATAGTCGACATTAAATAAATAAATAAATAAATAAATAATTTAAAAATTTATAATAATTGTGAAAATGCATAGTTCATCCTTTGAGAACAATTTTGGTACATTTCTTGATTTTTCAAAGTAACTAAAAGTGTATTTATAATCATATTTACCGTCCAGCATTATTTACCGTCCCTGGTTGAAAGTATACCTTTAGTATGAAACTTTTGTGAAGATGTTTGTTGAGACATTTTACCCAAACTCGCAGATTGTACGTTATGTGCAACCTGACTTAATTGGATCCGAATCGGGAACGACATATTTTTTCTTTTTTTAATTTTAGTCATAACATTTTCGCATCAAGTCCCAGGTATAAGGGACGTCATTTAAATTACCATTTACGATAAGATCTATTTTTTTGGTTAGATTGTTATCGACGTGTATATAAAAGTGACATGCAATACTCAGCAGTCACTGTAAATTACATAATTTGGATCTTAACCCGAATAGCTCTGAATGAGATGTACTTGTAGTATAGAGAGAAAGTTTTGGCGACTTTTGCCTTAGAAAACTTTGCACTTGGCAGAAAAGAGTAAGAGGTGAGTGGTTAGAGGCAGTTTTTATGTTTCTCTAGTGCAAAATGAGTTAAAAATTATTAAAAACCCAAGAAAGAGGAACAGGTGGGAACAGAGAAAGAGGCAACAACGCCCACACGCACTCGCAACAGTTTTCAGTTATGCGGGTAAAAAAAGAAGGAAAGTCGTGCTGTGGTCCGGAAGTTGGCGTTGCTTTAGCTTTGGCCAACTTCAAGATGGCCAACGCACTCGCCTTTTACTTTCTTGGCACTTTATTTTAATTTTTTGCGGAGCCGTTGCATGCTGTAAACTTTGTTGCTACCACTTTTCTATGCAGGTTGCTGTGGAAATTGTGGCTAAGTAGAAATTACTTTAGCTTGTGGCTTGTTCGCTTTCTTTTCCATCGGGTCGGTTGACCAACTCTCCAGAAAGCTAGGAAGAATGAGAATGAGTCTGCTGATGCCCTTACCAAGATTTATGATGGGAAGAAAACTTAGGATCTCATCCAGACCGTAATATGGGCAACTGTTTTGTAAATGTTTCCTTTTTATTTTAGAATGCACAGACCCCATTGTTGAGTGTGTACATTTGTAAAATGCTCTTGTCCCTTTGCTAATTTATGCTCTTAAGTCTTTATTTAGTTGCACTTCGGGTTAACAACATCTTTTACAAGGCTTAATTTTGTTGCGTGTCGACATTGTTAACGCGGTAAAAGTATAATGTGAACTGAATTACTAAAGTGAAGAGATCGCCTCCCTCAGAACTTTGACAGCTTGTTGATACAGGGTTGTATCCTTAAGATCCTCATTCAAGTCGAGGAACTTTTCCAGCTTTTCATGATGGATTCGAATCTGTCGAGAGTTCTCCGCCAATAAGAGCTGAAAGTCACGGATGTGACACACATGCTCCAGCTTCTTGTGAGTAGTGGCGAAGTGCTTGACAGATATGCAAAAACGTTTCTCCTCGATTGCGATCTGATCTAGATGGAAATTCTGTCGATTCAGAAGAAACGACAAGGAATTGATTAAGTCTTTCATATCACGACTACGTACATCATTCATGTTTTTCGTTATGATTAAATATATCGTAATATTAAAAGTGGTTTTAAAATTTCAATCAAGTGATTTTGTATTTTGGATATTGTTTAAAGTCAAACAAATTATGGCCTGCTAGCTAACTACATACAATTGACACAAACGTAAACTTCTCAATTGTTTAAATGCAATTTGAAGTTTGTTTCAATCGCAATAAAAAAAACATTAGCATACAAAGTAAAGAAAATGAAATACAAACAACATACATATTGCATCCAGAAAAGTGAAGCAAAACTAACTTTTATCAAACTAGCAACCATGCCAAGGAGTAGAGTTAAAATAAGTTGAACTGTAATCAAGGTAACAAACAGCAAAATGACACGACCACAAATTTATAACGATAAAACTGAAAACAGTTAAGCCTGGTGGACAGACAAAATTGCATTTAGTTATGAATAAAAAACACACGGAACAACTTTCAATGCCAAACTGACTTTCTAATCTTGCGCTTAAACTGTCCAAGTGTAATAAGCAAAAGTATAATCTGATAATTATATAAATGCATTCTGTACATGAATTATGGGAAACGAATGTAAATTTAAGTGGTCAGCTATTTAGATGCATTGATGATAATCAGAAATCTATTACAATTGGTTGTCTACTTTGATTTCCAATCTTCACCTTGGTTTCTCTAAAATATAGTTGTAATATATATCCAGCAATCCATCATAAGCATAGTTTATGACGCAATTTACCAAAGCAGAATATATCATGATGATTGAATAATCATCATCTATTATTGCGTCACTCAAGTGGCTGACATTCTGCAGTTGCCATATGACATGTTTTAAACTGCAACTGAATGAAAGTTTCTGTGGATTGCCAGTGGTAATGGAAAAACGTGATTGATGCGTGATTTATATGCTTTTAAGCTATTAGGTCAAGAATAATACCAAATATTCTAATTAGGGATGGGCGTGTTGCCCATGCCCCTGCCACGATTGTTACAATTACCGCCATTATTCAGACACATTTATTGATTGTAAGCGTTATTCAATATGCTAATTGTTTTATAAGCCGTAATCAGTTGAGAGGAGCTTGCCACCGTCAAACAAATAACCGCAAAAGTTAAGTAAATATAAGAAACAAACATAAAGCCACAAAGAATACAATGAATTGAATCATGTTTCATGCACATATGTGAGTGTGTGTATTTCAATTGGGTCAAGCGGAAGTACCGCCAAATTCATTTCCACTTTTAGTTTAGCCGCAAGTATTGCAAACTTTGTTTCGATTCAGAATGGGAAATTGTTAAAGTAAAAATATTTTAATATTGGTAAATATACTTCATAAACAATGAAGTTATATGAAAGACAAACTTGAAGATAATTATCTCATTTTCTTGACTAAAAGTTAAGGATTATTCCCATCTGACAGAATGCTTTTACCAAAGTCAATTTCCGTTACAAATGAGATTTTATTTTGTCAGCAGGAATCTTTGCAATTATTTACAATAAATAAACTTCGACTTCAAACCAGACCATCTGAATACCCATGTAAAAATGTATGAAAATTTGTTGCCATCAATTAATTTTCCTTAATTGAATAGATTCAGGAGTGAAATTCAATTTAAGACATATTTAAAGACAGAATAACCACAGTCAGGATCTTGTGGTGTCTGCCAATTCTCCAATTCTGGAGCTGTTTATGACATTTGTTAGCCTGCAAGAAAATGCAGACAGTGCACTGGAGTTGACAATTTACTCTATTCAAATGTGGCTTAAATGTTTAGTTAATCGTCTAATTACACATTAGTTTAACCTTTTAATATAATATAGTATTATATATATATTATAATAGCTTTTAAAATTGATCAATTGATGTAACTATGCGTCGTCTTCAATGTACTTGCGATAAGATTACAATATATTTAAATAGAAGGAAATCTCTATTTTACAAAACTAATTGCAAGATGTATGCTTTGTTTGTTAGGCTTAATAAGAGTAAATTTAAAGTATTATAAAATTTTTCTATTATTAATCACTGTAAATATCTTTAGAATTTGGTTTAACATTAATTTCAATTCATATGTATATAAACATACTCGAAGCTTGAAGTTGCTTGGAATGAAAGCAGGAGAACACAGAACAATTGCAAATGGCCTTAGATAATAATTTTGAGTCTATTAATTACAATTACCCTGTGGCTACCTAACAATTATGCAACTTTGTCAATTTACCAAGCAGTCGATTATCCATAGCTGAGGTAAAACAACTACAACAACTACTTGCATCGAATACCCGGTGGCAACACACACTGCATGTGGCTACACATACATAAGTGTGTGCGTGTGTGTGTGTGTGTCTGACACGGTTGTTAGGATGATAGGATATACTTGAATCGATTACTTGAGTGTGTGCTCCTGGAAATGCAACAAAAGGCTGGCATATTTGCCAAAAGCCAATTGTCAATATGTATTTGCTATTAAAGATACAATTGAAAACGAAGTGAAGTCAAGCCGAGTCAGAAACTTAAATTTAATCATGAGTACTCATAGTTGAACCCCGTAGAGTTGAAGTTACAATTGCCAGTCATAAATCGACGACAATTTAAGAGGCAACTCTCAGTCCGCATCAATGTTTGTTAAACAGTGAAAACAAAAGATATATCTAGTACACTCTACTATGATTATTTCTTGTCGTCTTAATATATGAAATATACAGCTCAGTATCCAGATAAAGCGTTACAATTTGTATTTCTTAATAAATTAAATTATCTAACATTACACTTGAAGATGTGCTACACCGTGTGGGTTACTTAATTTGTGCTGACATTAATTTTATAATTACTTGGGAAATTCATTTTCAGCTTAAGTCTTCTGTACAAATACCAAAATTGATGTAAGCTTTCTAAACACACTTCCTTCCGTATTAAACACATAAAAGCACTTAAGCTTAAAGCAGGCCTTAAGCATTGCGTACACAATAGTATAAAAAAGGCTACTAAAGTAGAACATGTATTAAAAGCATAAACGAAATTAAGGTAAGTTTTGCCAAATAAGATACTGCAAGAATAATATTAATAGTTTTTTTCGTTAAATTTCGGATCACATGTGTATCTGTATTTAACCGGATTAATTTTATACTAAATATTAATCTTTTAGGTAATGAAACAATATTTTGGAAAACTATAGAATATTTTATTGTTTATGATAATAAAAATGTGTAATACTTCTTTCTGATTTTTGATATGAATTGTATTAATATAAAAATATAGCGCAAGCTAACTTTGGCGCGCCAAAGTTTGAATACCCTTGCAGTACCCTGCGTAAGCCGTCAGATTTTTTACAAAATTTGTTAAAGGTTGATTTCGAACCGATCGTTCCTATGGCAGCTATATGATATAGTAGCCCGATTTACACCAAATTTGGTCAGCTTGTTTAAAACTTAATCAAACACATAATGTGTATATTTGGTTGAGATATCTTGAGAAAGAAAAAGTTTTTCATACTAAATGTTTATTTCCAACCGATCGTTCCTATGGCAGCTATATGATATAGTTATCCGATCCGGCCGGTTCCGACATATGTACTGCGTGCAGCAAAAAGACGGACCTGTACCAAGTTTCATCAAGATAGCTTAAAAACTGAGAGACTAGTTTGCATAGAAACAGACAGACAGACGGACAGACGGACATACGGACAGACGAACAGACGGACATGGCTATATCGACTCAGCTCGTCGCCCTGATCAAGAATATATATACTTTATGGGGTCTGACACGCCTCCTTCAATGCGTTACAAACTTCGTGACAAAATTATAATACCCTCTGCAAGGGTATAAAAATAGAAAGATTACTTCTAGTGTTTTAAAATGTAATTTAATATGGATTATTAAAATCCCTTTTTAGCAGCTTTTAAGCAACTAATTTATCTTAATAATATACTGCTTCCGAATAATAAATTAATAAACAAGCATAGAACCAACTTTGTCTTACCCACCATGAAATTTTATGAGGGATTGAAATTGGATGCGATTATCTCTTTAACGCAGCAGCTAACGGCATTGTAAAAAAAAACACACATTTTGAAAGGAACTAAATACACTAAAACACTTAAGTATTTGTATCAGATTTCAGTGATTATACTTAATTTGTAATGTATAGTTTGCCACTGAAAATTTATCCGATGCTGCTGAATCATCCGCATTTAGACCTCTTGTTTTTTCATTTGTGAGTTTGTATGCCTAGACACTGCAAATGAGTGATACATGTGTGTGGAAGTGAGTGTAAGAAAAAAGCGCAGCAAAGCGTTAAGCCGTTAGTCGTGCTACAGCAAAAGCAACAGCTGCTGACGACACCTTGCAAGAGTTGTTACTGTAAAGTGCTAGACAGAGAAAAAGCGTCACAAGGCTGACGTTGCTAATGCCACAATACGTGTTTGTCCATGTGTGTGTGTGTGTGTTGTCGCTTTGCATACACACATGCATTGTGGTTAAGCAATTTGCACCAAACGAAATGAAAGTACTAAGCGCATTGGCCGTCACATCTATCTGCCACCTCACACATACATATGTACATACCCACAAAGCCATAGACACATAGATACTTACATATCGGTATGTGTGCAGCAGGTGCGATATGGCAAAAGCTGTCGTATAACTTCATGTCTGTGGGGTCCTTTTTTGCCTTCTGTCCTGTGGCTTGCGCTAAATTTCATAATTCTTGTCGGCGACTGCGGCTGTTGCTCCGCCTCCGCCTCCGCCTCCGCCTCCATCTCCTGCTGCTCATGGTTGTCTCTCAGTCACGTGTCATTCATATCGCGCCATAAACAAAAACGGCTGCAATGTCCAACCATCCAGCGCTGAGAAGAACACAGTTACTGCTCCTCCGATCCTTTGGCGTTGCCGTTGCCGTTGACAGCCGCATCGTTTGTTACTTGTTCGCCTTATTTCGATTTATTTTTATGTGTGCATTTCCTTCTGCACTTTACATTTGATTTTTCCTATATTTTTCCATTTTTTTCAGCTCAACCCTCAGACTTGTTAACTGAAAATATTTTCTCATGCGAAAAATGCATGACAAGCTTTGCAGGCAGCGAGACGCATTGAAAAGCGAGTGGGATGGTGGCAAAGGGTGCGGGTAGAAGTGGGGACGGGAGTGTGGGTTTAGATGGCTGGCTTTAGATGCCAAATAGTCTGGGATAGGAGAAGGCGTGGGTGATACGTGTAGTCTGTCCGGTCTGTTTATCCTGCAGGTGTATCGATTTGTATACATGCGTGAACTTGATGAAGTGTTTGAGAGCAAATGTTTCCAAAGGATTGCTGCTAACAATTTTTCAGCATTAGTCTGACACCTAAAAGATATGAGTTGTATAAACAATTTAGTTGAATAGTTTATACAGTTGCAATTTTGATTAAAAATGCCAAGCTTGTAATTGCTTAAAGCTAGCTTGTACGATCTGAAAATACGTACACATATAAACTTAGACAAAAATTTTGGTCATACAACAGTTGAGAAATGTTTACAAAACTGATTTAAAAATATTAAATTTTTACCTTTCACCTATTTGAAATGAAATACATAAATTTTTTTAGAATAATGTAAAATAAATTAAGTAATGTAAAATAAATTAAATTAAATGTTTACTCTCTTAAAATACCATGTACGATTTCTAAATTCGTAGTTATACTTAGTTAAATATACTGCTCACCTAAAATGTAAGATTTTGATCAACAATTTAATTGTTTATATCGTTGAAAATAAAATGAATAATATATTGAATGTAAAGTTAATAATTGCTTTAAAGCTGCACATTTAAACTATGTACCTTGTATGATCTATAAATTCGTATTTATAGTTAAATATTTTGGCCATTTGCTCAGGCAGAAAAAAGCAACGCAGCCAAAGTGAGGACTGGCAAACCTTTTGTTAAAAACTCACAGTAATTGATCGGAAATGAAAACAAAAACAAAAACTGAAAACGTTTAATTAAATATGCAATGTGAATTAGCCTATAAAAAATACAAAAACGAAAAATCAACAGCCAATTGCCAGCGCTATATCAATGGTAAATATATACAGAAATAAAAAGAGGGAGAACGGCAACAACAGCATAACAGCAAACACAATTGAAACTTTGCCACGTTTGGAATATTTAAACGGGGCAAACGGAAAGTGAAGAAAAAAAGTTGCATCAGACTGATATAAACAATTATTAAAAGCAACCCTCGACTGGATGAGGCCAGGCAATATCCATAACAATGGGGCAGCGGCTGCTGATTGTGGACCCACAATCCCTTCCCTTCCCTTCCCTTCACTTCCTTACGACTCCCCCTTGGCCAAATAATTAAGCCTGGCATTCATTAACCAAACTTGGACGGGGCGTTACAATACGATTGAGAAAAGTTGCGGCCACTTTTGTTGCATTGTTGTGTGATGCAAAAACAAAAGTTATACATTTATATAAATATATACATATGTACGTATATTTATAAGTGTGTGTGTGTGTCTAGGCACTATCGTCAGATGGAGCAGCAAGGGGGCTTTTGATGCCATGTAAATGCCTTCAGTTAACTAAAAGCGTTGCATACTTTTATTTTGCCCTTTCCATTGACCATATTGAATTAATGTATCCCCTGCCAATGGATGCCGAAAATTGCAAACTGGCACTAAACTTGGCCCTGTCGGCAAGTCAAATCAGTTGTTAAATTAAGCAAAAAATATTCAGAGTTTATTTACATATGTGTGTTAGGCTTCTACATCCAATTAAAGAAGTTTGTCTGCAGAGGATGGATTAGTTATGTCTAAAAGTCTGTTAATTATATAGTTATGATTTCTAGCACAGACTACTTAATAATTCAGTTTCCTATAAAGGAATGCTAAAATATGATGTAAAGTATATAAATGGTGAATCGACTTATGACTTCTATTACAAATAGTATTAAAAATACTAGCTATGTACAGGAACAGATGATTTCCTATTCAGAAGGTTTTTAAATGCTTCATTTTATTGTGTTCATCTTTTTTATCTACAAATGTTATTCAGTCACAAGAGATAAAAAAAGGAAAAACACCAAAATAAATGCAACACTTGTCTGGGGTCTTAAAGCAGCCACTAGACTAGCCACTACTAACAGAAGTTTTGAAAACTTCAAAAACTCGGCAAACAAAGTGTTGAATATGCAATGAAAGAACCAAGAACTGGACTGAACAGGACATAGCAAAAGCTGGCCGAAAGGACTTACAAATGTGTGTAGATTGTCCGAGGCGGTCAAGGGTTTATCAGAGGCAAAGCTTTATGTTACGGCTAGTACGAGTGCCTGCAACAATGGAAAGCAACTTGGCACTTTGCTTAGCTCCCAAATGTACAACAAACACTTGGTTAGTAGCTGGTCACAGTGGAGCCTCAAGTTGATGGTCGCATAGATAAGTAAATGCTGAATGTTCAATCATCAAAAAACGCCCTTTGTGGGGGTTATTAATGCCACGTTATCAACAGCGGGTCTGCAACTGTGGCCCATAAGTTCCATTGCTAATAAATTTCATGGTTCTCCATGGACAACAGCATCAGCATCAACAGCAGCTGCAGCAGCAACTGGAGAATTCTTGCATGTTCGCTGGCTGCATAAAAAGCCAAGAAATTAGCATAATTTCAGGCGCTGCGACGAACAACAACACTTGCGGCCACAGATAAGGCGCAAAATGAACGCGACTTCTATATGTATGTGTGTGTGTATGAGTGTGTGTGTCGAGTCTCTTTGTGTGTGTGTGTGCGTCTCTTGTTATTTCGGATGCATCGTGTTCAACTTGCGTCATATGTGAGCCACTGGCTGCATTTGAGCTTTTTTGCGCTTGGCCATGAAGTTGCTTGCTTCCTTGCAACATGTGGCATAGACAACATACGTACGAAGATACATACATACTTGCATCCATATGATTTACATAAATGCTCAAAAGCGACACGTAGCTTGATTCAAGATCTAGAACTACATATGGGAAGGGCTTAAATTAGTTGAAATCTTGACTACTCTCAAATTACAAATTAAAAAATCCATAAAGGCTAGAGTGGACTATACTCTGTAAAAAGTACATATACTTATAATTTCAAGCGTCTTTGTATTTTTTTATACCATTGATCCGATCTGATAAAAATTGTCTGTTGAATAACTTGCTAGATAATAGTACGAACTATGTTAGATGAACTTTTCAGATATAAGATATATAGTAGAGTATAGTTATCGAAACTGATAGTGAAATCGACATTTTTGACCTATTTTATTAGAGTCAGGGGATATAAACATAGTAAGCACATATTTACCATTTATAAATTTGTCATACTTTATTATTTTTAGTTCCACTTAAATTTTCGGATCAGAATTATTTTTCAAAATCCACATAAGCAATAGAAAAGGTCGATGCCTATCCACTTGAATTAAATCTCGAGCCTGCGATGAACCAACACCCGGAATCTTCGTCGAATACGTTTCGACCATATGTCGACGTGCTGCCCCATGTTGAGCCCACTGGTTGCATAAAGAGTACACGCCAGTCGGCGATGGAGTTCATTTGCCACAACAATTGCTGCTCCTGCCACTCGTAGAGCGTACAGTGCCACGCCCATATACGCTGGTGCGAAAGGTAACTGTTGTTGGCACCCACGTTCTCCGGTACGTAACCCGGAACAGCAATTTGTTTGTGAGACGACACCTTCTTCAGAATTTTCAACGTACTCGGTTGGCACGCAACGACCAACATAATAATATTGGAAGTGCATTTAATTACAATCAGGATGATTGGTTGTCAAGTAATGATCAGTCCGTGATTTCCAGCTCAAGTTTATTGCAAATGCAATCAGAGTCCAGAGCTCAACAACTAATGATTCAATCTAATCCTGAAAAAAGTTCAGTATTAGGATGGTTCAACTGGAAGATATATCTTGGAATGATATGCATTATTGTAGTACAGGCTTTGCTGAAACTTTCATTTCAAGAGATGTACAATATGAGCTAAGGGCCTACTTACTAACTGTCCATCAAGCAGAATCTTAAAATTGCAATAGTTATGATTCACAATACATTTGCAATATAACTGGAAATGGTTTATATTAAATAAAATTTACTTAAACATATGGAAATACTTACTAGAAATCTATTGTTATTAAATATTATAATGATTTGCTAATTATAAAATGGAAAAACATTTACTTTTACTCTCTTCTCGTTGGATGGTACATACAAATATTATATTATATTATACTAAATATATAAAAGTGTTAATATATTTAAAAATGATCTTTGTATCCTACATATATCGTATTATACTCCGTTTTCTACTCTAGGGAGTAGTTGCTTAGCTTCCATGGACTTCGTTATTCCCACTATCATACAATCTGTCGGTCCAAACTCAAAGATAATATGTGATATGCGAGATTCTACCTTGATTACAGGGTATCACTTCGATGACTAACATCTCTACAACTTGAAGTGAAATAACTTGCCGACACTGGCAGTGCCTTCCCGCATATAAGGCCAGCTGCTGCTTGATTTTCTTTTAGCCAATTAACTTTTTGGCAAACGCATATGTACGTATTCGTATTACTTATTCATATCGATGTATATTGTGCTTATTAAACGCTTCAGCTTGACTACCAGAGGAACCAAAGGAACCAGGAGGAGTCAAGTTCATACAGCAAGCAATCGTGAAAACAATTCATTTGCTTGCTACTCAGATGCTCAGCTTCTCAGCTGGCTATTCCCAAAGCTGCGTCATCATCTTGTATACACCATCTGTGCATTTACTTGTGTAGAGTGTGTAGAGGCCAAGATGCGCAATTGCTTCATAATTCAAAGTGGCAACACTTTTGCTGGAAACTGTAAACTCAACTCGACAGAAGGCCGCGCTGAGAAAATGAATGATAGGAATCATCTCCCCAGACATTTTACCGACATTCTAATACGTGATATATACATAAAGCTGACACCAGCGTTATACCAAAAATGAATTGAAACGTCAGTGGCAGTCGGGGTGCTTTTCTTCGTGTTGCATTTGCTGGGAGTTGTAAATAATTGCCCATGGTCACAAGGGGCGTATGAGCAACTTGGCGAGTAATTTACTTTGATCAACTTAAATGCTGACATTAAGAATGGCTATGGCAATGCCACGCCCATTTGCCCAATACTGACCACTGCTTGCACATTTATTTCGGGTCACACTTGAGCCACTCGAGACTTGGCACTAATTAAATTTGCTCGTTAGCTAATTTAAATGCCAGTAAACTTTTGTTGTAACTACTTTCATTTTATATATCCACTTTGGTACAATTAATTGCAGCATGTTGGCATAAATTAAGCACTGCCTTTGTCCTGCTCAGTGCCACTTGGTATGCATACGAGTACGTATGTAATCCAAGAGTAAGGATTAACCAGAGCCCCTTTTAGCAATTGTTCTTGCTGTCTGCATACTCGTACTCTTGATTCCTTACCTCCCTCCCTTTGGCATTTGCTGTTAGTTTCCCAATAAGGGGATACAATTGAGAACTATTATGTGAAGCATGCACCACCCGATGCATGCTTTAGCTTTGTAGCTTTGAAGAGCACATACTAATGCTGCCCAGCTTTTCCGAGAGGAAAACACGAATTGAAGAACATTTCTTTTATTTACTTTAAATTAAAGGTATACTGCTAGGTTGTTGCTTGCACTTATATATTGTTCATTGTAAGACCATTCTTGTGAACATTAGTCCTGGTCCAAATTGCAACAAATTAACTGTTCCACCTAGCAACATACGCATTAGCAACCGCCACAACAACCGCTGTTGCAGCTTCCACAGCAGCTACCACATATCCCGCTCAATGATTCACAAGGCCAACAACAACCCAGAATCATCATGTGTAAATGTTCTAAGAATAAATAAATTGAAAAACAAGGAAATATATTACAGATATAAATAATTTATTTTTACCTTTTTAAACCGGACCAATGAACATTTCAAAGCTTTGTTCAACAAAATGTAGTGTAGCTCTTTTAAACAGGAATGCGCTGGTTGAAAAAAGGTTGATCGACTTTTCGATTTAATTTGATTATCTTATTTTATACTGGTTAGATTCCTTTTATAATTTCATAATTTTCACAAAGAAAATATTATCAAAGTTACGACAGCCTTGACAGTTCATGTGTGGTTGTTCATATGATTATATATTACTTAAAATTAACCAGATAAAATACTAGTTGATTAGTCTGACCACAATTAGTAAGTCCACTATAACACACAAAAACTAGAATACTTTTCCCCACTCTTGCTACATTTACCAATTTAATACATATGATATAGATACCGTGACATAGATACCTTGAAGGCTTGTCTTATTTTAAAACCCAATTTGGTAATCGGGCAATGAAACACTTATTATCATACATCAAACTATTTATTATCTTACATCAAACTATTTATTTTTGTAGAGAGAAGCTTTGTCATCATATTAGAAAGATTTTGCAGTAGAGGTTTGTGTTGTCTATGGTCCGGTCGTTATACATTGAAATAGGTCATGTACCTAGCAACAACCTCCACATCCGCCATAGCAACCGCTATAGCAACCGCCACAACAGCCTCCGTAGCAGCCATCACAAGGTCCGCTCAGAGATCCACAAGGCCAACCGCATCCGAGGATCATCATGTGCAAATGTTCTGTGAGGTTATAAAATAAATATACTTTTTTTAAAATTTATTAAATATGTATACCTTTTTGAACCGGACCGATAAACATTTTGTCGAGTAAATTTATAGAAAAATTTAGATGGTGCTTAGAAAGGCTCTGTAGTAAGACTGAAGTTAGGGAATGCTGAAAGCACTGAGATCGAAACGAGAAACGATTGATTTTTCAAAGCTGTTTTGATTCAATTTTAATTTTTAATTATTTTAACACGCTTCCTATTAAATTATTTAATACCGAAGAGTTTATCCCCATTTTACGACTATCAATTGATGAAAACATCGTAGAAATATATATGGGATATCAGTAGTACCAACAGCCAGCCAACTTCACCTTAATACTTAAAACACATTTCAAAAATATAGGATCAGTTGGGAGTGCCCCACCGTGAAATACTCTGTGCAGGTTTCAAATGTACCACAATCTTATCTCCTTCTTGTTTTGTTTTTTGAATACCATCCGTGTTTATTTCTTTCTTCCCTGTTACATACTTTTACTATTTAGCAAACATAATATGTATACCCGAATAGGGAATAAAAAAACGAATTGGTAATTTTTATAGAAGCAAAGTTATCGATAAGTCGCTAGCATCTCTTCTTCATTCTTTTGCCCGTTACATTGTTAGTTGGATAACTTCCGAGTTTATCATCCGATTTGAATGAAATTTTCTGGACAGATTTGGACCATAGTGTGCATTATATGTATTGTAATATTGTAAATATTGTAATTCGACTATAAAATTTAGTTTTTAAATTTCCGGGGTTGGAGTGGGGCGTGGTAAAAATCTACAACAAACTTGATCAATGCAAGATATAGACGAACCTACATGCCACTTTTGGTGTATCTAGCTCTTATGGTCTCTGAGATCTAGGAACTCAAAAGGGGAAAAAAAAGTAAATATATTTACTTTATGGGGTCTGCCACGCCTCCTTCTGCCTGTTACGCACATTTTTTTTGCTCAAACTTAAAAGACCCATTTGTACCTCTTTATAGTACTGGGTCTAAAAGTACGGAAACCATATTATTATAGTTGGGTTTTTTTTATTATAATTGTATGTCATCTTATATTTTAAATGTATAAGACTGTCTCTATATTTATAACTTATTTTTTAACAAATAGACTTTCTTTAAATCCCAACACTTTTTATAAGATCCATTACGATTAGTTTGTGAAGCTAATTTTATTTCTCAGTATTTATACAAACAGAAAGCAGCATTTGATGCGTATTGAACTTAACGCGATAGACTGGTGGTCTAATTTTCCTAACCTTCGCTCAATGACAAAAAGCAATCAGTTTTAGATGTTTGCGACGGCAAGGGTGAAAGTAGCGGGTCAATGCTAAGGGTGAGAAGTTCACACTAACAAATGAAATGAACTGTAAGCATTGTGGCATTTTATTGTGGACATTCAATATGTTGCTGATGCAGCAATTTAAATAATGCACCAAACGAATTAAGTCACCAGCCAAATGGGTCTCACGACATTTGTAATTTGAAGGCGTGGCCATCAGACCATTTGTCTGAAATAAACTGGAGTAAGTATTTAAGCTAAATAGAGTAAACCCTTTCACCGCACAAAAACGAATCAATTTAACGAAGAAATGAAATGGAGCGCAGACAAAAAACCAACCAACTAAAAATGGCGATTGTGAGTCTTGAGTCAAGAGCTAGTGAAAGTTCACACTGTCGGGATGCCGAATATTGAAAACACTGAAAGGTGTACCATATTATACATATGTATTGAGTTCTAAATATTATCACTTATTTAAGTTACTATGCTGTATAATACAAATGTAAAGGGTATTTCATCTCCATCCGTGTGCAGTCACTGACATTCGATAACAGTCTCTTCTGCTATATCACACAAAGATTGCCAAGGCTTTTTATTTTAAATTGTATTTTTAAAGAACAAGCTCTCACACTGAAGTGTTCCCGACTGTACAGTTTTTGGTTTTCAAACTTATCAATTTTGATATATGCTTCTGACGTATTGGTCAAATATGATCATGGTTTATGGTATGTATTTAGCATATGTTGTCATAAATTAAAAGATATGATCAAAAAATTATCAAAAAATATCTAAATTAGTTAGAAAATAACTCTGTTTCAAAGCTTTAAACATAACTGAAATAAATGAGGTATAAAATTTTCCGACTGCGAATGGCTTTCTGTTGCTCTAAAGACTAAAAAGATCAAGTCTGTAATTCGATTAGCTGGTAAAATAAATAACACATTTGGGGAGATAATTGTTTTCTTGTTTTTTTTTTATTCAAAAAAGGACATAGTCTTCTATTTGCAGGGTATAAAAAGTATTAAGTTCTCTTTAGCAGTAGGTGTGACAAAGATTTTTATAAAGAAGCACAAATAACGTTAAAGCAACTACTGGGCATATACTATATAGTATGCGAGGAGCCAGAGATACATTGGGATGAGGAATAGTGGGCAGACGTGTGTGAAAGACGCCATGCGAGTTGAACTATATATATTGTTTGTATGTAGTTGTTGTATGAGTATCGTGTATGTCATTGATATATCGCTCCAGCACGAGGCGAGTCGGACGAATCGTTGATACAGAGAGCGTACGCAGAGAGTGAAGACAGCAATAAAAGTGGTAATGACGCAGACAAGGACGAGGACGGCATACCATACAATAGAGCGAAAAAAATATATTAAATCGAAATGTTATCAAATGTGAAATGTTAGTGGCTTAGAGGAGATCCGAGGGTTGTCAATAGTTGTACTCTAATAAGAGTTTGGGCAAAATGTTCTCTTCAAGTTATTTATCCATCAGATAAATCATATTTTGACTAGAGTATTGCTATAGTGGCTGGGCACAAAAAATTTTTGTATTACATTAAATAGAATACCACATTTAAATGTAGCAACTTAATTTACACCTGCCTGGATGATACATGTGCACAAATCACGTCTCGGAAAGGATATGAGCAGCTACGTGGGGGGTGAAGGTTGATGTCTGAGGCCGCGACAGCAACCAACTGGCTCCTAAATAAAACATTTTATATGTATGTCATCTAATTAAATATATCCGCATGTAGTTTTGCAGTTTAATTTGCGCAAAAAGTGGGTAAAACTAAAATACAAACTCGCACACAGGCGGAAAAGGGTCCGGGTACAGTATTTCATAAAAGTATGAATACGGTCGAGATACTGACAAATTAGGCGACCTGCGGCAGTTGACTTTTCCGTGGCACTGTACTGTGCTGTTCACACGGCAGCCGGCCCACGTTAAAGACACACACGTGCGCCCTCACCAAGGCACATACACACACACACACACATACCGATACACAGACACACACGTATGCACATTTGAAATGCAGCTTCCGGCAAAATATTTCAGTTGAACATTTTTAATGAGCTTGAAATTGTGCACAGGCAAAAAATAAAAAATAAAAATACATACTTTGCAGCAGAAAATAAATTCAAATACATAAACTCTGTCGAATGGTTTTTAATTGAGAATTATAACATGTTGGCAAATCAATAAGGATATACTCTTCTTTTCATGAAAGCGTATTTGCAAAACAATGCAAGGTATGGTCCTTGTGTATGTCAAGTAAGAAAGAGAGAAAAGGTTAAGAAAATTCAGATTGTAACAGAATATTACATATGACGAAGGTAATTAGATATGAATGCAAAAGTATTGCTTTAATTTCACATAATATCAAATTTTTTTCAATATTATATACGAATTTCGACGTTGTTTAAAAACTTTTGATTTAAAACAATTGACGGATTTTTGTGAAATAAATCTTTGTGTACTGGATAGCTAACAACCAGTCACTTTAAATATGTTTTAAATGTAAGTTATTTAAATATTAGTTATGTTTTCCTAAGCATAATGTTGTTTCCAGTTATTGTTGGGTATTTATCTGTTGAATAGTTATATTTTTTCGGTATGGTCAGATTTTGTATTTCATTTTTTTTTGCTTTTGGTGTCAATGCAATGAATTTTTAAATATGACAGTGTGTGTATGTGTGTGTGTGTTTGTGAATATGCTTGTTAGTGTGCGTGCTTATAAACCTAAAAAATATAACATGGCATTAATCAGCAACAGCATCAGGACATGCAGCATATAAATATATGAGTAGGTACAAATAAATATGAAACTTTAAGTATGTATGTATGTATATATAGTATGTATGCACAAATAAATATGAAACTTTGAGTATGTATGTATGTATGTATATATGCTTATATGTGTGCATATGTGTATCTTTCATAATTTTACACCTACTACTGATGAATCTTCCTGGTTTGTAGTATGAAGCTTTTTCTTTATTTCTTTGCCTGACACTTTCAACAGTAACATCAACATAAACAACAACAATTTCTACGAGAACAACAACACAAACATCAATAGCGTGAGAGCGGCTGTCTGACATTTTTGTTTTAATTTTTCAGATTTACTTGTTTTGCACAGTTCGGTGACAACTGAAGCACTGACTAAGGCCCTCAGGCAGCCATCAATGCAGCATGTTTTCAAAAGTTGTTAACTGTTTATCAAGCCAACCACTCATATATTCATAAGTTACACACACAAACACGTATGTTCAGATACATATATACATATATACTTACAGTATTTGTATGCATATGCGTGCATATGTCTCTGAGGGCGCGACACCAACACATCCTGTGATTCCCTCTTTGCCCCTAAACTGTCGCCATCTCTCTCTCCCTCTATCTTTCCACATCTCTTGCCCATGGCAGGCTATAAATACACAATGCACATTTTTATAAAATAAATAAAATCCCACTTTATTTTCATAACACTGTTTTAAAATGCATGCAATGGATATTTTATTAACCACAATTTTAAAATTACATAGTTTAACTATCTGCAACTGTTATTGACACGGCGAGAATGTAATTATGGAACCGAATGCCAGCTGCCTATGCAATTTTTAATAAATAAACAAAAGCAAATAATACGCATTGTTGCAGACAGCCAATTTAATAAATACATAAAGACTTTCTTTAGGATTATATGGAATAAAAACATTGAAAGCGTAGAGAAAGTCTTTTTTACTCTGCCAAAACATTTTATTCTTGTATATATTGCTAATTGCTTCTTGGACTCTTCTTTCAATCTCGTCGCTGGCGTATACTATTGTCCAAAGTGATTACAACTTATTAACTTATTAAATTTTAAAAGGAAGTCTAGACCCCCGGTCCCTGATCAAACTTAAGTCTTTAGATCTTTAGATAACAAATACAATTTATAACTATTCTTATAGTTTTTCATGTATGCAAGTCTTAAAACTTGGGTCATTTTCTTACTCCGAGTGTGAAGTACTTGAATTATGAATGATTTTCTATTAGCTATTTTATTGCTAAGTCAACGCACACAAGCTTACACTGCCTAAGCGACAAGTTATAGGGTATAACTGAACAAATTTAGTACATACATTTAAGATAAATTTTTTTACTCGTGTTTTATTGTTACTTGATTTTCCTTCAATGCTGCTGACTATTGTTATCGACCCATTCTATGGCAATGTGTATCGCTTGCTAAGTATATTTTTAACGAACAATTTCCCGTTTCCTGATTTTCACGCTTCAAATCAGTTGAAAAGTGAAAAGCTCTAGTTCCGTTCATTGTATCCGTATCCGTATACATCCCCGAATTTAATGCGACAGTTAAATGTGTATTTTGCTGTAAGCGGATATGAATTTGTCATATTGTCGTCGCAGTTGTCAACATAATTAGCAAATAATCGCTTTGATAAATATTAGAAATAATGACAAATGTAAACGTGTTAAGTTTAGGTCCACTACCAGATAAACGGCTAAACATTCTTTGGAATTAGGTTGAGATAAGAGCCAACAAGTAATTATTGAGGTACAAGTTGAACTCAGAGTTCTAAAACAGGATCGCGTGTAATGATTTTTAGTTGAATCTTTGCTCTTTAAACGCTCAAGTCTAAGATTTTTGCGTACATTACGTATACGCAGCGTGTACAATGAAATCAAAATCGCCCGCTGGTTAATAAATGGTTCTATCTGTGAAACTGTGAAACAGTATTGCTGCCACTACCAGAGAGGCAGGTAGGCTGATATCAACTGCAGCTGTCGCTGTCGAGCTGGATAGAACAATTGCCCCAAGTTGCATGTGCGCTTTGAAAACCAGCTAGTTGACATTGCATCGTACTGTTTCATCGGCTTCTCGCAGGCATCGCTCTTCATTTTGATTCAGCGTTTGCTTTTACTGTCAATGTTTTGCAGATTTTTTTTGTGAATATACCCATTAATCGTAGTCTTAAATGGTATATTGTGGTTGTTTTTACAGGGAGAAGTAGGTGTGACAGACCCTATGAAAAATGTATAAGTTTTCTGGATACTATCAACAGTCGAGTCGATATAGACACATCCGTGTATCCGTTTGTACCTTTTAACAAATCCACCTCAACTTGACACACAGACTTCTGCAAGTATTTGCCACGTCCATTCCAGCCTCCACAGTGCAGCAAAAACCATAAGACTTTATTCTTGTTCGACAGATATAAAAGTTTTTTGAACTTCGAAAATACAAATTTATGGAAATACAAACATAATAATTTTTATTATCAAACGTTTTACTTTATCGGATCAAAATCGGATATGTACATATATTGACAGTTATAAGATATTTTAAACCGATACCCTAAAAGTATGCAGTAGTTTTTATACAGTTAAAGTTTAGAATGCATACATACTACATATTAATGCATAATTCTATTGATAAAGACTAAATATTGAAGAGGTATCCTATAGCCGACTTTAGCGGCTTACTTGTTTTTTTTTGGTTTTTCATTTTTTTTATCCTTCTTGTATCAGGTTACGATTTGGGCCTTATTGCGGTGTATTGTTTCCACAGACCGTGGGCAAATGTTAGGGCAATGTTGGCCCAATCGATTGTAGCCGTAACGTATGCGGTTTTATTTACTGCTCGCGCGCTCTATTGAAGCGATTTATATTGTTCCGTTGGGCAGTTGCTTTGCTGGCATTTGGGTATTGTAACTGTATTTCAATATTCCACTCTCAGTTAGACCATGACAGCTTAACTGAAGAATGCATTTCACCGAATAAATCTTCACTTTGAATATTTGAATCTGAATTTGAAAATAGTAAAACTTATAAAAATTGCATAAGTGTTTAATTCTAATTAAAGATCTTTAATCAATATGCTAATTAAGTTCACAAAAAACCTTATACTTATATTTAAAAAACTTAGAACAAAAAGATAGATGAAATACCTTTGCAAGAACTTAATGGCAGCTTAACACCTTGAAGTTAAATCGCAAAAAACTAGAGCAACATTCAGCAGAAGATACACAAACGCATGGCCAACATGTGCAATTTAACCTTAGACACGCAGGCCACGGGCCGAAGGAGGGGCAGAGTCCTCACAAAAGATACAACAGAGCAGAGTAACAAAAAAAAAAAAGACATTTGGCAGGGGCGCGGAGGTGGTCGGGCAAAGAGGAAAGAGCGAAACAATTTCGCCAGCACTTAACCATTTAAACCCTAACTGAACCGAGAGGGCACGTTTGACCCTGGACCCATGGAGCAGTGCTAGGGATCAGGATCTGGACCAGAAATAGAACCAGCCCGGCACCTGAAACAGTATAAGAACTATAAGACAAAGCGTGCACGTGTGAGAATTGAACGGGATGTTTTGGCTCAAGATTTAGCTGGGGTTGTGTGGGAATACATCCACACCACATAGCACACCGCATCACATGAAGAAAAAAACACAAAATTAAAACCACAAAGGGTTTAAATTTATAACCAACGCGATGCTGCGTTGGGAGGTCGAATGGGATGCGGATGTGTGGGCGTGGCTAACAAGCAGGAAAATGAAAGCCACAGTGAAATGCATTTTAGAAGTTGCAGGGCGCAAAAAGTGTTGCCTGCTTGTGTGACGGCGACGATTTGAGGTCCTGACCCCGCGCCGTATGCGATAAAATTTGTTTTTTTTTTTTGCTTTCCATCTCTTTTCTCCATTCCCCATCTCATGTTTTGGTCAACTGACGCCCTGTTTGATATAGCAACTGGCAAAATGGCAGCTCACCTTAACGGAAAACTCAACTGAACTGAACTGAACTGTACAGAATGGGATACTTTTTGCCCCTTGCAACGAGTTGCACACACAAAAACTTGTCACATGTGCAACGCAACATTTCCTCTGTGTGTTTAGGTCTGCCTTTGTGTGGGTGTGGGTGTGGGTGTAAGGGTGAGGGTATGTTGTTCACCTCTTTTTTTGTAGCTTTTAGTCGAATTTCAAATGTTGCTTACTCTGCTGAATAGTTGGACATTGCCATGTGCCAGAATTGTTTGTGTTGTTCTCGCTCCCTTTCAGTTTTTTGGTTTTTTTTTGTTTGGTTTTTGGGTGGCAATCTGAGCTGTGACAGTGACACTGAATGAAGCTGCAACATACTTACATGTGCCACACTATTATTAAACCTATAAATTTAGACAAACACCTGCAACACATGTCGCATTAACAACAAAACTTCAACTATAACTACGAGTATTTTAACGCAAACACGCAAGTCTCGCATATTTCTCACAATTTATGCAGCTGCCAACCATTTCTACATTTGTTTCCGCTAAGTATACCAAGTAGTTTAATATCTTTTGGCTTATCCGCTGACATAGACGATTCTATTTCTCCCATTACTCCCACTTTTTTGTCACAATATTTTGCGCATTTTACAAACACACATTAATTCCTAGTGGATCCCCGAGCTGATTTGAGCTGTAAAAGCACGTGATTTGCTTATCCGAGTAGCAAGCGTACATTCAAGTGGTTTTGAATGTGATGATGGACGGGGAGACATAGTGGTGTGTGTGGGGAGGCAACAACACAGGTGTTACGCTAGAAACTGATTTGTAACGTTGTCCTTGTTGTAGTTGTTGTTTTAGCCAAATGCTGATGCCACAACTCGTATAAATTGCACTGATTTAATGGCATTGCCTGTGAGCAATTACTAACTCAGATACTGGCAAGCAGTACTACTTAGCTGCTGTACATCTACTGGAAAATATTGACAATTACATAATTAAAAATGTACACACAAACAGCAAGAATGCTGGGTACGTTATAGGGTCAGTGCTTTTTTTCTTTCGTTTTTTTGGACCGCCTCTGCACCAAGTTGATTCTTGAATATCGAGTTTGTTTACCAATCGTGATAAAAAACTTAGAAAAAACTCAGATTATAATGTGTGTATTAAACTTGTTTACATATATCACGCTAGAGACGAACCATTACAATATGGAAAAGATTGTAACATATAGAAGGAATGCATAATTTTATTTGATGTGCCGATTTAGATAACTTATTTTGTTTACTTATCGGTAAGCTTATCTACTCTTTAAGGCTATCGAAAAGATAAGAAAACGGAACTGCAAATTGTTAACAGTCTCTAAGCATTTGAGATTTAGCACACTTGATATAGAGTAATAGTTAAACAAAGTTATAAGCACAAAATTTTTTAAATTTAGCTTTATTGAAATGTTTTAACAAGTAAGCTTGCATTTTTCATTATTAGTCGATAATATCAGAATCTATTACCTTCTCAACGAGACTTAGTTGTTTATTCTTCACTGTTGAATTCCAAGTTTTTTTAACTCCCAGAAATTTTAGGTTAAAAGTTGCACCCTTAAGATATACAATATGCTTTTTCTGCTCTTATATGTTTTTCGTGAATCTAAAGATAATTCTTTGATATTAAAGCTTAAATTTGATGGTCAGCTTCATATTTCTGGATACTTATGTGGCATGAAAGACAGGTCAATAGACAGACCAGACTAGATACTTCACGCGAATCCGGCTGCTGAAGCACCTTTAAAATCCTCATGAAAAGCAATTGACACCACACACTCACATATTCGAGTAAAAATGTGTACAAAGTTGTAGGGAAAAGTCCTTTTTCTGACTGTCTTGTTCGGTAGCTTGGTTTTTTCTTTTCGGAAACGTGCTTATTCTGCTCAATGAACTGAAAAATATTGTTTACCTGTAGGTATTCTCTGCTGCTACCTTAGCTGAGCATCGTTTAAGTTGTGAATTCGGATAAATTTTTTTAAGCGACTCCTATTGCACACATTATTCACTTCCTCTTCTTATTTGTTGCATATTGACGTTTTGCTTTGATAAACTTTGAATACACGAGCGATAGGAGCTGCAGACAATTCAGTCATTAGCGCTCATTGATCATACGTCGTGTGGGATGTCGCCGTCTCAAGTGCAGTTGTCTTGAGTGGATGTTGACTCTTTTAAGTTTTACGGTTTTCTTAGTGCAGCTAATTTTTTGTGGCCAGCACCCAAATATTTAAAAATAATTATTGAAAAATAAGTAAAAGAATTTAATTTTTTTTCATGTCTCCAAACTATTTTCAACTAACTTTTAATTTCCTACGCATTTATTGTCGTTTATAGCAAAAACAAAGAAGGGAATCAACAAGGGCCAAAGCAACTAAAGAAACGATAAAACTTTTATTTTTTACAAAACGACATTTGACATATTTTGGACAGAGAAGTTTAGCTGGCATCGCATTTTGTACCCTTCTCAATTAAGTTGACACTGCGTATGCGTAATATACGGCGTCTGTGCGCTTATGTGTATGTGTATGTGAGTGTGTAGAGCATGCAAATAATATATGCAAAAAATATGATGATGACAAAAAAGTTTTGCGCTGGCGTTGCTTTTGAACTTTGCTTGACCAAAAAGCATTGCCCAAATCCGTGCCTCTGTCAAACTCGAAAACAGTTTGCCAGGCACACGAGGTAATTGAACAGAAACGCTCCGTATTTAAATCTTTCCAACTAAAACTTTAAGTAGAACCAAAAAAATGCTTATAAACATAATATTTGTTTACCTTTCAATTTGCTTTAAGTGCTTTAAACCAAAGAGCCACAAGAAGAGTAATCAATCTCTAGTGATTTTGACTTGAGCATTAAATTACTGGGTTTAGTTTTAGTGTAGACCGTTAAAATGTATTCCAAAAGTTTGGTAAAATTTTAAGGCAATATTTTTCTGTCAAGCCCAATCAAAGTTTTCTAGGAATTTACATATTTTTGGGTCTTTTAAGCAGATTGCTCTCTTTATACTTTCCTTCAATATAATGACTTGAGTTCTTATATGCTGTATATTTTTCTGTACGTCTTTATCTGAAACGATCATTTTATTGGACATTAAAAACATTTACGTGACAGAACATCAACGCCAGTAACCAAAATATTAAAAAGCCATCTGAATGTGGCATAAAACAAAGCAAAAATGAAACACGAGGCATAACTTGGTCGCTGATGCGTGTGTGCTTGTAATGACAATAATAACAACAACTTGGCAACTTGACATACACGAAAAGTATCACATATCATGGCCATCAGTCATAAACTACTAAAGAAGCAGCCAGGCCACTTTGACATATGCCCACGATCGACTGCAACTTCAGCTTCAACTTTGCTTTACGCCAACATGACATAAAACGTAAATGGCATAAAAAGCTATAATGTCCTGTTTACTTGTAAGATAAACAATAACAAACAGTCGCCTTTTTTTTGTTGTTCTGGAAAAGACAAAGGCCGAACTGCTGCCAAGTTATAACTCAGTCCAGGCATGTCACATGCAAGACGAGACACACAACACGCCAATTGATGCACGACCATCTTAAATTGGCACAGGCTTTAATTGTAAGAGAAATTTAAAAATGTATCATGTTTTATTGCATTTATTTGTTATGGTTTAGAAATTGTTCTTATAAATAATAAGAGCCTAAGCATCTTGATCAATGCTGAAATATTTAATGTTGTTATATGAATAAATATTTTATCTGCCTATGGTTCGACATCATGTTTACAAATGTAAAATGATATAAAATTTAACGATTATTTGTTTTCGACGATGATATTTAGATTGCTATTAATATGTATTCTTCGATGCTTACAATTTGTTTATGGCAATTCATGTCATTTCGATAGACAAAAATAAAACAAAACACATTCGAGCTGCCGTTACAATGACAAATGGCAACTTAATTCAATTGGGCCAATTTCATCCCCTTTTTTGCTATAACTCGAGATACAGAAACTTGGTCTTAAAGGCGCGTGTTTGAGTAAAAGTTTTTTTTATATGCGAAAGTAGCGAAGTATATCGACGAAATATAATACGTATACGCACTGTCTCCTGTTTGGCGACAAACGCTGCTGTATACATATTTTCCCACAACAAAACGACGCATATCGTTGCTCAAGCATGCAATTTATTATTACAGTTGGGCATGTATCCAAAATAAAAACTGTCAATAAAAAACATATTTCTATGCATTTGACCAAGCAAATATTTTAAAAAACCGAAGGTAAAATTAAATAATGGGCATGTCGGCATCAACAGCCACAATTTGTAGCGTCTCTCTCTTAAAAAGAATATGGGTCAAATAATACCGTACAGTTGCAGTTGATGTTTCTGGGAAGTGAAAATGAAACATAAATTTATGATTGCTGCCACATGCTGGCAATACTATGCCCGCTGTGCCCTCTGCGGTTGTTTATTTATGCGTCCCCAACAAATGTATTATTGAAATAAAATAGATTTGTATCGCAGGTGTGGCACTCATTGCGCTCTTCTTTCTCTCTCTGTTCACTTCTATCCATATCCATCCTTTCTGCCTTTCTGACCGCACTTACAAGCAACGTTGCCCACAAACAAGCGTACCCTAACTTATCACGCCCTTCCTGAGCGCAGATCACACACCCTTCCACACCCACACATGCACAAATACGAAGGCACATACATAGATACGTACATGAACAATTCTATAGTTATAATATCCCTAGGCAGCAACAGGCCGGCATCATTTTGCGTGTGGTTATTGACAAATGTATATTCAATTGTTTTTTTTGGTTTCAATTTCTCATTCCCTCTCTTTGTTTCATTCTCTCTTTCGTCCTACCGTTATGTAGTATGACTGCTACGTGACGCTTATTAAAATTTTCCTCACCTGCGTGTTTGCTTACATGTTTTATTGAGCTGCAATTATTTGCGTTCCTCTCTTTTTTGAACAGCCCTAACACTTCATTGAGGTCAGTTGCCATGAGCGGATTATATTTAAATTTGTAAGTATATAAAAACACGAAAATGTTGGAAATATACAGGAATGGCGGAGAGGCATCTAAATCTACTCTAGTGGGCCCAATTAGTTTGACAAAACGGTCGCTCATCTCTCCCTCTATGCTTTTCTGATCTTGAGTAATGAATATATTGGGAACACATTACTTTAACATTTTTATTTTTTTTTACCCCTGCAGAGGCTACTATATATATGTATATTCTTGATCAGGACGACGTGCTGAGTAGATATAGCTATGTCCGTCTTCCTGTTCCTCGGTCTGTCTGTTTCTTTGCAACCTACTCTATCAGGTTTAGAGCTTTCTTGATGAACCTCGGTCCAGGTCCGTTTTTTTTTTCTGCACGAAGTACATTTGTCGGAACCGGCTAGATCGGTTTACTTTATTAAATAGTTGCCATTGGAGTGATCGGTTAGAAATCAACTTTTAACCAATTTTTTTTTAAATACGATTGTCTTATACAGGACTCTGCAAGAGTATCCAAAATTTGGAATGCCAAAGTTAGCTTGCGCAATACTTTTTAGACCCAGTACTTTAAAAAAGTACAAATGGGTCTATTAAGTTTGTGCAAAAATAAAATGTGCGTAACAGGCAGACGGAAGCGTGGCAGACCCCATAAAGTATATATATTCTTGATCAGCATCAACAGCCGAGTCGATATAGCCATGTCCGTCTGTCTGTCTGTCCGTCTGTCCGATTTTTGAGTTCCTAGATCTCAGAGACTATAAGAGCTAGAGACACCAAATTTGGCATGTAGGTTCATCTATATCTTGCATTGATCAAATTTGTTTTAGATATTTGCCACGCCCCCCTCCGCCCCTAGAAATTGGAAAACAAAATTTTAAAGACGAATTACAAGAGAACCTTTAAGACTAGCGCCTTGATTTTTGGTATATATAACACTCGCTATAGCTCAAACCTGTCATAAAAATTTCATTCCAATCGGTTTACAAACGCGGAAGCTATTTAACTAACAATGTTACAGGCAAAAGGAAGAAGAAGAGACGCTAGCGGCCTCTATTTTTATCAAGTGGCGCCATCTATTGATGGTACGCAACATTGAAGAACAATCTTTAGTGAACGCTTTGCACTCAAAAAGTACTGGATCTCCTACTGTCGAGCTTGCTCCACTGTAGCTTACTGCATTTTTTTTGTATTACTTAGTACAAACAAATATATTAATTACGTTTTCGGCACAAATATTGGGACATAATCTAGCTTTACTATAAAAGTACAAAAGGTCTAATAAGTTTTTAAAAAATAAAATTTTTGTTTCAGGAAGGAAAATTTTTCACGCCCTTTAACCCTCGCAAAATAAAATAAAAAATCCCAAAAGATAGTTACAAGCATTCTTTTAAATCTAGCGTCTATACGTAGAATCTATAGATAACATGAGAAATTTGGCACTTACAATGACTTCATTTTTGTTCATAGATAATAAATGATAATAGCTTTACATCTAAAATTAATATACAAATTTTAGGACTTATATTATTTTAGTAAGTAAAATTTGCATTACATTTCAATTACGGTTTTTAGAATTTAGTGAAGGTGCTTAGATTGTCAAATTTCCTGATTGTATTTGTAATTACAGCACAAACATATACAAAAATTATTTATTTATTTTTTTTTATAAATAAAAGTAATTAAATTTCGACTATAAATGTTGAGTTATAGCTCAACAGCTTTATATGTATATCAAATGCGCTCGGACTGGAATATTGGCACACCTTTGCACACTACGCGTATATGTATGTACGTGATAGCTTGATTTCATCCCCGCGGAATCCGTGGTCCATCTGAAAATCGAGGTCCGTTTTTTCATTGTCCATTTTTATGTGACAGAATTTGGTTTCTTTTTTCACTTTGTTTAGTGGCTTTTTTCATGCAAACACTTGTTTATTCCATGCAGCGCGACGATGCAATTGAAATTGAAAATGTTTTAGCTCAAAAATCACATACGAAAGAATAGACAAAAAGTAAGGCTAAAAATAAAATTGGCGCGACGATAACTAACAAAATTGAATACATATAACAAAAAAGTTTATATAAAGTTTTATTAAATTATTTTATTAAATCAATTTTTTCATTTTGCGATTTGTTCATAGATTGCCTGGAAATTGAATACAACACTGACTATAGTAAAATATTTATTTCCCCTTTCTGTCTACACTATGTGTCAAAATACCAATCTTGTCTTTATTTTTGTTTCCCTGTTATTAGAGAACAATCTTTGCAGTTAGTAAGGTCGATCCATTCCTATAAAAGTGCAGGATATCAAAGGTATAGACAAATATTTTATTAAGCTTTTGAACGGTGCTGTGTCAACTGATCAATTCACTAAATCGCTTAAGAACGAGCTAAGCCTTAAAAAAAAAGAAATCACAAAACGAATTAATACTTCAGAAAGTGGAGAGCAACACGCAGAAGGGAATCAATATCCAAAAAAAAGTATGAATTTTGACAACCTCAAATTTAGCCATATTGGTTGAGTCTACAACATTTTTTTGTGGCTAGATGCGTTACCATTTTGTGGTTGCAACACGCTCAAACGCTGAGATTATGTGTTTGGAACTGCACAAAAAAGGATGCTCAGCAATTAAACGGTATGAACAAACTTACACACATACACAGACCTACAAGTTCAGGGATGCCACCAAAATCTCAGAGATGTCGGTTCCAAATCTCTCAAGCTAAATATATACAGGGGTGCCACAGAAAAGCAATTCGCCTAAAATTCAACCAAAAAACCTCGTCAAGCTGGTTTTAAGTGACACAAAAATCAAATCTTATTTCTCGAAACAATTGTAGAACGATTTTATAAAACTCTGAGTTTATTGAATAAAATTTAAATTATTGTTTTAAAATTATTAAAAAGACACAATGGACATTTTGAATAAAATTATTATTAAAAATAAATTTCTTGTCTCGTTCAATAAATTTGGAGTTTTATCAAATCTATCAACAAATATTTTGAGCTTTGTGTCATCTAAAACCTGCTTGCGTAGTTGTTTGGTTGGATTTCGGGTGGATTGCTTTTCTGTTGCAGCCCTGATTGTGTTGTTTTTATGTGAGGAACGTCAATCAGAAATAAAAATTGACATAGCTTCTAGCCTAAATTAAATGTCAGTCATGTCCTTTGATCGATAAGAAAGAAACAGAAGTTAAGCTTGCAATATGAGCTGCATAGCGCCATCTACTACCAACTTTCGACTAGGACTCAAGCAATGCCACATTTTGACCGAACAATGGCCGAGGCAAGAACACAAATTTGCATAACAATTCGTTTCAATTTAAACAGCATTTTCTTAAACTATAGCCACATTGTGCTGGCCATTATTACCGCTGGTCAACCTGAAGTCAAGCAGCCCAAACTGACTATCTTAATAAATGCGTATGCAACAATTTGGGGTTAAATAACAAGCAGACAATAGGAGCCACTTGGGAGGCCATGACGTTGTTGGTCATGATTTAAGATGCATCTGCATGAGGCAATAATTCAAATAACAGAATTTTTATTCTCTCTGGCTCTGTCTTAGTCTTTCTCTCTTTTCATCTCTATTCTGAGTATAAATAAAGGCAAGTAAGGGGGCAGTTGGGTACTTGGATTTCATCTGGGATGCAGCCAAGTGTCTTGTGCCAGACAATAACTTAATTGCAAAGTCATGTTTGCTTTGTGGCCATATCTTGTATTCTAAATAGTTGCTACCTGTTCTGGTTACAGCTGTTTCTACTACTGCTGCTGTTACTCTGCTGCGGTTAATCTAACCCAAACACACACTCACACACACAAGATCTGTGTACTCGACACACAAAGGCGTAGCCAGGTATTGGCATTGGGATAGTGGGACATTTTCCCTCCCTAAAACTTACAAAATGAAAAGAAAATTAATTATTTAAAGTATTTAAACTTTTTTTTAGGGAAAGTTTTAATATTGCACTTGAATAATATTTCTTGTAAAATAAGCCATGCTTTTATAGCTTAAAATTTATCAAATTAAATTTGATTGTTCGAAGAATCGGTTTAAGTAAATGACCATGGTGATACGAGAATTTTTAGTTTAATACACTTTCCCTACGAGTCGGCTACTTTTTTAGACCAACAAAAATTTGTTACTTATGAAACTTCTCACAATGGACTTATATATCACAAATATCTTCGTCATCGGAAATAAATTTCCTATTCCCGAGCCTATTTTTAGACCCAGTACTTTAAAAAAGTACAAATGGGTCTATTAAGTTTGTCCAAAAAAAAAGTGCGTAACAGGCAGAAGGAGGCGTGGCAGACCCCATAAAGTATATATATTCTTGATCAGCATCAACAGCCGAGTCGATATAGCCATGTCCGTCTGTCTGTCTGTCTGTCTGTCCGTCTGTCCGTCTGTCTGTCTGTCCCTTTTTGTGTCGCCTAGATCTCAGAGACTATAAGAGCTAGAGACACCAAATTTGGCATGTAGGTTCATCTATATCTCCCATTGATCAAGTTTGTTTTGGATTTTTGCCACGCCCCCCTCCGCCCCTGGAAATTGAAATACAAAATTTCTAAGTCGAATTACATGAGCACCTTTGATGCTAGCGCCTTGGTTGTTTGTATATATATTAAACACTAAAGTCCAAACCTTTCCTGAAAATTTCATTCCAAACGGATAATAAACGCGGAAGTTATTCAACTAACAATGTTACGTTCAAAAGGAAGAAGAAGAGACGCTAGCGACTTATCTGTTTATCAACTTATCTTCGTAGTGGCGTTATCTATTGAATGGAACGCAACATTGATGAACAGTCTATAGTGAACGGTTTGCACTCAAAAAGTACTGGGTCTCCTACTGTCGAGCATGCTCTACTGTAGCTTACTGCATTTTTTATTTAACAGTATATATAAAACTGTCTTTCCGAGATTAATCGCTTGAATCTTAAGCAAACTACATATATTGCTTCTTCGTCGTATACGTTTAGGACGGTTCTTTGGTATATATTATTTTGTGAAGTAAAATCAAAGCCCTTGCGTTTGTGCAATTAAATATGCTTAACTTAAATATTTGTTTCGAGAACTGAGATATATGATCGGTCCGTTTCAGATCATAAATGTAGCGTGCAATATTATTAAAGAAAATTTTTAGTCGATGTTTGCTGCTTGCATTACAATTAACAAAATCTTCAACTCCGTACAATAACGTGGGCGTTAAGTATGTTTTTGTTATAGGCATTCGTATATTTTGTGGTATAAAGTTCTTGGTGTTTTTTAATTGTCGAAGCAAGCCAAAATTTTTTCCTACTGCCTTTCAGAAGTGATCATTAATAGAATTAAATGTAAATTCTTAGTTTTGGGCCTTAGACATATAATCTAAATTTTCTTTTTCTATAGTTAGCTTTTTCAGATTCATAGGGTATATTGGCTTTTTATAGACTATAAGTCATTTAGATTTTACGGGATTTGGACTCAGCCCGTTTTTCTTCGCCCACGCGTTAACGGCTGATAAATCATTGTTACATATATCAATACATTCAGAAATTCGACTTAACGGACGGCTTACATACAACTGCACATCGTTAGCATACAAATGAACTTTACTAATAGGGACATTATTTAAGCGTCCAAAATATAGGGTTCTTAAAATAGTAGAGATTTTGTATTGTCGAACATTCGAAATAAGTTGTTGTATAACTTTTATGAGATTTGAAAGCATTCGTTGCTTGATGAGTTGCTTTCGGAAAATGATTTGTACTAGAACATACTTAATTTCTGTACCCCCTTCCGCGCCTTATTTTCATTCCAGCTACGGCTTTGACTATTTGACTGCAAGCACCATAAGGCACATTTAAGTTGGTGTCATGGTCGAAGAGAGCACGTTTTATAAATGAGGTTACCTATTGTGTTTAGCTATACTGGGTCAAAACTGAAACCAAAATCTGTTAATAAGCTTACTGACAATTTACTAATGTTCAATTGTTGAATACATCGAAGTGTGGAAAACCTTGAAATGCCGCAGTGTCGCTTTTAGGGCCTGTTTTTTACTTTTCCTATTTTGAGCAGCACGCAACATACTCATAATAGAATGTACGCATATTAAAACGAAAACCAGAAAATACAGTGATCTAGTGACATTTAAAAAAATGCATACCCTTGAAAAATTTCATACCGTGCTAGAGCATGTAGGATATTCACCCAAAAACAACTTGGGATAGCCCTTGAACAGGAGCCATGGATCAACAATAACATGTACACAGCCGACACCAAGTTAATCTGGGACCAAAGACACCGACTACAATGAATATGCATAATGGAAATGTACCAAGTACCCGTCGACTCTTTAACAAAGAAAATAGAGACCGTGAGAGTCTGACCTACAACAAGTATGTAGGTTAGAAAGGCCGAGCGCAAAAAAATTACTTTTGCGAGAGCATAGATAGCACAAATTAGGGCGCCCGGATTCACTATCGAAGCGGGCTGCAGAAGCAAATCTGGCCTGGAAACGAAGGGACAATACCTCTCCTAGTAAAAGATAGATAGTAGATGGTAATAGAAACTACTATAAAGGCGGTTAAGTACATAGGAGTCTTTTTTGACAGTAAGCTGAACTTCGGCCCCCATCTAAAAAATACGATAGCGAAGTGCTCTAGAGCACTTAACATATTTAAAAGTGGACAATTTTCAAAGCATTCTCCTTCCACATGAGTTTGAGATTATAACTTTTAATATGTACTCATATTAGATTTTGCTAATCTACCACATTATCTTTTTTGGGACGTCAATTCAATTAATTTTAAATTATCAAACTATTTTTTTTTTCTTTAATATTTTAGAATTAGCCCGATCGGATCACTTTATTATCTAACTGGCATTAAACGATCGGTCAAAAATAAAAAGATGAAGTTGCATATGCTGTATGGAACCAAATTTGGTTAGAGCTACTAGTCCTATATCATAAAGATATTATAGGAACGATCAGTTCACAATCAACTAATATAATGAATCATCTGACAAATGTCAGATGTATTGAATCAAAAATCTTAAGCATTATTTGTTTAAAAATAAAATAACTGAAAAAAGGGTTTTCAAAACTTAAAACTAATTAAATATATAACTTGAGTATTAAATTGGGTTGAGATCCATTCGTTTCGATTCACACAAATTAATATTTCAACGATTTTTGATTTTAAAGAGCTCCGTTTTTCGCTGACAATTAATCCCGTCATTCTAAACATCCTTTCGCTTTCCGTTGAAATGGCGGGTATTGAAAAGCACATTCCCGATTTCACTTTTTGTCAATAAATTCGCTCTATCATATGGAAAGCGCTGTTCCAACTAGTGGGGCATTCCTGTTTTGGACTGTATGATTTTTCAGTTTCTTGAGCTTCTTTGAATTTGACGTAAGCCGTTGAACTAATCTTGAAAAAACTCACAATTCGCTTACTTACAATTCGCTTTTTTCAACGACGATTTAAATAATACCTCCCGCTTTTTCTTTTTTGAGATAAAAAAAAGTCGAACATCGGAAAACATCGGTTTGAAAACATCGATGTATCGATATATCGTCGATGTTTTTTCCAGTTCTATACGCCAGGATTCACGAGCCTGTTCGGCTGCATTCTTTACAGCAGAATTGCAACGATCCATCTCTTTTCTTCCTTTTGAGACCCAGTACTTCAAAAAAGTACAAATGGGTCTATTACGTTTGTGCAAATGTGCGTAACAGGCAGAAGGAGGCGTGTCAGACCCCATAAAGTATATATATTCTTGATCAGCATCAACAGCCGAGTCGATATAGCCATGTCCGTCTGTCTGTCTGTCCGTCTGTCCGATTTTTGAGTTCCTAGATCTCAGAGACTATAAGAGCTAGAGACACCAAATTTGGCATGTAGGTTCATCTATATCTTGCATTGATCAAGTTTGTTTTAGATATTTGCCACGCCCCCCTCCGCCCCTAGAAATTGAAAAACAAAATTTTGAAGACGAATTACAAGAGAAACTTTAAGACTAGCGCCTTGATTTTTGGTAAATATAATACTCGCTATAGTCCAAGAAGAAGAAGAGACGCTAGCGGCCTCTATTTTTATCAAGTGGCGCCATCTATTGATGGTACGCAACATTGAAGAACAATCTTTAGTGAACGCTTTGCACTCAAAAAGTACTGGGTCTCCTACTGTCGAGCTTGCTCCACTGTAGCTTACTGCATTTTTTGTTTTGTTTTCTGCCCTTCACCCTCAGTATTGGCTGGTCCATTTGACATTTGGCTTATTTTACGTTAATATCACTTGCTAGTGCAAGGCTTCAAGAAAATTTAACGATGCTAATTTTGAACGTCTTAATGCAACGAAGGTGCGGTAGAAAAAAAACGAAGCAACGTGAGGTGAGCCGTAGCAGAGTTGCCAGAACTTCTTTGCATTAGAGCTGAAACTATGGATGCCACTATCGAGGTATCGAATTTTTTTCCTTCTGAGCTTCCATCGATAGTTTTTGTCGCTATCGATGGTGCTGGGCATTTTTCACATCACTTACATTAGCACAGAACACGAGGCTTTTTTGCAGAAATTTGGGTAAGAAAAATGAAAAAAATTATATATTATATCCTTTCTATATCTTAAATCTCTTAATAAAAATGCATTCTATATTAACTTAAATTTGAGGTGGGTGGGGGCTCTAAGCATGGACAAATATTTACTGTATCTCAAACATTTGACCTAAATTTTCTTGTTTTGTTAGAGAGTTGATCTCAGATTGAGTTCCTTATATTTTGTATATCAAACTGAAATGATACATTAATTTTGCTCTCCGATATATTTAGTTGTAGTTACAGTACTATAGCACTAAACATATAAAATATGAAATATGCATTCGAAGTTGCTTGTATTTTAATTTGTATAAAGAACCGCTCAAAAAACGATACTATCAATAGTATAGAATTTTCGCTCTCAAAACATTGAAAATATCGAAAGGGGCCACTATCGATAGTTTCCCAGCTTTAATTTGCATAACACCCCTGGCTGTTATCAATGGAATTATTTTGCACAGCCCTAATATCGATATGCACTCACATAGAATTACATCACTAATCGATTACATATGATCTCGATAATAGAGATAGTCTTAAAATCTAATAGCATAATCAAATTTGCCATTGTAACACGTTTTTATTCTTTTCATTGATACGTCTGTATGGACTATTGGACCATTACAACAATATCAGGATCCGTTGTATAAAAGTGAATCACGTAAGATTTGTACACCCTTATAGAGGATAATATAATTTTGTCACGAACTTTGTAACGCATTTAAGGAGGCCTCACAGACCCCATAAAGTGTCTTTATATATTCTTGATCAGGTTGATATAGCCATGTCCGTCTGTCTGTCCGTCTGTTTCTATTTTTCTCTCAGTTCTTAAGCTAACTTGGTGAAACTTGGTACAGGTCCGTCTTTTTGCTACACGCAGTACATACATATGTCGGAACCGCCCAGATTGGATCAATATATCATATATGCAATTGCATACATGCCATAGGATCAATCGGTTCGAAATCAACATTTAGTATGAAAAAATTTTTTTTTCAAGGTATCTTAAGCAAACTCACAAAATGTGAGTTTGATACAGTTTCATACATACTTATTAAATCAATCAAATCGCACAACTATATCATATGGTTGCCATTGGAATGATCGGATCAAAATCAACATCTAATCAACATCTTTGGCGCGCAAAAGCTTGCCGTATATTTTTATTGTTAACTTACTCACTTTTGATACAAGAACAGTGCTTGAAATCAGTATAATTGAGTAAGGGTCAAAATAAAGTTTATTGGCACATATGTGTATACATCCTCCACAAAATTTAAAAAAAAATAATTTGCTGTATCTAAGTTTTGATAGCGGGTTATTCCCTTGCTTGCTTAGTCTGCAAAGTTGTATTCCTTCGAGAGCCAATCTGATCAGCTCGAAAAAGACAATCCATTCGGTCAGCCTCAAAGAACGAATAAACTACGCGCACATTGTTAGTAAAGCCTCCGCCGTCCTTCCAAGCACTTACAATTACAATGGGATCACCATCAACAATTAAATCACTTTTTTTAGCACTTGTTATTGCGAATTTCACACGAGCATCGACATCACTGGCATAGCTTTCGCTGCATTCTGTGGGATAAAGTAATGGCAGCACACCACGATGTAAATTAACCCAGCGAGCTGCCTTCTCACATCGAGTAACTGCAATAATTGGACAACTTGGTCTAAATTTGCTAAGCAAAGCTGCAGAACGTCCCGATGTGGTAAGCACTATAATAAGAGTTGCTTTAGTTCGTCTAGCTGTTTCAACGGCAGTTATGGCAATTGAATGTGATGCATCCAGTTCATGTGTTTCGTGGACCAAATCATTAAATAGATTCCGATACCACACCACCTTTTCAGCCTCGCGACAGAGGGTATCACAGATATTAATAGTCTCCACGGGATGTAACCCAATCGCAACCTCGGAAGATAGCATAATACAATCAACGCCATCAATGACTGCATTAGCTAGATCAAAACACTCTGCACGGGTCGGATATGGATTAAAACGCATTGATTCTAGTAGATTTGATGCAATAATTACTGGTTTGCCAGCCTTATTACATTGACCCAATACCGACTTTTGTGTTATTAAAAGTTTTTCAACAGGTATTTGTGTACCTAGATCGGCTCGACTTAATAGCAATCCATCTGCTGCACTCAAAATTTCCGGTACACGGCTCAGTGCAATTTTGCTATCCACTTTAGCTATGATCTTTATATGTTTCCCTTTATCACCAAGCACAGAGCGTAACTCTTTAATATTCTTCGCGCTACGTACACCTGAAGCGAATACAATATCTATATTAGCTCTTACACTGAATTGTAAATCATTCATGTCCTTTTCAGAAACAGCTGGCAAGTCAATCTCTACCTCAGGTAGAATAACATTGCAATTGTTACCAAGTACGCCCCCTTGAATTACTTCACAGACAAGACCATCCACCCCTACTTCAAGAATATTTAGAAAAAGTTTTCCGTCATCAACGAAGACGCGATCTCCCGGCTTAGCGACATTAATAATATTTGGATAGTCCACATAGATTGCTTCTTTACTCCCTTTATCGTAGAGATCTCTATTTATAGATAAGCGGATACTTTCTCCACTTCGTAAAACAATTTCATTTCCACCATCCAATAAACCGGTGCGAATCTGTGGCCCACGCGTATCAACAGCAAAGGCCACTGTAATTGTTTGGCCAGTTTCATCTTTTATTCGCTGCAGACTGATATTTACCAACTCCATAGTTTGTGTATGCAGTTCATGTGATTCATGGGAAAAGTTCAATCGAAAGATATTTACACTCTTCGTTAACATTGTGTAAATTGTTTCTAAATTTCGTGATGCACGTGAAATAGTTGCAATAATTGAAACTAGTCTACGATGTGCCAGTTGTTTCTTATCATTTAACTCACATATGTGACCCAATTGAGTTGAAGTCTTCTTAATATTATCTTTGGCGGATAGCGACATAATTTAATAAAAATTGAAATTTTTGTTACAGAGAATTTTGTTTTAATTTGAGTGTTTTTTATTTAGATTATAAACTGAAATTTGTTTCAAGGAAATTTGTTTTTATACAAAACGACGTATACCCAAAACTTAATCAAAAACTCTTAATCTGGGTCGATGTTTTTCATCCAAACCGATCGGCAACTTGCAATTATAATTTCGCACAACGCCGTCTTTTTGTACGAAAAATTCGTAAGGTATACAGTTTTCTATTTCCAGTGACTTTCGCAATCAGTGCTGTAATGATCTCACGGCACATTCGTTATGTTTATAAATTAATATTATGTAAAACTAGTGGCTGACTGAAATAAATTAACAAACAAAGCTTGCTTTTATAATACTTATAAAATTGAATTATTTATTGTTTTTGCGAAAAGGTATTTATAAAACCATGTGTATTGTTAACAACCGACAGTTAAATGCAATAAAATGAGTTTTTTGTTAAAAAAGGAGAGACATGCAATCTGAAATATAACCAGTTCGGAGACAGTGCGTGTTAAGAAAATTATTATGAATTACTTTTTCATTATTACTGAGCATTACTAAAAAAATTCTAAAATTTTGGCATGATAACAGTTCTAAATTTCTAAATTCTCAATTTATAACAGAAAAAAGTACGTGCAGCTATTAGCAGCACATTTAAAGTAAATTCAGAAAATAAAGGAGGAGAACACAAAAAACATATAATAAATATTTGGCCGACATTTTGATGTTGTTGCTATTACTCTTGCTTTTGTTGTTGCACATGGTCGCTGTCCGGGGCATAAAGTTTAAAATTGAGCTAGCCAAAGCAAAAGAGAAGCAGCAGCAGCTTTTAGTTTTATTGTCATTTCAATGTATTTCCGCACTTTTAACCGCAGTCGCACATGCCTTGTGACCCAACTCCAAAAAAGAAAAAAGAAAAAAAAACGCTAGAGAGAACAAAAAATATTTCAAGCAGCTTCGAAGCCATAAAAAACTGCATTTGGCAGTTGTCGCCGAAAGGCAAACTACATCATCGCAGCCCTCTGTTGTATCTCTTAGCCAGTTGCAGAACCAAATTTTATTCTGTTCTCTTTATACTCTAGCAGAGGTTATTACAACTATATTAAATTTAAATTTGTTCAAGGAAAAGAACAGCGCAACTTCTTAGCACAGTCTATTAGTTTAGCTTAGTATATTGTTTTAAAATCTTATTAAAATGCAATCAGCTTATACATTTTACAGCTAAAGAAAGGGTATTTAATTTTCGTCTTTTCGATTATATTAGATCTCTTTCATTTTATTCAAACATTTGGCGCAATGTCGCACAGATTTGCGTGCCAACGACATATTTAAAATGTTGAAAATTATTTATAATTAAAAGTTGGAGGCCAGAAAGTTTTTCTACTACGAGTATTCCGCTGCCAGCTTGTAACCCTACGTGCCCCTCTCCCACCACCTTCACACACATCCATTCAGACTCAGTTCTGGAGCCGCACAAAGGCATTGCTGTAGAGCATAAAATTTTTTAATAAAAGTACTGGAACAGGCCGGGCAGTCCGAGGGACCCGTAACGGTAGCCGGAATGATTGTTATTTACGCAATGGCAATAATAATCCGTATATTTGCACGCCCAGCATAAACACACATATAGAACATACATACATACATAGCCTTTAATACCTAAATGTGAGAGAGTCTGGGTAAATATTCGTAACCAGCAGGAAATTCAATTTTCCTCTTTCTTTATTCAAAATTCCAATAACTCACAATCAGAGCGAGTTTTTCGCCTTTCTTGATTTCATTTCACATGAATGCTGCATTGAATTTCTGTGTCTTATTGCGATTTATACCATATATATTTAATTTTTCTTGTAGTTTTTTATTTTCTGTTCGGTTTTTCCTCCTTTATTCCTAATAAGCGAATGTATGTACATCGAGTATTTGAATGTTGTGGTTACAAAGACGTAAATACTATTTGGTTGTTTATGGCTGTTGATATTTGGTTGCTAACAGCACCAAACTAATAAATAAACCTAACGGAGGATACTTGAAACAAATTTAAATTGTATTTTATTATTGCGAGCAGCGAGCAGTGCCTAGAACAAATAAATGAAATTGGGACACACTTAAAGAACTTAAATAATCAGCTCTGAAGTTGTTTCAATACATCAGTACGTGAAAACCCAGCAAGGAAAATTCGGTATGGCAAGTCCATTGCCTAACATAACCATGGATAACATGATAATGACCGCTAGTGATCTCAGGAACTGTCATCTCGCTTTTTAACAATATGATAACAGAACTTAATGTTGAATTGAATCATGAGGTTAAAATAAATTTGGATCAACATATCTCAAAATTTTGTTAGCTTTTTTATAAAGACTTTATTATTTCGCGGCTATCTCGCTACTAGGCTAATATTGATGGGCTAATATTGATGGGTTTTATGAAAAATTAATGCTTTGTCACTTGAAAGATAAGTAATGATGTCTATTATTTGTCCAAAGATTTTTTTGATATATCTTGCAATTTCATTTCAAAAACTGTAATAATCTAATGTTATTTAAATAACAATTTTGCAAACTTTACTTCTTTTACTTCTTTGATAAACTTGTGCGATACTTATTTACAATTATGAGAATATATTATGATTTTTTGTTTAAATATTCACATTTAAATTTATTTCAACAATTTCTAGGGTTCTGAATGTAATTCGGTTCAAACTATGAAAAAAAATGTTGGCTTTATAGGGTTATATTATATTATCAACAATATTTAATATTATTAACAATTTTTCTTTACTTCGCTTCAATGTATTTTTTTTACAACAATTTTCTAAATTCAATTACCACGATCGAATAGCTCAACTTTGCTTGCAGTCGGTATTTAAGTATTCTTTAAGTCCAACTCACAGCTATTTTCAAACTGTCCAATAAAAGTCAATAAGCAAACTCTAAGATATGCGCATTTTTCAATTACGTATTTGCACTGAGACGCCAAACAATGGCAAACAACATACACAGTGCATACTTGTTTGCATACATATGTGTCTATGGATCTCCCTTCATGCATATGAGGGCATATAACAAAACACAAATTCAAATGGCATTTTATGCAACATGCTCTCGCATGCAATGCTGAAAAGACAAGCAGCGGATAGAGATTGGGACGGGGAATGGAGGGACGTCGAAACATGTAAGCCATGTATTTCATTATGTACGACAAACTGCCTGACACGGGCGGCTAATAACGGCTACGCTGTACACAGACAGCCAGTCATACTAACAGTTCCTGTAGTTGTTATTAGAATAACTGCAGTGACCCAATCCCAATCCGAGTCCCCATCGCAACACACAAACTAAAACCAATTGCCATTACCAATGCCAATCCCCATGCAAATCGCGCTGGTTGAAAAGTAAAAGCTGAGTTGACACGGGTCAACAAGCTTGCCTGCTTACAGCAAAATCAAATTAGTATTAGCCGAAAACAAAATTAAGAAATAACATCCAACCGGACAGTCACTAGCACTTTCTCAACCCCATCTTCATCTTCTCCAGTACCTCCTGCTCCTGCTCATTTTCATCCACTTCGTGAACGCTCCCGTGCACATGACTGACCCGCACAACTTTAAATATGCAAGAGCCGTTGCCCAAAGCAAGCCTTGTGGCACCCACTCTGCACAGTGCCTTTGGGTAAGTCAATGTACTTGAGTGCGACCAGACTTTGAATGCCGTAACGCCCAGTCAAGTTTGGGTAGGGCGAACGAGTATTTCTGAGCGCATTTAGTCAAGCGTGGGCCTTTAGTTTAAATCAAGTATTTGTTAAGTGCTGCGATTCGATTTTATAGTCCGCAATGAACTTTATAGACTGCTCGATACTCGGCTCTCGACTCTCGACTCTTGTTTCTGGTCACAGCTCGGGGTTACTTAATCAGAAAGTCGATTACGAAATTTCATTTCAATTGACGCAGTAAACTTACTCCCTACGTATCCGTTGACGTATCCGTTACATATACAGGAACTGGAAGTTCCATTGTTATTAATTTTATTTATTAATTCGCAATTTATTTGAAAAATAATATAAAAACAATAACAAGAAAAGATTCAAAAATAACCTGGAAACTGCATTAATCATACGTAAAACCAGCGAGATTATCGGAACAGGAAGAGCACATGTCAAGTGTTTAAATGGTTTTTATTTTGAATTTATTATCCGAGTCTACTGCCAACTGCAGTCATTGAATATATATTATTGAAGGGTTATAACGGAAACAAATGAGATTTGTGAATTTTTATTTGAATCGCAAGAGATTGATAAAAAATTTATAAATATTTAATTAATGATAAAGTTTATTTGTATTGATATTCGAGTATTAAGGAGACTCGTTTTGAATTTAAGCTTTACAAATTAAATTACTGAATACTAGTACGCTTTTAAAATTGTATACTTGTATCCATTCAAATTGACACTTAATATTTACTAAGTAGCCAACATAATTGATTCAATCATACATTGAGTTTTATATCTGACCCAAGTGAACTCAGCTTATCTTTAACGCTTAAATAATGTATTAATTTACATAAATAATAACACTTAGATATTTGTTTGCGGCGACAAAGTTGTCAGTAAACTAATAAATTATTAAGATATACTAAAGTCATATTAAAGAGAGCCTACTTTGTACATAATCAATCAACGCATGATGATAAAATCAAAGCATTCGACTAAATTAAGCAAGTTGTTGACCTGCCCTGGCTGGGTTGGCTAACTTGACTGGCCAAGTTGCTCAATGATTCAGGCAAAACAATAAACTCAAACGGCAGCTCCAGCCAAGTGAAATTGTCAACAACTTATCAGCTGTACAAATGAGCTGCCCGAGTGCTGGGAAGATGATTATAGGGGAACTACGAACAGTGAGGCACTCGCATTTCCATTGCCGTACAGTTTCCGTTTCCGCTGTGAGCAATGGCGTCGCTGTTGGTGTCCATTGCTGCTGCTGCCTAATCGGGCATCGTTAGTCTCTGCGGGGGCGTTTACCGAGGTCATGCTGTATTACTTGCCCATTGTAATGATGTAGTTGTTTTTGCTATAGCTATTCCTATTGCTATTGCTATTGCTATTGCTATTGTTGTTGAGGTTGTTGTTTTTGTTTTAAATGCGTTATTGTTGCGCAGGCAACAAACAAGCGCATTAATAACAAACGGCATTGAAAGGCCATGTCATCAAATGAGCTAGCAACAACTCCTGTCTTTCCTTTTGTCTCACTGCCTGCTGGCCTGCCTGCCTGACCGACTGACTGAGTGACTGTCTAACTGGCAACAGCCACTGATGCTGATTATGGTTGTTTATTTGTGCACGAGCACAATGACAATAGCGTTGTATCATCATTAAATGGCCAAAAGTCACGCATTTACGGTTGATGGCCGAAAAATGACGATTGACAAAGGCGACCTGCACAAGTCATTGGTTTTGGCTGCGATTTTAATGGCAACAGTCCCAACGATTACTGCGACCAGGATGATTACAGCTGTCCCACTGTAAACCAACTACAACAAAAGCCCAATGTCCCCTTCTCCTACTCCAACTCCTGTAACTGTAGCTGTCGACTGTTGAATGTTTAGCTGTCATTACGTGTCAGTAAACCATGATCAGGCCTCTGCCTGCTACCTTTGTACCTCTCATTCTTATGCTTTAGCTCCTGCCTCGGGCACATCATCGACGCGTCGATGTCATGCAGTTGGAGCGGCTGCTGATGACAACTGTGTTGTTATCATTTTGGCATTGGGTTTGGCTTTGCCATGCCAAATTGATTTCATTGACCAGTGACCAGTGACCAGATTTCAGCTTACTGCTGTACAGTACTTAGTACTGACAAAGGCGTATACTTTCACTAGTACAGGCTGGTCAGCCGGTCAGACCCTAGTCCGGACGCCAATGCTAGCAATCCACACATCCGTTTCCGCAGCCCATTCAAATCCACTGATGAGAACAACAGACTGGACAGTCAATGCAATGCAGGGGTGTGGGTATATAATTAGGCTCTGCTGTTGTTGACCAATTGCTGCACTTAAATGGAAAATTTCAGGTTAGCGAGGGCTGGTCGCAGGATTTTAAATTTAATTTGTTGTTATCTATGCAAATACCAAGTAAACTCTGATAGAAGCTTATTTTAAAACATATGTATGTAAGTTAGAACTTAAGATTCGTTCAAGACATGATGTATTAATTAATGTTATTTTTAATGAGCTCTTTAATATTTATTGCAAAATGTCCTTTAGAATACTCCTGTTTTAATAAAAGACAGTCAAAAAGCTAGCAATTAATGCTGTATTTATGCCTGAAGTAATGCCGTTTCTAATGTTCCGAACTTAAATTTTTTTGGGGAGAAACTGCTTATTGTTACACTCCTCGTTGGCTGGCAGTTTTTCTGTTGACGGTTTCTCCCATGACGTCAACTATGGAAATGACAAAACCCAAACTAGAGGCTGCTCTGTCAGGCACTTACAGCAACAGAAACAGCAACAACAGCAGCATGCGGACAAAAAGACAATCGGCTACCGCCTGTTACACCAACGACGACAACTACCGAAAAGAGCAGTGGCAACAACAATGGCTAACAACCAACAACAACGTTGGTTAGTTTCCGCTTTACTAACTTTTCGCATTGCGCTTTCAGTTGCTGTTCTTCTTCTTGTTGTTGTTGTTGTTGTTGTTGCCAAATGTTGCCGCCGTTGTTGTAATCCTATTAAAATGCTAACACGCCATTGTTGTTGTTGTTGTTGTTGCTGTTGCTGGCTTTGTTTGTTGTTTCATTTCAATTCGCCGAAACAAAGACTTAAAGTGCTCATTCACCTGATTTTCTAGGTTTTAGTGGCCACCCGTGCTCAAATGTAGGCAACACTTTTTGCATTTTGTATACGCGCTCCAGCTTCGACTCGCATGTTTATTTTAAAACCAACACCATCACCACCAACAAAAAGCAACAACAAAAATGTCGACAACAACAATATAAACAAGCAGACCTCGGCAAGCGATTGGCTTTTGTTCGTCTGACTTTCGCTAGAGTGCTTGGTCGAAGGACGAGGGACAACTGAAAGGTGCTGAATGGTGGCAATTGTTCAGTTTAAATAGGCCTCATTTTGGGCCAGCTATTTGTGATACTCAAGTGAGTATGGGAGTGTATATGTATGGGTGAGTGTGAGTATATGACATACTTTTCGAGAATACCTAATACTTCAAGTGTCGTTGAGGGTGCTCCAATTGGTTTTGCGAATTATGCGTTGATTGAAGTGCTCAGTACGGCGGAGAAGAATAATTAGAATCCAAGTGAATAACTCATATATAATATGGTTATTCAACCATTATTAACCGGTTGGTTCCGTAACTGAAACCGATTCTTTTATGTCGGTAATGTACATATCTATGTAAGTATATGGCCAGCGCTGCCTTACAATATTTTTTCAATATATTGTACAACATACATCAACACATGCACATTAGGCATAAATGGATTTTTTGACGATGATTAATATAAATGATATAATTCAACCAATAAATTAGTTACTTATAGTCTTATAGTCTTGGATTAACTACACTAAGCTAAATATGCGTTATTAAAAAAAGGTTTATGAAAAAAACCATTTCTTAAATGATGTACACTAGTTTTTAGATCCTGTACTTCGATTAGTACAAAAGGGTCTATAAAGTCTGTGCAAAAAATATGTTCTGAAATGGCAGAGGTAGGCGTGACAGACCCCATAAAGTATATACAATCTTAATCAGCATCAACAGCCGAGTCGATATAGCCATATTTGTCCGTCTGTCCTTTTGTCCCTTCTTTGAACACATAGATTTCCATGATTAAAAAAGCTAGTTACACTTACTTGGCATGTATGTAGGTTCTTCCATATATTGTGCAGATCTAGCTTGTTTTAAAAATGTATCGAATAAAAACATTTTAAGTTTCAAAAGCACGATATAAAATACATTAAAGTCTGAATCTGTCCCGAGAACTTCATCTCGATCGGATAGTAATAAAAATTTAAAAAAAAAATGCTACTCACCGTCGTGCAAAAAGATATTTTAATTTAATATTTTTCTCAACTTTTCTTTTTATGTGTGTATAGAATCTCAGCAGCTTACATCTGGTGGGCAAATAAAACGTCTCAGGAATTTTATGTGCAAGGCAATAAATTTCAGGCACACAACACATCCATTGACACATACATATGTACATATGTATATGTATTCCCATGCACACAGTTTGCAACAAGCGCTATTTATTACGATTTGGAGTAGAGCAACAGCTTTAATATGACCAACTGATCAACCGATAGCATTTCCGCTCATTTTTCGTGTATCCTGCACTTTCTTTTCACACACACCCGCATATGTAATAGTTATATTTATTGCATGTTTTTGCTGTTTATTTTATTTGGGCAGAGTAGAAAACTTTTAAGCAGCTTTGATTGAGTCTTTAGCTATTTACTTTGTTTTCCACTTGTTCTTGTTAAGGCTTAGCGCACTAAATCTCTTTAACAATACTCAAGGCCATGTCCTTGACCCTGCCTTGCGTTGTATTTTCATTGAACTGCACCCACAGACAAATTGCCGTAAAAGTCACAATAATCGTCATCGTCATTTCAGTCCATTGGGCAGGCAGCTTTGAGTAACCAGAAAGTGCGTTGCGGCCTCATCTTAAGATGCCATTGCCAGGGCTTAATATAGCAATAGTCGGAACATTTTCGTTCATCATTGGGGTCGCTGTCACGTTTCTCTGTATTGGGGAGCATCTATTTGGCTAAAGTCTGCTAGAAATCACGTCTCAGCTGACGCAGGACATGTTTATGGCCATTGAACTGTGAACTGTGTGGAGCCAATTTTTCGACCAACTCTTTAAACCATAAATAAGCGCAGAGCCTCTCATTATGCAGTCGGCAATTTCAGGCAAAAACTACGAAAGGGTACTCCATCTGTGCTCTACAGTAATCTATTGCCCAGTTTCACGCACGTTTCGTCTATTTACGGCTATCGACAAGGCACTAAGTAACAAAATAACATACAAAAACACAAGCAAAAAGAAAGAAACATTTGTGGATATGCTCAAAACCTCTCTAAGCACAAATGCTTTATTAAAAATTAGTAATATAATAGAATAAATCAAATAAACTAATTGGATTAATGTTAATTTATTATAGAAATTACTTTGTAAATTATTTGCAGCAAATCAATATTATTTTTTTTCTTTTCATTTATTAAATGCTTCAATAATTCTGATGACTATTGGCAGCAGGATTACTTCAGTCCTTATTAATTAAATTTCATTTAAATTTCTTTAAAAAGAAGGAAATATCTCTAGTAACACGAACAGTTTTCTCTGACTGATCAAATGTTTAACCTGTTATCGCATCTTGTTGATCAGTGTAATTGAAATGACCACCACTAGCATCGCGAATTCAATTGAAATGGTAAACAAATCAGAATGTTCCCAAAAGCATGACATTAACACACAGGCACCAAATGGCACTGGCTCTATAGTTGGGGGCAGATAAGTACGAAAGGCCTGAAGGCTAGATTCGTAGCCAAACTCAAACTCAAAGCATTTCTAATTTGTCCAACACTGAGCTGTGACGCTGATGTATGGCAATAGACATTCGTGAGTGGCAGCGGAAGTGCCTAAAATGCGACAACAAGATTTTGAGGCAGACCCACAAATAGATTCCAAATGTGAACGCGGAAACGACAGTCCGACAATTGCGAATTGTCCGGCTGAAATGTTTCGGGGGAATGGAAATGTTAACTGTCGTCAGTCTTGACATTTCGGTTTGTTATGGCCGTGCGTGTATCCGTATCTGAATTTGTCTATGTATCTGTATTGCTCTCTGTGTATTGCCACCAGCTGTGGATTTGTCAGCAGCAATTACTGTTGATCTCGAGTGTTTTTTGGCCATCTTTTGATTTTGTCAATGTTGCTGTTGCTCTGATTGTTGTTGTTTTGACTGTTGGCACGTATTCCCACGTTCAACTCATCGCATTCAATTTGCTTGATTTTATTTCCGTTTTTCGTCGCTCGCTGAATTTTTCGACCTCTTTGTCCTTTGCCCAGAGGCACCTGAATTTTCCTTATTTTCTTCTGCTTCTCTTTGGCTATTTTTTTGACATTATTTTGATTTTGATTTTGATTTCTCGCGATGCCACCATCACACTGTTTGCAACTGCAACTTGAGTGTGCAATTTGATTTGATTTTCAGCAGTCACGGCAACGTTGTGCCAAGTCCTTGTGGCATGTCCTCTTGATGGGCAGTTGCGGTCTCGTTTGCCGTTAAAATTGACGCTGCCAAATTTACCCACAGCTCCAGCTGCAGCTATTTGTACATACATACATACAGAGCTACAACTACACAAAATTGCCATTTTGTTTAATATTCGACAGTGTATTTTGAGTGTTGTTTTGTTTTGTCTTCGTTTTCGTTTTATCGTCGCTTTTTGCTGCCTGAGAGGACAACTATCGGTGCCAGGATATGTCGTTGCTGGTGTTGGTGTTTGTGCAGCTACAGGATATGAAGTGATGGTCGATTGCCACTGAGTTACACATACCTACTCTCATATAAGCACTGCCTGTACTCGTAAGTGTGCCACGTGTCCAATGTTTGCACTATGGCTTATTTGGGACTCTGTCCCCGTGTCCTAGTCAATATTTATGCCATCTCATGATACTATTTATTGCAATTGTCAGTGCGAGCTGTGGCAGAAAATCGGTAATGCAATTTGTCATGTGCATGTTATCGCATTAAAACTGAACATACGAGTACTTATGTTTATTTTGTTATGATGGCTGATGAGCTTACTTACTTACTTACTTGTACTTATGTTAATATACTATAACTTTTGCTAAAATATATTTTAGAAAAATCAATAGAAATATATCAGATAAGGTAAATTTCTAGGTCTCGAAATTGTATTGAATTAAAAACAGCGCTGTGTTCGGGTGAGCTAATTTTGTTTGCATGCATACTGAATTGGACAGCATTTATAGAATATGTGGAACAGTCTTCTTGGTACAACGCAATCAGGTCGAGGTACAGAGTATTTTACTGTCAGGCTTTCCCGTTATGTTATTATTTTTAAAGTTATTTGTTACATTGCTTTATATTCCCATTGTCCTTTAAGGATCCGTAATTTAACAGGAATATTTGCACCCCATAAGAACACTTAGCATTCTACTGACCATTTTGACCTATCTAATGTTTAGTATATTGGTTGACATGCTTTTAATAGTTATTCAGATGTGCTTAATACACTCAGCTGGTGCCACACGAATCTATTCCTTTGGCTCTACGGTAAATTGTGTCCTATATTACTGAGGAAGGAAGAGAGGAGTCCCAGTTATCCTTTAACATGCTTGCCATGCGTCTGGTATCCAAGGACATTGTCAGTACGCTGAATGCCGCTTTACGCCTGATTTGGCAAGGACACACGGAATGACCTACGCCACGAGTCGCGTTAGGTCGGCGGGAATAAACAGACAAGATGACAACAATGTCTGGGGACAATTTTGGGGTGTTTGTTGTGCACGTTGTTTTCGATGTTGCTTTCACTTTCAGCTGCTCTTCTGTTCTCCTGTCCTCCTGACGTCCTGCCAGAGCCTAGGCCATTTTTCTGCTTCTGCCCTTGGTCGACTTGGTTTTATTTGTTATTCATTGTGGGATTTTGGTAAGGAAATGTAGTCTAGGCAACTGGCAACCTAAATAAGGCAGTGGGATTCCATTGTCAGCAGCCGAAATCCTCAACTATTTCATTTCATTTAATTTGATTTATTTGCTGGTCGTTCTCGCTTGACTCTTGTGTTTTTTACGAAATTTTTTTCGTTTGGAATGTTGGCCGGGGAACGCCCCTCGGTTAACGCCTCCATTTCATGCGAAACGGGAAAGAGCTGCTCATTTATAATGAAAATACACAAATCCAAATCCACACAGTGATGCTGTTGGGCCGGCCGTATCCTTGAAGTGTGCGAGCGCCACGTCCTTGAGCCATAAAATCTTCACAGCGTGCTTGGCTCTTTTTATAGATCGGGCTAGTCGTATTTGGCGTTGGCTCGGCTAGAGAGAACTCAGCTCTATTGCAGGCATTTCTGTTGGCAGACAAAAAATTTGAAGCCAAAAGATTAAAACCATAAATTCTGTTGCGCTTAGTAGCAGTAATAAGGGCAGATCCAGGCCAAGGGGTACACGGCCAAAGCTCTGAGAGAATTTTTCTCAGAAAATTCAAATAGAAATTATAGAGAAACTAAAGTTGGGTGCAAAATTAAATTATGAATTAATGGTATATTTATCTGTGAAGCGCAAAAATATATTTCAAGCTTTTGTGCATTGGTAAATATTTTGGAATTCTAAACTGAAACGACTTAAATAAGCTAAACAATGCAACACAATATTTTGTTGTATTACTTAACAAGTTAATTTCACTTGCGATATTAATAGGAGCAAATCTGTACAAATTTGATCAGATACTATATTTCATTGATTTCTAGCAAGCATCTTTGATTAACTTATTTTATATTTAATATATATTTATTTTATTAAAAACTGTTCAACTGATGCTCATCTACTATTTATGTTACCTCCGTTGTACGGCTCATTGAAATACGAGTACATACTATAAGTTTTCAATGGTTTCTGGGCGTTGTTTCACTATTTCAAGGCAATGGAGCCTCAGCTTCATAACGCAGATTTTTGGCTGCTTAATAACATTACACATGAACATACTACAAGACACACACCCACACACCCACACATACATACGCACAGATAGCACTTACAGACGCGCACGCACACATTAAGCGCCTTCCACTCTGCAATCTTTTGAAAGGTTTTCGGTTAAAATATTTTGCATATTTTTACGGAGAATGTCGAGCCTGGAAGAAGAGCTTCGATGGTTGACCTGGGATGGGCTTGGGCTTGGGTATGGGTATGTGAATAAGAGTTCGCGAGTCAATGTGGGTTCATGTATATAATACATAGTTGATAATTTCATTATGGTTTACTGTAGTTTATTGATTTTACCATCAGTTGGTAAAATGATTCGTTATATAAACATCAAGAGTTGTTCATCTTGACTACTTAAGATTCATGAAATATTTAAACCGTTTGCGGGCAATAAATCGATAGAGGGCTTTATAAATAAAACATAAATTAAATGCCTCCAAGGCCAAACCATTTAAAATTTAGATATTTAACTCGGAGCCATGTTTGAATTTTATATATTTCATCATTTTCCTGAGCAGCCGATTATAACGTCAGTTTTTTTTTTTTAATTGCAGGTTTTATGTTCAAATTCCGTAAAGTTTCTGTTATTCGAGTTTAATTACCGTCTTAATTGTTGTGGCTTTCATATATATGACAACATTGCCAATACCATGTCTCGGCACAGTCGTTTTTTTCGGCACAAGGCGTCATCGGCATGTCACCCAAGTTACAAATTTAATCGCTCATTAGACGATTTCAAACAGGATATACCACCGATTGATGAGAATAGTAGATATTGGTATTTCACTCATCGCCATCATGAAGACAAGAAGCACATAGATCAACAGTACGATGAACTGCGTAAAATAAATAGTTCAAAACATGAAGTCAAACCCATTCGAGAAGCTGTCAGCCGTGAACCGAGCTTTTCTAAATTTAAAGTTCCATTGTAAGTAATTGATTTTCTCATTCATCAATCATTTGATCTTAATGCATCATCTATTATTGTTAGTCAAATGATCTGTCAAGAGCGTTACACGAGTAGCGTCAAGCACTATGATGAACAGTTTTGCGGCGAGATAAACAAACTAATCGAGAATCAACCGACGGCTCGAGAGGCGACCTATTTTGTGCGGTCTGTCAAATGGAAATTATTTTAAAATATTTAAAAAATTTTATTCTTATTTTTTTCACAGCATCGTATCATATACGACCTTATGGCCACCATATCATAATGAGAGAGAATTGGTTGATACGAGCCGCCGATTCTACACTTTAACTCCAAAGGAGCGAGACCGCTTTCAACATATCATGTCGCATGATTATTCGCATTCTTGAGGACCGATAAATCATTAATAGATATATAAAATTCGATTACAACTTGGAAAACGCATGAAAACTTAGTCTTTCTCTGGAATTCTTATGCAAAATTTCTTGTATTTCGGAAAGGGATATAGACAATATCTTGAGTAAAGCATTTACAACAGCTATTCCTACTAGCGACCTTTATAAGAGGGCAAGTGGATAAATGGGCTTAGAAATTGCATATTCACTATCATTGCCATTGGAATGAACAATTTTGCAAAGTTATTGTAGACTCTGTCTGAATATTTTTACAATTGTAATTTATTTAATGGCCTTTCTTTGGTTAGCTGTGAGTGCATTTGAAACACCGTCGAGTGGACAAAAACAGCAGCATAAATTCAGTAAGATGTACAAACAGAAACATTCCAAAGTGTTCATTGCATATTCGATCTACATAAACAGTTTCCGTTTCCGGGCAAACCCATTTACATACCGAGCTACTCCCAAAACTCCACCACTTGCCGCACCAGCACACCAGCACACCACCACACCACCACACCACCGAATCTACTTGGACTCGGGGGTGTTGTGGTGCTCGGATGCAGCACCATCAGGGCGACCACAGCAATGGCCACCATGCCTGTCATTTACATTAAATATTAACCCAAAACGCTGATAACTGCCACACATTACAAAACATGTTGGCCAGCCACCCACAGTACTTGTTGTTGTTACACATAAAAGTAAAAATAATTTCCATCTTATAGTTTTTTTTTTTTTCATATTTTTTATATATATATATTTTTTTTTACAAAAATACTCGAAAAATGCCACCAGCACCAACAAAAATGAGGCAAAGCGAACCCAAATTTTTCACTTCACTGAATAATTCATGAATGCAATTTTTGCCAACAAATAAAATATAAGCAGCAGCCACGCAGCCACGCGCTGCCTTCTGAATGGCGACGTTATGGGGGACTCGTGGGCGTGGCATCTGAAACTGCATCTGTGCGTTGTTCTGTCGCCTCAAATGTCACTGCAATATTTAGCTTAAATTAAAAAAAAAAGAAAAAGAAACTGAGAAAATATTCAAGAAAATTGCTCACGAACTTTGTGTGAGTTATGGAGTCGTATGTCAAATATTTGGTGTTTCCCATTCTCGCATCTTAATATTTAGCATTCTGAATAACGCGATGCTTTTCAATAGGTCTGTGCTTAATTTAGTGGAAATAATTTCTGACGACGGGGATTATTTATTTATTTATTGGCCACAAATGTGCTCCCAATAAAATACTTGAATATATTGATTAAAAGTGCAAACATTGACACATATTTTGAATATTATTGATATGACAAATAAATATAATAATGTCTTCTTCGTTTCCTTTGTTAGGGAATTGAATTTGCATTTTTGTCTCAGCAAGGCCTGAGTTTCTTGCCAAACTTTGAAGGTGTTAACTATGTCTGCAGTGGAAAATAAAATAAAGCTATCTGTAAGTACGTTAAGTTTCAACTGTGCCAGCAACTGAGAAGTGCCATTAAAATAATCGCTGCAATAACCGCATTTTGCACAAATTTCAACGGCGCTTTCTTTTATTTTATTTTTGTTTTTTATCATTTTTTATTTTTGTGGTTTTCATCTCTTACCTTTTCGAAGTCAACAACGAGAGAAATTTGCATGCATAAGTTATGGATGCGCTAGTTGAACTAAGTTGGGCCTGGGCTCTTCCAAGGGATTGGGGCAACTGGCACAAGTCGAGTGCTGTTGCTAACGCTACCACTGATACTGATGCTGCCTGTGCTTCTGTCAGCGCAACATATTGACACAGTAAACTGCTTAGATTGTCAGAGTTCGAGAAGAGTCAGTTTGCTCAGAGGTGCATTGAAGTTTCAGAGAGTTCGCGACTCAAAGGTAAACCCACAATATGCCAAGACTGCTAAACGTTGAATACTCTGCTTGGCATTTGTCCCTGTCTGTGTATGTTTCTGTATGTGTCTGTATGTGCTATGAGGCATATGTATCAGAGCTGCTACTATTACTGTTTCCCGGTTTGCATTGTATTTACCAACTTCAATTTTCACACACACATGCAATATATCATCGCTAAGAAAACCGTGCTTCTCGGCTCGGCATTCTATTTTGGGTTACTTTACTCAATGGTTAGGTTTATTTAAGGTCTCGTCAAAGGGCAACACATTATTTTCACGAGAGAGCCAACGATACACTCACTCTCTCCCACTGTACTCTTTGAGAGAGTAGCAAAACTTATAAAGCGCCATTTTTCCCGCTGTTTGGATGTGGTTCGGTTTTAAGAATTCTGTTCTCAGAGTAAAATATACGCACATGCGCCATTGAGCTCAGATGGCAGGGAGATAGAAAGAAGAGAAAAATTCACTTGTTTAATGGAAATAAAATAAAAAATCCTGCTTTTTACACCTTTAACCTACATCTCTGCATGGAAAATAAAAAGTATGAAGAACGCACAATAAGCCGACATGTTATTAATAATTTTAGTTTTAACAAAAAAAAAACACAAACAAAATTGCATTTTTTAATTTTTTTGAATTATCTATCAAATTTGTAACATAATAGAAAACATAGTGACAACTATTTCATATATTAATGAAATGTGAGAATAGTGAAATTGATTTATTGATTAAAGATTAAGATTAAAAAAGTCCCTTTCGATCCAAAAACATTTTGAAAATGTTTGCGGTTTCGCAGATAATCTGATGTTGAAAAGTTTCAAATTTAAAAAATATTCCCCATTTACCCCGATATTGTACAAGCATTTTTGTATATTTTATTGTATTTTAATTTATAGTGGACAGGGAGAATCTCGCTGCTCAACTAAAATAGAAAAATTTTATTAATGACACACAGTAAACTTTAATTTTTCACAAAATTAATACTATATAAGAATGATTCCCCTTTTGAAATCCCTCTATTACCCTACAACTAAGCTTGACAGTAGCAAATACTAGGAAAATAATATATTCCTTTCCCCAGTTAGTCTCTCCCCCAGTATTGAGTAACAAGTATTGAGCGAGTTGAGACATCGTCAGTTGGGACATTAGCTCCAGAAGCCACAAGCTAGAGGCAAGGCGATATAAGCCGAGTTGAACTCTCTTGGTGTAGGTCATAAATAGATGCAGGTGAAGTGTTTGCTGGTCAGGAGCAACAACTGTGCTGGGGTCTATCCATTTTAACGAGCACACCTGACCAACTGCAGCTGATGTGTTCATGTTATTTTATAGCTTCAGCACACACACACATAAACACACAGAGAGTGTGGCACTAATACATAGATAGAGATTTATATATTTTTGTCATACATACATACCTACAACGTCTTTCGGCTGATACTTGGCGACTTGATTTCTCCTTCAATTGATTCGGCTACAATTTCTTGACCTGATCGTCTTGGGGATGCAGTCAAAAGCATTTACTTGCGGTCATTAATTTCGAATAGAATAGGGGAGACCGGGAATCGACGGGTGATTAAAATCAATCTGCTGTGCGATGGTGTCGAGTCAAGTCTATAAACAGTTCGTGTAGCTCGAGAATCATCCATTAGCTTATACATATATCCGACTGTGGATGTAGACTGTTGCATTTATTGATGTGTTCGCAAGGTAAAATTCAACGAACTTGCAACCAGGTGACTTTAAGCTGCAGCTGCCGCGACATGTGGCGTTGTTAATGTGGCGAATCTGACAGTTGCCATGACGTTGACTTTAGCTTATTTATCCGGTTCTCTTCTCAACACACACTCGAACATCATTTTCCTTTTTTCCCGTTTCCTTTTTGGACTGTGCATGAGACTCAATTATGTTGGATTGACATTTGGCGAATATTTTCGCATCAATCAAGTGAAGTTTTTTTTTTTAAACTGCAACTGGGCGTATACATAACGGTTAACAGCACAGCTGAAATATAAACACATTGCATTTCGCAATTTATCGTTTTCTGTTCATGGTGTGAGTGCAGTGGTAAAGTGACCAGGAAAATAATCCAGTTTCACTTTTATATACACACTATTTTTTTTAGTACGTATTTATTTATGTACCTTTCGTTCGGTATACAGTCTCAATTGCTTGCCGAAACCGTGCAATTTACTTGAGAAATTGAGCTAGCTAAGGTGGCAGATTTATGTTGGGAATAAATAAGTTGGAGGCACTTAAGTAAGGTAAAATTTGGCTAGAGCCGGAAGTGTAACTGATCTTATCAATTTTTACCGAAAGACTGACTCACATTATTCAGGAGTATTTCGATCCGCATTTGCTTTAGCTAAACTTAAAGTCCAATAACTGCATCTTAACACATTCATAAGATATACCAACGTGTTCTCCGTGGCTACTTTATTAACAATTGCTTCAAATGCCAACTCTCGTTAGCCATTAGTCCATTATTGCCCACAAATACTTGGTTTTAAATTTATCCCACAAGCTGAAAAATATTTCCGTTGAAAGGTCTTTCTTTCTTTCGTATCCTTTTTAGCCAACCACACCCACAAGTCAAAATGTTATGGCCTAAACAAACAACGAAAGCAAAAGCAGAAGAGAAATAGGAGCAAATGCAATCACCTGTAACACAAAACTGAATACACAAACAAAACAAAGGGAACACATAAATTGTAAGCAAGACTTTGATGTTGCCAATTCGGGGGCACCAATTGGGGTCCGCGGATGTCCTGTCAAGGATTGCGATTATATGGCGAGTGTCTGCCTGAACTGTAGCGCTTTTTTTTAATGCCCTGATTATGGATGGCAAAAACCAAAAAACCAAGAAAAAATTATATTATACAACAACAGAAACGGTTTCAATGTCGGACTCCCTTTTTTTCTTGCCACGAATATTACCCCAAGGGCTGGCCTCAAAATTGGACCCACTTTTCAGCTCCCTTTACACAGTTTTGGTGTTATTGGCAAATTCCGTTTTTGTGTTTCTTATTTATGCGCATTGGTTGGTTACATTGGCGTTTTTCTATTTCACTAAACTTTACAAGAAACCAAGTTTATTGTGAGCGCCTTGCAATAGCTAAGAAAAATGAAATCATACGAAGGGCGACTGCACAAAGTAACAAAGTGGCATGGAAATGGAAATCACAGGAGGTTTCCTATTTACCCTATTCCCCACTCCCCATTAAAATACATACTCTCACAGACACAATAAGAAGCAAATTTGTTTGTAAGCAAATACGCGATTTAGAATTTCGTCATAGCTTCTGGTACGATTATACCCTTCGTAAGGGCATAATGGAATTGACTTCAATATGTAACAAAAATTGAATAAAATGTTTGTTAAGAGTTGTTTAAGAATTGGTTTGTCTTAGCTAACACTATTATGAGTAAATGTATAATTACAGGGACACATATAGGATACTAAATTAAATTTTGAAATTATAATAAAACATTTTTACACGAGAGAAAATCTTTATAACACCTGACTGTTTAAAAACGTTTGACAAAAACAAATTACCATGATCGCCTTTCTGTAGTTATAATTAAATGTCCTTGTGCCACCTAATTTTCGTAACTCGAAAAGTGTTAACTTTCTTCCTTAATTCGTAGATAGAGTATCTCAAATTCGATCACTTTCGACAGCTGCGTTTTTCGCAAAAACCTCAGCCGAGCTTTTGAGCTTGCATTAAAATAAATGAAAGGAAGTAAATTTTACACAGAATATGCAAATAATGCTGACAACAATGACTGGCCTCTATGTGAGCGAGTGGGCGTAACGGGCGTGTGGGCGTGGGTTGTGTATGCCTTGCTATTAGCATGGACTGCACTGATACAAAAAAGCGTAAAATATAGCCCATTGTACAGCCCTCACAAGAGCTGCTCCCTTCACTCCCTCCAGAAATCAGATATGTGTCTGAAACGTAATGTAAATGCAAGTAAATAATGCAGCCAGCATAAATGGCAACAATTATGTTATTGAATTTTGAAAATGGCACAGAGATTTCTATTTGCAGCCAACTTGCCATAGAGTCTTTTCTTTAAGCAAAAAAAGTATTGTTTGGCTTGACTTTCATATTTTACAACGTCTATAGAAAAGAGAGTCTCAGATACTTACATTCATGTGACCTAAATTATTTTGAGTTTTAGTAATTCTGAATAGAAACTCTTTCCAGATAAGTTTTTGGAAATTGAGGTTTAAGTGAACGGAATCTAAAACAGCTACATTTTTATTATGTAACAAGTTTTACTTTGTCTGCTTGTATAGTCTATTTTATTTTAATTATTTTTGATTCTATCTTTATACTCAACTTTATGTAGAACTTGATTAAAACTTATTGTATGGAATTTGGGAGTTGAGAGTTTTTGTTAATGTGAATCTCTACTAGCATCATAAATAATTTGCACTTTTTTCAAATTGTATGAAAACCCATCTAGTTGATTAATTTTTCAGAAAGATATAACACTTATGGAAATTGACCCACTTAATCGCCTTTCAATTACTTAAACACTTCATTTATTCATTGTATTACAAGTGTCCAAACTGGCAGCTCAGCCAAAGCATGGAAAAATCCCGGCCAGCTACTACAACTGTTCGTACCATTAAAAAAGGGGCACCTGCTGGACCAGCCGTTGTCAGTCCCCCTCATACCCCTCATACCCCTTGACACCATCCCTCGGGCTGCTGGTGTTTTTATTGTGCGCGCTGCTCTCTTCGACACCATTAATCCGACTGAAATGAAAGGTGAGCAATTTTTTCGCAAATCCAATTTGTTGTAAAAAAGAAAGAAATAAAGAAAAGAGCACGAACCGGAGAGCTGAGATGGTGTTGGAGTGGGATTGTGGGGTAGGAATTGAAGTTCCGCCCAAAATATAAAGCAAATTTAGCAGTGTGACGCTGAACATGAGACGGGCTGGTGAGAGGAAGGTAAACGTGTGATGCGACTTTAATGTTCGCACTTTTAAACAGCTTTCAACTATGACCCACCCTATAAGCACCTAAAGGGGGGTTTGCTACTTGTCAAAACTGTCGGCGCTAAGTGCAGCTTCATTTTTTCGATTTAACAGCCAACGTGGCCCCATTATTGGTTCCCTTCGGCGGGCTTATCGCAAGTTAACGTCAAATGATAATGCCCGTTAATGTGAACGTCTTTTAGGGAAATGTGCTCCATTGATTTTGCACAAGTTCTGGAGAGACTTGTCAATTATGCAGCTGCCATATTGGAAAATCAATAAACGGATACTCGTCAGCTGAAGTCGTTAGCTTGATACATATATACCTTAAACCTGCATGCAGTCACCAGTCAGCACCTCTGTCAATGGACACTTCCAGACAACCAAAAAGAAAGTTGCAAAATTGTCTCAAGTGTCTTGAAAGTTCTATAAACTTGCCTCATGCCGCCGGCCGACGCGGCACAGTGCGTCATTTCCGCATTGCTTGGTCGGCTGAATCTCAAGGGGAAGCAGCAGGAACAGCAACCACCACCACCAATGGAGCCTCCATGCGCTACACTCGACGTCACCACCTGCTCCCATTAGAGTCAGGTGGTGGCAACCACCTTGTTGAGCCAAGTGTGTGGTTTGTGTGCACCCAAAGGCCAAAGTTGCTTGGCGAGCAGCAACGAGGCCATCACATCTCGAGTGTTCAGACTTTGAACATTCTTCGATAAACTTAATGGCCATTGAGTGTGCGAGTGCGACTCAAAGTGCGAGTACACCTCTGGCCTGGCCGTCCTGTTCCTTACCCAAAACCCGTTAAATGATTATGAAAATAGTTGGCAGCCTGCTCACAATGACCTCAGCGAGCTGTTGGGCAACTGCCACAGGTCACGCCCAAATAATTTTCAAGTGGTTTTTTTAGCACTCAAGAATCGACTTCAATTTCCGAATGTCTTGGATGGCGTTTTAAAGACAGCACAGTGGTTTAAAAATGAAAATAATAAAATTTCAATTGTTGGTTAAAGTTTTTTAAATAATCTTTGCAGGTAACCAACATCTTATTGTTCGCTTCATAATGTGAGGGCTTTCCTCTGGAATATTTGTACAAATTTACTGCTTAACTCAACATTAGTCATTGTTGTTGGTATTTGATCTTTGGCTAGTCCAGTTAGTTATATACGCATCAACAAATATGTGTTATTTCATTTCATAATACATCATTTTCCACTCTTGTCATTGAGTTGGTGATGTAAATTTGTATTTGTATATAATTTTGACATTCCAATGTCACCTATTTACGTTAATTAGTACTTTCCATTGAATACCAGCTTCAATCAATTGGAATTTTTACTTAATCAGTCGTATAAAACTATATGCAAAAAGTTTGTTAAATTTTCACTCATAAAGTAAAGAAAATAATGTAAAATTCAACAATGTTAGTTTCCTGTTTTTGTTGTGGTTATGGCTGTTGTCAACAATATATAAGTATATGTATATAGATAAGTAGAGAGTCGATGGGGTTTGGTGGTGGCAATCCAGCAAAGAGCACAAGTGTCGACAGCGGATGCGTCCAACTAACTAAACTATGCAAATTGGTTATTTTATGGCCATGGCTAGGGCCGGATTTTGAATAGAGAAGAACCCTTTTGTTGCCGGCATGGATTATGTTGGGACACTGAAAATGGGTATCAAGGACAACGCTGGCTAATGGCACAATTTGAGCTACTAGCGGGATTGAGGATGCCGTTGCGGATGCGGAGTCGGATATGTGAGAATTCAATGAAATGGAAACTAACAAAATAAAATTGATGGAAAAAGGAGAAGAAAACAGAAACCTTTAAGGGACACTCACACCACCCCACACTCGTTTATACAGACAAGAAATCAGCGCAAATCAAACGGCGAAGCACGGGAAAAATTGGGCACAACTATGAAGTCCGGTCTTGGGACCAGTAAAAAAGAGAGAGATAGACATGCATCTTCTGAGAGAGAGGGAGATAGAGAGAGAAAGAAAAGAAAAGTAAAACGTAAAACGGAAGCGCAGCGACAAAAGGGCGACTGCCCCCAAACAACAAAAGAAGCTGAAACGGGACGAGCCATGGTCATGGAACAATGCCTCCGACGCTGCCGGAGATTGCAAGTAGGCATGCCCGGTTGATGAGGGTGTGGAGGGAGCAGGGGAGCAAGGGATCGGGATGGGCGGTTGGGCATGGCTGGAGCATAACTCGTGCCATGCTTCCGTTCAATTTGAAGCCTGTTTGTTGGCCAAGTAGAAGAAAAGCTGACTGCAAAAACAAAAGCGGAAACGAGCAGTTGGCGGCCGATTGGAACAATTGCAGCGCCAGTTGAACAACAACAGCAACAAATATGGAACGAAGGCGCAACGGTGGCGAAATTAAACAAACATGGCCAACGATGGTAGCTGCTTTGCTGCCGCCATTGTTTGAACTTATTATTGGTACAGTTCGGAGCAACAACAAACACAATCATCGCATACCATGCTCAACTGACGCTCTGACTTTAGGACTGCCTGACTGGCTGACTTGTTATTGCTTTTCCTCATTGAATATCACTTGATTCTCTGCAGTGACTTTTCTTCCTTTTCAACAGCATCCCATTTCGTTTTTCTCTGTTTTAAACATAATTTTTGCACACTTTATACCCTACAAATATAAAAAGAATAGCAAGGGTATCATAATAATTATTATTTAGTTGACAATTAAAAGTTAAATACAAATTGCAGACTTTTTCTTCGCAATAAAAGAACTAAATTTTAAAACTTAGTCAGTATCTAAATTATTGCTTATACATATTTTTTGCTCAATATCTCATCATTTTATTTTTTTGCTTTTGCAATTGAGATATAATTCATTAAAAAAAAACATGGCAATTAACTTTTGAAATTTCGTCCAATTATATTGAGTACTTCCAGTATATTTATTTCAATGAGACCGTTTAGAAAAATAAGGGTTACAGGGTATCTTCTTGTAGAGGCTTCTAGCAGTTTTTTCCACTGTTTGTCTTGCCCTGTGCAGTTGGCATGTGAGCAAATAATTTGTAAAAATTATTTGCCTTGCGTAGTCGTCGACATCATCGTCAACCTCGTCGTAGTGGACGCCGGAAAGAAAATATTTTTTCATCATTGCATCGCTGAATTGGTCAGGGACAGGAAGCGTTGCGGTCAGCGCTTCAAGTAAAAGGGTTAAATTTTAAATTAAGCTGCGCTATTGTTAGCATTGGGTTAAGAACAGAGAGCACGAGAGGCGGGCGGCCATTGTCATGCCCTTTAATTGCCTCAAGTGTTGCAGAAATGGAACTTTAATTGGACAAAGATGATTGTCGGATCAATGCTTTAAGTGGGAAACTGAGCGGTTGACAGGCTAAAGGGCATTCAGCGTTGTTCTTTATATTTGTTAATACACTTGAAAATCAGTAAAGTGGCTGCCCAAGTGACCAACTGACCAACTGGCTAGTTAAAAATTAGAACTGAACATCTATAGATATTATTAACTACACCGCTTATCAAAGCCTGCTGCAACTAACAGCAATTCATTTAAAATTGATTTCCACAACAAACTTCAGACAATTTCACGCTTGAACACCGAGCTGACTTCAGATTTGGACATTCTCTCAGTCACAGACTGAGCTCAGCGACTAATCAGAGATTCAGTAAGCCGCAAAAACAGTGTGCAGCAAGCCATTTATCCAAAGTAATATAGTATAATCCCGTCAGTTAAAATCGGTATAACGCATACTAGATTCTCTGCCGAAGAGGGGATACAAATTTTTTGTTCTAGATCAACAACAGTCTGAAAATGACTTATAAGTAGTATTAGTACATGAATGTGAGCCTAAGGCACTGTGCTCTTTCCACTTTAGCATAGTAAATAATAAAGAAAAGATCCATTCAGCAATGTATAGTGGAGCAAGTTTGACAGTAGGTGACACTCTACTTATGGAAAAAGCTAATAAAAGATGAAAAGCAAACACACCGAAAGCTCTGTATTTTGTAGAGCTAGCGTCCCTTCTTAATTTTGCTCGGAATTGTTTGTGGAATAACTTCCGAGTTTATTGTCCGATCGAGATAAAATTTTCAGGTCAGGTATCGACTTTAGCGTTTATCATATGTACTTAAACGTGCTCTTGTAATTCGTTATAGAAATTTGGTTTTGTAAAACAAATTTGATCTGAGATACAGAAAAACGTTCATACCTAGTTGGATGTCTCTAGCTTTTATAGTCTCTGAGATCTAAGTGTTCACTGAAAGAACAGACAAAATATTTAATGAATATTACTTTATTTTTTTTGAGAATTTAATATTTTTGAATTGTTTAAAACAAGATAACTACAGTACACAGTTCATGTTAAAATAATGACCCCCTTTGGCAAGGACATAGCATAAAAATCAAAGTCTAGTGGCGAATAATTTGTGATGGACTGAAAAGAGCTGCCAGATTTTAATGCAGCCATCATGAGGGACAGCAAATAAAATGAGAGTTGGCGGCCAACAACAACCTCATCATGAGCGCAACACCAATGACCATGACCAACAGCAAGTGGAAAAGAAAATGGCCAAATCCAAACGGACTGACCAAAAATCATAAGCGGCAAAATGTCGGAGGCAGCAACCGTAATTGGAAATGATGCTTCAAGTCTCAAGTTGCGTGAAGCATTAATGACAACCCCAAAAGCAACGCAGGACTGATTGTTATTGCTGTCGTTTTAGTCGATGTTGTTGCTCCTATTGTTGCTACTGTAGTCAATGGCAACCAGACGGCAAACGAGAATGACGCTGATGATGGTTGGCGGCTGTGAAAGCGTGTTGCCGCTAAATGAATTAAATGCGATGCCTTTTAGCTGAGATTAAACAGCGGCACCAATAAAGTTACCATCTCCATCGCCAGCAGCATAAGCATCAGCATCAGCATTGTCGTTGCTGTGAACCAGTTCAATTAATGAATACTTTTCAATTGCACTGTGCAGCAAGTAAATGAGAATACTCGTATAGTGAAAATAAGAGCTATAATAAGATTAAATGAGTGTACAAATATTTTAAAATCAGTGATGTCATACAAATTGCTTCCATCAAAGTTCCAACTCAAATCCAACTTTGGTGTCACGCAAACTTAATCTGGTTTGAAATGAAACTGAGCTAGGGATTGAAGGGATAGGATACTTATTAAATCAAATTAGCGACTGGAAATAAAAAAACTATAATCTTCCTCACTTTCTAAACAATAATGTTTTTAATTTCTTAAAATCATCTAGAATATATTAAGTAATAATAAAAATAATAAGAAATATAAATAAACCAAATTAAAATATATTATCATAAATTTCCTAGACCTGCTAAATAGGAGCTTGGCTACATAAGTTTTAAACAATTTAATAATTATTTTAAAAATAATAGAAACTAAATCTTCAAATAAATAGCTGAAATTTATTTTTACTTCACATATTTACATATTTTACATATTTATCTTGAAAATATTCAAGTGGTGAAATAAAAATTATCTTCTGCTTTCTGTCTTATTTTTTCAATAAATTAAATACACTCATTAATTTTCGCCTATTTGGATCAATTTTTTGTTGGATAGTGAGAAGTGCCAAGAATGCGTTTGGAATACATAGCAGAAGAGTTGGCAGTCAGATGCGTTTTGCTGCCAATCTCTGGTCAACGTACTTACTTATAAAGCTCTGAAATGGCATTTCATCTTTTTAATTGAATTTTAATTTGTTTAGAATGCGCTTAGAGAGAAAAATAGGGGCGGGTGAGAGAGAGGGGCAGAGCTTCACGCGAAGTGGCCATTGCTGGCGTTAAACGTTGGTTTGGTCTGGATCCCGGCCCAGAGCACTGCACAAAATCCTATGACTCTTGGCCAAGTTCTAGTTTTAATTCTACCATTTTGCTATTGTTATTGTTGTTGGCGTTGACAGCTTTTCACAAATCGATTAAGTTTAATTTGTTTTCTTTGTCGGCTTTTCGTGCTTCTCGTCATCGTCGTTGCGATTTCTACTTACTTTCTTTAGGGCTTTCCTTTTTGGTTTCTGCTAACAGCAATCGTAATTTCATAATGAGTTGACTTTATGTAGTCCAACTGCTAAGGGAATTTATTTTCATTGTTTTTTTTTCTATAAGAATGAAAACTGTTCACGCGACCATTAAATAATAATAATAGGCAAAAATAGCATATAGTAAACTGTGATTAGGTTGCACAATTTGCCTAAAATAAGCAAGTTCATAAAATTTAATACGACTATATGACCTCGAGCTATAAATTGAATTTTCTCGGCGATTTTGCGTATTTTAGTTCATTTTTTCGTTTTTCCGTTTTGTTTTATGCCTTGCATCATTTGTTGATTTTTATTTCCACGCTTAATTGAAGTAATTTTTATTTTCCCAACAGAATTTTTCTGCTGAGGCGCCAAAAGAAAAGAAAAGTTTCCAAAACTGCAGGCTTTTAAATCATTTTATAGCTGTAAGGGATTTTCCTTTCCTTTTAATTGTTGCTTTTTTTCCATTACTTTGGCCTACGTGAAAAGATTTGCTTTGGTTGCTATTTGAAATGCCAAAATAATTGTGAGGAAAATACTGTTAAAAATATGCAAATTATTATAATGATGTCCGTTATTGTAAAATTAATTAAAATTTATTTTTCTACATTATGTTGTTGATATTTGGGCTCGGAGTACACATCACATTTGCCATGGCTACAGCGAAAGCTCTTTAGCTAAGGTCTAAATTGCTTGGGAACAACAAAATATAAGCGACCCGCCTACCTAAAGGTAGAAGCCTGAATTTATGACAATTTTATATAAATAACTTTCCCGAGCCAAGTCTGATATTAAATGTGAGTATAATTACACGTGCCACAAACAAAAAATGTCAGCGAGTTCCGTAAGGGATAAGACCAAGAAGATACCACGAAAGCTGCCATGTAACCAGACATCGCCGCGAGTGTCAAAATGCGTCAAATCCGCCAAATGCTGTTTTCGCGGGGAAATTAACATTTATTAACTGTCAGAACATGCAGAGCTTACAAAGTCAGATGGCAATTCACTCATCAAAATGCATACGCTAAGGCAGACAGTAAAAGCAACTTCCCGTAGGGCAAGAGAGGAATGCGGTGAAGGCGAAAAAAGGTGGAAAAGATTCGAGAATACTGCATGAAAACGTACATATGCATACATCTGTATATTTATCGTATAAAAAATTAAATGGAAACTTTTTCTTTCTATTTTTTTTGGGAAATTTTACACGTTGCTTTTGACATGTGTGACAAAATGTCAAAAAGAAAAACACGAAAACACACACCAAAATAAAAATAAGGGAAAACAGAATTTAAACAAAAATATTTAAATGTCACTTGCGCTTTTGTCGCGTGCACGGCGTTCATAGCGTACATGGCGTATGCGCAATTTTTGTCTCTCTTCGGCATGTATTCGTGGCTCCTTTTTAATAGAAAAATTTCTTTTTGTCCTAAAGTATAAAGCGTTCGCCATGCGTCCGTATGCAGCTCGCGTATTTGATGCAAAAATCTGCGATAAAATGCTGAAACTTCCCGTCTCCATTGCCACACTTTGGAGGGATTACCACTATGTCGGTAGGGACTCTGACGTTGTTACTTCGCATTTGCATGTGGCCTTGTAGCGAATGTTTTTGTCATTACCGGAGAGCGAACTAAGCAGACACGCCCATGCCGACGCCAACGTCCACAGGAAGAAAACAAAGAAAAAATAGGTATAACAAAGACGGTTTCACCGAAAATGTCAGCAAATTAAATGTAATTCATTTTCATTTTGTAGTTTGCTTTTAAAGTTCTTCAGTTGTTGCTGCCGCGGTACGTGGCATGCTCTGTTGTAGCAAATTGCCCGAATGAAGCTGCTGCATGCAACGCGACAGTCGCATGCTATGAAATTAAGTTGCAAGCTTCAGGATTTGTTCTCTCAAGTTTCACCAAATTTTCCGAGCCACATTTTTTTGCTCCCGACACATCCAGGGACAGACACAATCCCGAACACACACAAAAACGCATAGATGAGGACTTACAGTAACTCAGGAAGATTCCACATTTTCCTCGATGTTAACACGCGTTTCTGTCGTTCCTTGTAGCTTCTTGCTTGCAGTCGGATAATGTCACGCTAATGCTGGCAGCTTTGTTCTGTTTAATGTACCGTCTGCATGTGGTCCTTGAAGTTGGCAAATGAATTGAAGATCTTACAGCGGTAGGACAATATAATTTTCCTTAAGTCTTACTTAAAAATCAGAAATGGTGGAGGTCCTGTTGAGTCCTAAATGATTTTCTCGTTTCTTAAAAAACTCAGTGAAACTCTGTTGTGAGATTGGACCAATATTCGTTGCAAGGATTGCGGAAAACCCAGAAAAACTGCAGTCAGACCAAAAATAATAAAAAATTTGCTGGTTAAATATGTTAATAAGGAAGTTTTAGAAGCATACAAGGAACTATTGAAATTTACCATGAAATACAAACTATTATAATCTCAAAACACAGGATGCTAAAAGGTTTTTAAGATTCCCAGTTAGTGTTATAGATTTGAAACAATAAAAGATTCTAGTTATTCTATGTAGGAGGTACGTTAAGATTTATTTTATTCAACAAATCAGTAGAGTCAGAGACCAAAAAGAAATTTATAGCTCCAAGCACAATTGTTCGTTTAGTAAGTGAAGGAAAATTGATTAAAAGTAGTCTTTTAGAGCCACAGCTATTTATTGGATATAAGGCTTATTCGTATAAGGACTGGCAATCCTTAGATCATCGTTTAATGAACGCAAAAACTACCATCAAATTTCAGTTCTTTATCAAAAAGTATTCCCTGATCATTTTCAAAAAAAAAAAAACACTTTGTGGTCTGTCACTTAAAATTTCACAAACGCAGATGAATTGGAGAACCGAGATGTTCAATGTTATGAAGTAGAAGTGAGTGAAGTTTGTATAAATAACGTCATATTTTATTGAAAATATATATGTCAGCTGCCCCGGTGTGGGCTGATATTGCAAATGTACATATTTATAAATTACAAGTTATACAAAACCAAATTTTAAAGATGATTTTTAACCGACCGGTCGGTCGCGACCCTGGCAATTCCCCACTAAGGAAGAACATAAAATGGCCAAAGCAGAACTAACCCCGGTAAGAATGGCTAATTTAAATACAAACTTTATAAAAAGATGTAAATATTCCATATATAAGAAATTCCTACCTTTAACCTATACTCTTCAATTATAGCACTAAACACGCGAAATATTATACGTCAAAATAGAGTGTTTCTTATAAATAATATATAAAATTTATGTCAGCTCTAAACTGTCCTAGAATTTCTTTCAACTCTTCTGCTAATTGCATTGCTAATTTTCCGACCTTTTTTTTATGATTAGGAAATTAAAATGTCATGTTAAAATCGTCGTTAACGCACAATTTGCCTGTCTGCTACGCAATTTATTGCGTGTGGCAGAATAAAGAGCCGCTGCACTGACATAACGCATAAATTATGCACATGCTCTGGTATGTATGCGAGGAATTGCTTCGTGCCTTATAAGACCAGCGAGGCATTGAAGAAAACCATAACGAGTCGAAAGTTGGGAGGAAACAACAGCAGAAATAATAATAATAATAAAGAGAAGAAAATCCTCTTGTGCAAGTGAAAGTGGTCATATAAAATGATTAAGTTGCAAGTGAAAATAATTCTATGGATTTTTATAATTTTTGCAAGATTTTTATGTGGAGCGCAAATTGAAAACATAAATTCCAATGACCTGCTCGCCTTCGAGGACTTTTTACGCTCCCAGCGCTTAAAGCATGCTCTTGTCCTGCGGGTCCCACAAGCTGAGGAGACTCAGCAAATTGAAATCTACCGAAAACTACTGGCCAACTACATGGTGCAGTTTTTTACACCCAAAATGGGTGCGAATTTCAAACAGCTCTTTTACTATAAGGCGCCACAAACTGCGTTGTTGGTTAAGACATTTGAGAGCGATGCTGTAAAGCGCTGGGTTTTCGATTCAGCTTCTGAGGGAGGTTACTTTAACAATAGTCAGGCATGGTTTATGATGGGCCTGAGTCGGGCGAATAAAACAGATGAAAATATCATTAAAGAGCAGTTGTCTGCGTATAACATCAACATTGATGCGGACATAACAGTGGCAATGAGAAGGATACCGTATGGCAAGTCAGTATCGTACAAAGCGGCGTATGCACAATATTTGGCTTTCAAATTATAATTGCTTTCGACCTCAGCCTTAGCCGTAAGTGGTTGTTGTACGATGTCTATAAAGTGGGTCAAAAGGGGCAGTTGCAAGTGGAATCGAAGGGCGAATGGAGCTTGGTAGGTGGCTATCAACTTTGGCCAAAATTTAGATGCAGCTGGGTGAGGCGACGTATGAACTTGGGCAACATCACGCTGATTGGCAGCACTGCGGCAAGTTGTGTCTGTTCTAAATCGAATGCAATTTAATCACATAAATCTACAAACTTCAATCCGCAGTTGATCGAGAAGCCGACGGGCTATGATGATTTGACCTATCTTGGCAACGATAGACAACTCCTTCAACTGGATCCGATGCAGAGGAAAACGTTTCAGCTTTTCAAACTTATGGAGACCATGTTTAATCTGAGGTAGGACTCCTTGTTAGGCTTCTGTAATGAGCTTGTAGTGATTCTAACTTGCAGGCTGGATGTGCGTTTTACTGACAACTGGGGGCAGCTCCAGCCAAATGGCAGCTGGTCGGGGGTTATGGGTCAAATCACAAGCGGCGAAGCGCACTTTGCCCTCTGTCCCATACGCTTTGTACTCGATAGGCAGAGTTATGTGCAATTCTCGCCCGTGTTGCACACACAGCTGTAAGTGCATGTGTGTGTGTTTGTGTTCCACATAAGAATATCAATTACAGAAAATCATAACCTTCGATACAGCATTCATTTTTTACTGCGTCACCCGCGACGAAGCAGCATCCGCAATATATTCTTTGAGCCATTGAGCACACAGGTCTGGTGGTGCGTTCTAGCCTTGGTGGTGTGCAGCACATTGCTGTTGCCGTTGCACATTGACCTGGAACGACGACAACACACGTTGCAGCATCAATTGCCGGCAGAGGGAGGACGCGTGGCATTCGCTTGGTTTACCATTTTAGAAACATACCTGCAACAGGGTCCGGCATCGGAGCTTTTCCATCTGCCATCCACTCGGCTGCTGATTAGCGCCAGTTGCCTGTTCAGCTTTATGCTGATGCAGTTCTATGGCGCCTTCATTGTGGGCTCTATGCTGTCGGATACACCACGCAGCATAGTAAATCTCCAGGCGCTATACGAGAGCAGCTTGGAGATTGGAATGGAGAACATATCGTATAATTATGCCCTGTTTACAAACACTACCAATCAATTGGTGCGAGATGTCTACACCAAGCGCATTTGTCATGGCCGACAACAAAACATCCTGGACATCCAACAGGGTGCGGAGCGTATTCGAGAGGGAGGCTTTGCCTTTCACTCTGCTATCGATCGCATGTACCGTCTGCTCATTGAGCTGCTGACCGAACAACAGTTCTGTGAACTTCAGGAGATCATGTTTAATCCGCCCTATGTGTCCGGCTCTGTGCTACCTAAAAGCTCGCCTTGGCGCGAGCACTTGGCCCATGCTGTACTTTATCTGAGTGAAACTGGTCTGATGCAGTACAATGACAAGCTGTGGATGGTGCCAAAGCCAGACTGCACTCTCATTAAAGCCACACAGGTGGAGGTGGACCTTAAACACTTTGCACCCGCACTCTTTGCACTGCTGCTCGCCATATTTGCCAGTTTTGCCGTGTTCCTTATCGAACTGCTACTGGGATGGATCAATGTGCAGCGCAAATTTAAAGCTAACGAGAAGATCTAAGTAATTATTGCCAGCCTTGAATTCTCTTTCTTTATGTCGCTTTCTAAACTTTGTACTTTTATTTTGAGTATAAATGAAAATGGCATTCTTATTGCAGTATTCTCAAGTTTATTAACATGTATGAATTAATGTATCATTTCAAATCTATGAACAGAAATGTAATTTTAGACAAAGTTATTTATTAACATTATGGAAATAAATGCCCGTGGTAGGGTCAGTGTGTTCTTCTTCTTTCTTTTTCCCGACGATGTGAATAATAATTTGTTAATTGATTTCCAAGCTTCTTGCTTGAAAGAGATTAAAGTAAGAACAGATTCTTCCAATAGTATACGTCAGATGTATTAAAAAAAACTTTTGAAATTCGAATGTGTCATTTATAATTTCGACTAGCGGGGGAGGAACACGGAGTGTTCATGTCTATACTTCTTCCGTTTGTATGTAGAAGCCGCCAAAAATTCTTCTGATGGAGATAGCCGGACAAAATTGTGTACCAATGCTCTTTACAAGTAATGTGAAAATGTGGCGTTAATTGGAGTATGATGGGATATTTCACCCCTATATAAAAATAACACCTTTCAGGAAAAATAGTCGTAAGCTTTTCGCGATTAAAATGATAACAATGAATGGTAAAAAAGAAGAGAGAACTTTAAACTATTTAAAAATGGCTGAATCATGAAAGTAAATAAGTTTTATATAATTGTTTATTATTAAGTTATGAATTAAAATGTGTTTTAATTAAAAGCGCTTAACAATAAAGGGTCGTGCTTGCCTCACTGCAGCTTTATGAATCTTTTTTTTAGACTAGTTGATAACTACATTATAATGTAATTAATACCTTAGCAACTTGGCCATTTAATAGTTAACGTCAGCTGCACTTGTGTCGCAATAATCACATAACAATTGTACCAAAATGTAATTTGCCATTGCTGCACAAACGTATACTATAATATAAAATGATTTTGACCTGGTGATATCTGTGAAAGTAACGCATAACCTTCAATTACATTTTTCTATTGTGACATAGACAAATGACTTAGTCTCTGGGCTACATTGCGTCTGGCCATGATTTTAATAGTCTCAATGAGTCGCAACTGTCTGCTGTGATAACTGACAGGTAGAAAGAAAGTGCTCTAATCTACACTTGCGTAATTGTACTTCACTATATCCTTTCCACGCGCTAGTATATGTAGTAAGATTTCCAAGTAGCTTTAATGCCATCAAGTTGCGGTGGCTCATTAGAAAAGTTGGCTTAAGTATATTAAAATTTAATGTAAATAGGCTTAGCTTTGATGGTCGAAGGAGAATGGTTTTGTGTACTCTTAAGTAGACTTTAATTACATTGCTCACATCTTTGCCTGGATTATTCCACTTTTAACTAGAACTATTTTAATAAATATATTAATTTAATACTTACCTTTCTATAATATTAAAGAAATTTATATATTTACTTCACCCCTTACTCTCTTCGCTCTCCAAACACAAGGTCACTATGATCGCTGAATTGTCGAGTAAAACAGTTGTACTAGTAATGAAAAATACTCTTCACAGCTATAGCTGTCTTTGGCGATCCGGTCAGATTTGGCGGGAAAATCTCCAGATATGATAGGGGAGAAAAATCTGATTTGGCGGAAAAATATAAGTATGCCAAAGTAAAAACAATTTGTGAGTTTGGTTTAGACAGCTCAAAAAACAACAAAGCTCTTCATATTAAAGGTTAACTTGCACCAGATTGTTCCTATGGAAGCTATATGATATAGTCACCCGATCTTGACTAACATTTTCTCAGCTTGCGACAAATAGTAAAGACAACATAATTTGTGAGTTTGATTCCGATAGCTCTAAAAAAAGCTCTTCTTACTAAAGTTTAATTTGCATCAAAAATTTTTCAGGATGTAAAGTACAGTACTTAATACATAATCTGTGAATTTGGTTCGGATAGCCTAAATAACAATCAAAAATGTCATACTAAGCAATCTGAGATTTGTCTCTGAATTTGGAACACTTCCAGTGGTTCAGTAAAAATTTCAACCTCGTAGCTCTTACCATTTCTACTTGTGCTTTGATTAGTTAGTCAATAAATTGATTGCAATGTTGATTGAAATATACTATACAAACACATTAGCCATATACATACATATACAAGTATATTCTATTCAATCGAATTCAGTTCGATATAACTATTCAGTTGTCTCTGCGTCTTCTTCCATATACACGTCAAATTATGCAAATTTACAACATGACTAAGTTTGTTTTGCCAGACTTTGTTCATGGAATCATCATCGTCATCGGCCTGTATTTGTTTAGCAATTCAAATGAAATTCTCTTCAGCTCTTTATGTTTGCAGCTTTAATGCCTTTTAGCTCCTTCGTCTGCAGGCATTTAACTACATATCTATTTGACTCTTCGTGTCTTGTTCCTAGGTCCTGTCGAATCCAGCTCAACTCTTACTTGGTAGAATTTGTTGTCGAAGGCCTGACCATTTACTTGTTCCTCTGGCCAAGTATCAATTGGTCGGCATTGAAGTTTATTTATGCATTGTTGTTGTGACTGTTGCTGATGTTGTTACTTATCGTTTTTGTTTTTATTGTTGTTGTGGCTGTCTGCATGTGGCCTATGCATGTACTTTATTGCTTATTATTATAGTTCACCCATTCCTTTGCTCAATTCTGAATGAATTTTATATGGGTTTTCAAGTATTTAAACGCTTGTTTCATACCACTGACAGTTAACGGGGCGTATTTGTAATTGAGTTTCTGCACGTCTAATTCTATTGCGAATGCCGTATTACGCGCCGAGTGGTCATAATTCTGCTCCAGACTGGTTTATGTAAATCTCACTAAGGCTTAATGTGCCAAAATAGAACAAGGTCAACTAAAATTTGATAAACATATTTCTACTGAATCAAGTTCATTCAAAGCCAGGCAAGCTTCAGTTATGCCCAAAAAAAGAACGATTTACCAACAAATCTTTTGGGGATGCTTTCAATATTGATTCTTAAGTGGTTTGTGAACCTCCACAACAAAGTTCTGTGTTTTGGATCTGATTACATTTAGTTATATTTGTCCTTTATCTTTGAGAGTATTAAGTCTCCTACATTTTGAGGCAGACGGACAGGTCAATGTGGAAAACTCTGTAGTTAACAATTTTGATACAAGAACTTTCAATGAAACTGATTGTGTCCTTTCTCCCTTTCCTTTCAAATGCAGCAGTTAAGTAATTGAAATAACTTTGTTTATACATTTCAAATATTTTCTTGAAGTCTTCGCCTTGTATTTTCACTTTTAATAACATTTACAAATTTTCCTTGTCACTCAAAGCAGCGAGCCAGACACAAATTTAAGCCACAAGGACAACAACAACTTTCCAAATCAATATTAATTGCTGAAATTCATTCAACCAGATATTAATAAAGCTATATAGTGAAAGCAAGCTAGGAAGAGACAAAAGTGGGGGGGTAGAAAGAAAGAGAAAGGTTGCTGTGTGGGAGCGAGACATAATATTCTGTAATATTCTCACAATTTATGCTGTCTCCGTTTAGTGAAGTCCGCTCCCTTCTCTTTCTTCTCCTCCCCATCTTGTATCCTGTTCTGTCCAATTGCCAAGTGGAAAAACTTTAGAAACTTTTTCGCTGCATTTACGCGGTATCCTGCTTTCCTCTTACAACAACTCTTTTCCCTTTCTCCCTTTCTCCTTACCCCTTCACCATCTTCTTCGTCTAGTGTCGTTTGCTGCTGCCTTTGGGGCTTCGCTTTGCTTGTAGTTCGCCTGTGTTATGTGCTTATTATAAAATAATTAAGTCCTTTAGGAAATTATAGTTCTTGTTGCTCATTCTTTTTTGCTTTCGCTTTTGCTACTCAGTTTCTTTTTCCGCACAATCTGTGCGTGATTTTGTTTCCCATCATTTTTAACTGGCGTTATGTTTGATTTCCCACTGTGATTTCTGCACATTTTACACACATTTGTGAACTTTTATTTTTTCGTTTTTCGCGAGACTCCACGATTCTCAAAAGAATTTAATTTCCACTCTGTTCATTTATATACATAGTATTGGTCAATCGACAAAGGCGCAAAAGCATTATGGATGTATACGAATGAAAATTTAAGGTAAGAGATTCTGTTTGTTTTTCCTTCCAATTTATAAAATAGTTAAAGTATGAAAAACAATTTAAAATTGGAAACAAATACTGCTTTTGTTTTCTCATCTAAGAAGTAACTTTATATTGACACAAAATAAACTAACCATCTATGTTTATCTGCTGCTCTTGGCATACGAATAATTTATTGTGTATGTAATTAATTTCTGCTGTCTGCGTAACTTTTGTTGTTTCCCTCTGTTTGTGTCTGACTGGGCATTGGCTGTTGGTCATTGGTTTAATGTCCAAAGCACATTATGGCTATGGCGAGGTCGACGAGTATGTCTCTATTAAGGGTCAGTCCCAATTCGGTTGACACTCAGACAGTGGCAATGGTAGTAAGTGGAGTCCTTACTTATACTAATAGTATGGGCTACCTAAAAGACATGATCTATGTGTCTTTATTTAAATTAAAGTATTGTCAGCTAAAGCGAGCCTTTAATATACACATGAGCATACCATGGCGCCGACAAATCAAAGCAAGCTGGTTTTAGGTGACACAAAAATCAAATATATAAACTCTCGAAACCATTGCAGAAATATTAAAAAAACTCTAAGTTTATTTAATAAAAGTAAATATTAATTTGTTATTATTAAAGAGACATGCTGTACATTTTAAAAAATCTATTTATTTTTAAAAACATACCACCAATTCGTAATTTTTCTGAAATTTATTTTAAGTTTGTGGCAGCAGATTTTCTGTTTCACTTACGGCTTAGTTTGAAATAATTGTAAACCAGCTTTGGGCTAAATTCTCTGAGATTTCTGTGAAATCCCTGAACATAATTATCAAGCTCAGTTTAATATGATAATAATACCCACGTAAACATAGGACTTATCAGTTGTCAATAATGAAATTAACCTATCCGCAACTTGCCTCAAATGTGTACTCATGATTCAGGATGATGGAATTCTCATGTAAACTAATTCAAACTTTATTCGGTCACTCTACATACTCTATATAGTTACTACACCCACTCTATTCGCTCGTTGTGAAGCTGATAGTCAATCCATCTGATAGTAAACTCGTAGGCTCTACAGATGATGTGTGTGGATTGCGGTTGTTGTTACGTGCGTGTTCATTTACCTGCGAGGAATTGCAGCACTCAGGTAAATTGTTTGCACAGCACAAGCAACAACGCCCGCAAACAAAGCCAAAAAGCGTTAGTCCTAGAACGTGACAAGGATAATAAGCCCTGAAAGGCAACATCAGCTGATCTGACCTTTTAACTGAAATGAGCAAAACCAAAATCATGATACGAACTACCAAATTAATTGCAAATATGGCATTTATATGGCCAAATTGATGAGCCGTAATGTCAATTGCAATTTGTATTTGTAGACAAGAGATGCTAATCAATTGTGCAGTCAGTACAAAACACGGCCAAAAATGCGACCAAAAACCGTTAATCAAATTAAAATTTATTTGTCGTTTGTTCAAGTGCAACGCAGCTAACAAATTAATCATGGTCCGACACTGTAGAACTTCCAACATTTACATACACATTGGCAGCTGCAGCTCCAACTCCAATTGCATTCGCATTCGAATTTTGTATCTGAGTCTGTATCTTTAACTGTAACTGTATCTGTGGCGTGGCTGCATGTACTCTGCATAATTTGAACGCTTTGTTTTTGGGTCATGGTTTGGATTTGGGTCTGGTTTCGGTTTTTGGGCAGTTTTTCGTTTGCCAGGGCCCAGATGGTGCATAAATTTGCATGTCAATTGACTGTTGTTCGAAGAGCGTCGTTGTTGTTGCTCATTGTTACACTGACGTTGTTGACGATTTGCCATTTTAATTAGCCAATGTCCTGTCAGCTGCCTTCTGCCCATCTACTCCAATGTCTGTCTGTTTGTCTGGCCGTGCAGTATTTGGTTTGATTTTAAGTATAACTATGGCTTTGATTTGAAGTTGTGTTGCACACGACCAAGACAGAGATATTTATAAATGATGAGCCATATTGGTATAATGATAGCTTCAGAATGAATATTACATTTTCAAACAATTTCCAAAAATTTCTTTTAATTATTGCCAGTAGTGAGTGGAACCACATGAATTAAATATGTCACACACCGCAAGAGTGTGTTTCCGTTAATGCTGCGCATCCGTTAAGAGGTACATGGACGTACACACTCCCACTCAAACCTACTTACACACACGTGTATGCATATGGAATTTGTGTGCATATTATACTTGCTAATTACAAATCCTTTTTATTTGCAGAAACAAACTTTTGCATCCGCTAATACACACACACACACACTCACATAAAATATTTGTCAAAGTCCTTGCAGTAGACAGACGCACACACACCACACACACACACACACACATACACATACACATACAAGTAGATATATAAATAGACACAGACAGCCAATCGCATGACCATTTCCGTTTCCGCTTTTTGCAGCACACGTGTGTCTGCGGCTCTCCCTATATATATATTTGTTTTAGCCTTACACCCATGTGTAATACACATACATATTGTGTATGTGTGTGTGCTTTTGTGAATACGCATGTGTGAGGCGCGCTTGTTGACAATTCTGCGGTAAATAGCATACAACTTCATGACGAGCTTAATAAATTACAATAACAAGTCAAAAATACTGAAAAGGAATACTATTATTTTTGATTGGTATTCATTTTGTATATATCACTTTTTTGTTAGTCTTTTTGTATAACTTTTTAATTTAAAATAATTTTTGGGTGCCGTGTGGTAACAGTTCACTTATTAACTGCAATATAAACAAATTTAAACAAATTGATTATTCTTTTGAATTAATAGAAGAATAAAAAATTAAATCCGAATCCCAAAAGTTGAATACCTGGTCCATTACCATACGATTTTTAAAATCAGGCGTGGGTTTTAATCTTAATTAAATGATCTTTCTAATTTTAAAATATGGTGCATAGAAACATCGTCAAAGTTAAAAAAAACTACCAAAAAGTGAAAACAAAATGTGGGGCAAATACGCACAAATTTCTCAAGTCTTGTCAAAAGATTTATACAGCAATCGAAGGTCCATTTTTCTTCTTTCTAAAACGGCTTAATACAGAATCGATGTAAAGTTCACAAAGCTACAGCTTTTTAAGTGTTCATAAGTATGCAAAACCGGTGCTGTCTTCTAAATTCCAAGTATGCAGTTTTGTAATACTCGATAATCCCAACAAGAAAATCACTTTCATTTCCGAGGAATTTTGTCGACAGTCTCACATTTTTCTACATGCTGTATTATAAAAATGTATTATCAGTCAGAGAAAATAAAACATTCATGAACTCCTTAATTTGTCTCCTGTTTATATAACAGACAACGAATCACAAAATGTCAGAAATTTCAAAGAAATGAAACTGATTTTATGAACTGAGGCTGAATTCATAACCGATGTTTATACATCCATTTTTCACAGAATTTCATGAAATGAATTTGCAAATTTGGCTTCGTATAACCAGAGTATATGTCGCGTTTGTTGAAAACTGTGAAGATACCTCTAATAAAATTTTATTAAAGGCAAAAATAACACACTGAATCACATTCTCAGCTCCTAACTACTTCTAATTAAATGCCAAGTGCTTAAATTTCATTATTATCACAACTTTTGTGTGTGCAACTCTAATATGAATGCATACGTACGTGTCCTAAGCTACAAAAATGTTTGAGCGTCCGCTTTTGTGGTCCTTGAAATTGTTGCTAACATTTAAACTACATATTTTCCTAACTTTAGCTCAAACTACTTTATGATATTATTCATTTTGAATGCCCTTAAGCTATAGTTTAAAATTAATTAGGAAAGTGAATAATAAATAGAAATTAAATTAACTTAACTTTTGCATTTTGTGGCATTTCTCTTTGCTGTAAACTTTGTACTAAAACCAAAGAATTTTAATTATAAGATTTAAAAAATTTCATGTGCACATGACTGTAGAAGAGTTGGAGTCTTGCAATTTAAGCGTGGCAAGCACATAATTAAAAGTGTTGCCTACTTGCTTGCAACCAAGACGAAAGACTCATGTTACATACAGGCAGAGCCCAGAACCGGAAGCAGTTCAAAGAAGCGGAAACTAAGTCAACAACTTTCCATTTTGTCAATGGCAGTGGTGTGTTTGGCTTAGTTGGTAGCCTCGTTGCCTGGTTGTCTTGGCCCGCCTGTAAATGACACACTCTGCATATGAAACTAAAAATAATTTTTCAATTCACAAATGAAACTTTTCACACACAGCTGCAGATCTGAGCAAACTTTAAAGTTTGCAATTGCAGCAATGGGGCTCCCCAAAGAGTAGTGGTAAACCAACCGAGGTCGAACTGTAAGAGAGAGGTGTAAGGGATTGCCATGTGCCCAGCTCAGTTGCAATCGTCATTTGGAATATACTCCGCCTGCTGATGCTGCTGCTGCTGCTGTGTATTTCTTGGGGGTTTTCACCATTTCTGGCTGCTTTCCTTTTGGCGATGCAAGCTCCAGAAGGAAATTACAAACCAAAGTAAACGCCAAAAGCGCCGAGACCAAGATCCAGTCCAATTGCAACAAGGAAGTTGTTGACGCAGGGCGTGAGCTGTGCTCCGGGTGCCGGGCGCTGAGTGTCAGTGTCATATCCTGTGCCAAAAGTGCACACAGACAACACTTCCCCCATTCCCCAACTCCATCTCGGTATTTGCCTCGTAGACCCAGTCCAGCCTGGAGAGCAACTGCACATTACAAATGAATAATTTATGCGCGCGTTCAACTGCAGATGGATGGAGTTGGAGCAGCTCCCAGCCACTCAGAGAGGAAGAGCGACAACAACAAAGTCCTGGTCAGCGCCAAATGAGTTGTGGCAGAGTCTCTCTGGGGCCGTAACGTAAAAGCCAGCCCAAAGTAAGGCTGGGACACGTTAAGGAGGAGTAGGGTAGCTGTTGCTCGGCGTAAACTAAAATGTTGCTCAAACTCTGGCCTGCAAATTATATGACTACGTGCTATTGGTGGCGATGCAGCTCGAAGTGGGTCTGCTTCAAGTTTTGGTCGGGTGGTGCGCAAATTATCTGCTTGGCGCGAGACACCACCAAAAAGTAGACGGAAGAAAGCTTCAGCTCAAAAGTTATTAGAGCTAAATTTTTGCTTTTGCCTAAGTAATGGCCAAGTGCATATCTCTCAGCACATATTGAGTTATGACTTAATTGGATAAGAGCCAGCTTACCCTCACCCATCCCCCACCCCCCACACATACACACACACCATAACAGTTCAACGTCTCTCGGTCGTCGTTCGCGAACTTTGTTAAAAGTTTTCCCGACCTCTTTTTTTTTTTGCCATTTTCTCGTACTTTAAATGGCCGCAAGATCGTGTTTTCGACTTCCGGTCGGATTTCTGCTCATGACTAAGTACAGGAGGTGACAAAATCTGGCTTATGGGCAAAGTTCTAGCCGCATTCCCAGCGATTCTTTAATATTGTAAGATTTATCAATTAAGTAATTTAGTACGTAATACATACATACTATGTATCTTTAGTTTATTGATTGTTATTAATACATGAAAAGTTAGCTTTCAATATTCCCAAAAATTTACAGTATTGTTAGTTGAGTAATGTTCATGTTCATACATTCAGCTTTTGGATTAGATTATTATCATTAGATCATTATTAACTTTTAGTATTTTTCATCTATTTTGCATGCTTACACAAATTAAAGTACAAAAATAAACAACGCAACAGTTTTGATAAAAATTTTGCATAAACAGCTTCGTTTGTGGTGGTTTTTTTAGTATTAGCGATAAACATTACTACAAATATTTTTAATATTGTCCCTTTGGGATTCTGCTCATATCACCAACTCAGTTGTGTGACGCAAATGATAGACTTGAGAAATTCCAAAGTATTTTTGTTTGGTATATGTTTGGTTTAGTTGATATTTCTTTGCATAAAGTCTCAATTAAACATTAATGCTATTAGTCCCACAGATGCTCTGTACTTTTATGATAAATACATACGAACTTATTATTATTTCCCCATTATTTCTACTCAAATATACTCAATGAAGATTTATATAAATAAAGATTAAACTACGATTAGTTTTTTGACATGGCATTTGATTGGCGTTGTGGAGTTTATTGATTTCTCCATAGACTTTTTAATAAATAATTGTTTACTTATAATGTTATTCTCTGTTGAAAAGAAACTTAAAGAGCTCGAAAATCTAGAGTGACGCAACCCAAATGCAAATGTTTTCCTTTATCTATTCCAGCTTTTATTGTTGTTGCTGACACAGTTGTGCCTGAGATAACAATAACACAACAACTGCAAGAACAGCAACAAGAAAAACTAAACAACATCACAATATATAGGAATGGTAACAACGACAAACTGACAGTGCAATTTGTGCTCATTTGTCAGTATGCTAGTGTTTGGTGTGTCTGTGTGTCTTTGCGATTGTGTGTATGTGTGTGTCAGCTCATGTCAATCCATATAACGTATACGCCCCTTTGGCCATCCGAAATGCCGCTTGTCGTTGCCGCTTGCCGTTTGGTGAATCACAAAAGCGCATTTTGTTTGTCAATTTGCAAACAATTGCATTGTCACTTGTGCACTTTGTTCTGAACACTATTCAGACATTCCGCCCCTTCTGCTATTCTGCAACATCAAACGCTGCCTTTGCAGTTCCACAAGCGTTTTAATTTATAATTCACCACTTTTAACTTGTCGTCTAAAACATTTCTAAAGCATTCACGACAGAACTACGAGAGGTCATTACAAACTATACAAACTATTCGAAAGAAATTGACCTCATTATAATACAATTAAACGGTTTTTGTTGTGATGTATGTATGTCAACTTGTGCTATGTGAGTTAACTATAAAAGATCTATAAAAAAGGAATCCATTTGGTTTTGTTATATATATGACTCTTGATCTTATTTCCAAATGCGAATCAAAACTACCAACAAATCAATGTCAATTGCTATAAATATTTAAAATCAAAAATTAATAGTAAGCGAAACGTACTCTGTCTAAGAACTACAAACTAGTTTCAATAAAAAGGTTAGGTTTTTTGTATCCATCTGTTACTCATATGTTTATTATACTTAACGCGGATGATAAGTACTTATCAAACATAATCTATGGTATGCATATAATACGATGATCAATGCGACCGATTTATAAACAAGCGATACGAAGAATAAAGTAAATTTATTTTAAAATTAATCAGATCATTTAGACTTTTGGAACGGTTTTGACATTAAGAGTGTTTTTCAGTCGGTTTTATTTTTTGTCTCTATTTATGTGAACAAATTGAAAGGCGGGTCGATCAAAGCAACCAAAACATTCACCCACTCGAGTGCACACACTTTCATTTCAAATTCATAGTTTTCAAATTGTATTCTGTCCGTGGGCTTTTTTTATGTTTTGCTTTTTCTATTTTATTTTCAGGATGCATTTGCTGGCTTTGTTAGAAAATTGATCAAAGAGGCTTTTCGCACTTGAATGTTTCAATATGCCCCCTTTAGCTGTCCATTGATTAAAAAACTAGTTTCAACATTTGAATGCAAATTAAAGGCGGCCCTTACAATTGAATAGATTGCGTAAAAAAAGGAGTTTCGATTCGATGCAGATAGATGCAGCTTGCAAACGCTTGAAAGGCTTAAAACGACGATAAACTTTTTTTTTACCATTGGTAAAAATATATTTCCATCGTTTCATGTAATCTTTCTTTAATAAAAGAATTATGTACACGTGATCAATCCTTTAATTATTAAACGCATTTAATACAATGTGTTCCAAAATCCTAAAGCTTTTTCTCATGATTTACTAATTGAAGAGTATTAAAATATCTTTAGAATCCATTTCCCATTTCTGTATATTTCTATAAATACGAATTAGATGCCTCGTTTGTATAATCGTTTTCTTATCGCATTTTTTTATATAGTCGTGAAATCAAATGGCGTTTATTTATTTGTATTTCCAATGCCCATAGCTCCGATAGCCATAGAATTGATATTATAATATTCAGTATGAAGAGTTTGTTAAAAGCGAGCAGTTGATTTAATTCAAAACAGTTAAACAGTTTTTAAAGTCATTAAAATATTTTCAATGCATAAAGTGATTTGTTATAAAGTATTAGGCATTTGCCTGGTTCTTCAATATTTTCAAACTGGTAATAGTTTATAATAATATTTATATAAAAGTATTCAAAAAAATAACTTGCTCAATTAATAATAATAATATTTTCAGTTAATGCTGGTGCAAATAAACAAAATAATTGCGACGAATGGCAATTCCGATGTGAAAATGGGGAATGTATAAGTGCTAATGCAAAGTGTGATACTAAGTTGGATTGTTCGGATAGAAGTGATGAGACATTTGAGCAATGCTATCAGTCGGAGTGTCCAAATCATCGCTGCTCCTACGGTGCCTGTTTCGAGGACTCACAATTCTGTGATGGTATAAGGAATTGCTGGGATGGTACAGATGAATATGAATTTCATTGTGCTAACGACAATGATATAGACGAGCTGTATAATAATAAAATACGTGGGGAATGTCGGTAAGTGTATACGCAAAATCGATATTAAGTTCTTCTAAATGTGATTCTTTCAGTCACGAGTCGTACACCCAATTTCAATGTCAGCAATCTAAGGAGTGTATCTCATACAGCCAGTTATGCGACGGTGTTGAGCATTGTCAGGATAAATCCGATGAATCGAATGAACTATGTGTGGGAAGTATTTGTCCAGAAGGCTCCTTTCGCTGCGGCTATGGAGCTTGCATTGCAAAAACAGCTGCCTGTAATCATGCGATCGATTGTCGTGATCATTCAGATGAGCTGGCTCCCATGTGTAAAAGTTGGCATAACATCTCCTCGGAAGTAGATTGGGAGATTTCACGATGGAAGATCAAACCTGCAACTGATACACTTGCCCCCGAATTCGCATTACCTGCAACTGTGGGCACAGTAGCTCCTAAGCATCAACAGGAGATGAAAAACTGCATTGTGTCGACAGACGATAAAGCTCTGCGACTTAAAACCATGTACAATGGCATGCCATATTATGAAGGTAATAACGTGTCCCATCTGTCGACGGTTCGTCTTGACTGCAGCCCTTTGCACGTTCTTAGAGGCAACGATGTCAATACCTGTGACAATGGTAAATGGAAAGCACCTTGGCCCGAATGCGTTAGAGTCTGTGACCGCAGTATGATCACAAATGATCCCAGTGTCAATGCTGTTTGCAGTTACGAAGGTTTGATTATTGACTGTACCAAGGAGCCATTAATTGTTAATGCCATTGCTGAAATGAAATGTGCTCAGGGCTATAAACCTAGAACAGCTGTTACAAAAGGCAAACGGAGTTGTGATACCAATGGCAATTGGATAGCAACGGGGAGTAAACTTAAATGTAAGCCTGATTGTGGCAAGACTTTCAATACAGTTCAAGGAGATCCCTGGTTGGTCAGCATATATCATCACAATTCCATTAGTAATTTTAGTTTCAGTTGCCTGGGCACAATTATTGATCCATTTTATGTGCTAACGACTGCCAGTTGTTTTTCCCCCAGTCCTGTCTCACATACCAACCTGGTTGTCTTGGGCAACCATACAGTTACCTTCAACACGAATCAAGAACACGGCTTCGATATAAATACCATTGCTAACATCGAGGTGAACGAATTGTAAGTTGACGAGCACTGAATAACTGAACTAAATCAGAATTATAATTTTGCTTACTACTTATAGTAAGCCCCTTGCCCTATTGAAGATGGTAAATCCTTTCGTCCTCTCTGCAAAAGTGCGTCCCATTTGCTTGCGTAGTTTTGTAGAGACTTCAATTAACACGCCAGTGGAATCATGGAGATCCCTTGGAGAGCCATTGGTGCGACTTGACCCTCGGCTCAATGCATATTTTCTTACCCATGTTGTGGAAGACGGTATGTGGATAAGTTTCAATTCTAAAGCTAAAATTGAAGCAGAGATCAAGCAGAATCAAATAATATAAAATGATAAATAATTATGTTGTATCAGAAATAAACAGTAATAATAAAATGATGGAATTATTTTAAAATGTATCTTATTGGATATACATAACATAAGAAATTCATAGCTTTTGACTTTGTAATCACTTATAATTCAAGGCTCATGTAAGGTATAAATCACTGAAATAAATTCAAAAACGACCAATTGATACGAATGCTTCTTCAACATTTGGAATAATCCGTCTGTTTGCCTGTTTCTATGCAAAATTGTCTCTCAGTTTTAAAGCCATGTTAATGAAACTTGGAAGAGGTCCCTTTTTTTCTGCACGCCGTACATATGTATGTCAGAACATAGCTGCCATAGCATCGATCGGTTGTAAGTGAGCCTTTAGTGTGAAAAACTAGTTTATTCCTCATGATATCTGATCCAAACTGACCGGTTCTATGTTTGGTATAGTTTCACACAGAATCACCAAATTTGCTTAGGATCGCACTACTTTGTCAAATCGCTGTCATGGGACCGATCGGTCAAAAACCGAGTTTTACACTCTACTCTCTGGGTACCGAGAAGTCCCTAGGTCTTGCGTACTAAAGAAATCGCTAGGTTGTAGACAATGGGAAAAGCGATAGGTCGAAGGTACTAGGGAAATGCCCAGGTCTTAGACTTTTGGAAAAGCGGCTGTGCCGTTTTTGAGAAATGTTTAAGAACACCCAAAAAAAAAAACCCAAAAATCAGCTTAATTTTAGAAATTAAAAAAAAAAATGCTGTAAGCTACAGTTGAGCAACCTCGACCCTGTACTTATGGAATAGAGCAAACGCGTTCACAAAAGATTGTTATTCAGTTTTGCATACCAGAAATTTCAGTAGATGGCGCCACTTTGAAGATATCAGTTGACAAACACAGAGGTCGCTAGCGTCTCTTCTACTTTCATTGCCCGTAACATTGTTAGTTGAATAACTCTTGCGCTTATCATCCGACTTCAATGAAATTTTCAGAATATGTATGTACCAAGGTATCAAGGCGCTAGCATTAAAGGTGCTCTTGTAATTCGACCTCAAAAATTTTTAATTCAATTTTAGCGGGCGGAAGAGGCGTGGCAAAAATCTATAACAAACTTGATCAATGCAAGATACATATGAATGTATATGCCAAGTTTGGTGTCTCTAGCTCTGAGAGTCTCTGAGATCCAGTGACAGACGGATATGGCTATATCGACTCGGCTGTTGATGATCACGAATATATATGCTATATGGGGTCTGCCACACCTCCTTCAGCCTGTTACGCGCATTTTTTTTGCAGAAACTTAATAGACCCATTTGTACCTTCTTAAGGTACAGGGTCTAACAAACTTAATAGACCCATTTGTGGTTCTTGGCCATGGTGAGTTTTTGCTGTGGCTTAGTGTAGTCAAGGCTGCAAATTTTTATTAAATTATTTAAAAGCTTTGAAACCTGCACATCGCAGAAAGTTTGACCCTCTAGCGCAAGGACCAAAAATTTGGAATTAACGGTAGGTTCGAGTACTTCTACCTATTATACGTGTCAAGTCTTAGGTGTGTAGCTTTAAGATGGCTTACGATTCCCAGAGCTGTATTAACAAGATTTTTTAATTATGCAGTAAGCTTTTGTTTTTTGTCAGAAGATTCGAATTGCTTTTCGATCAGTCGTATTATTGTTGACACACAATATTTTAACACAAAACTTTTAACTTGTTTTTACATTTTTATTTTTCAGTTCTAAATACTTTTTAAACACTTTTTATCGCGTATTACAATGTCTGTTAGCATAGATACAATGAAACCTTTGGCTGGGTTGAAGCCCGACTTGCGGCCATGGCAAGTAATCAAGTGGACAGACAGCCAGTTGAGCAGCATGTATACTGATTGGGGAATCTATTTCGATCGCACGCAGAACCTAGCAGCTAGTATGCAATATTTTAATAAAGCCCTGGATATACACCCTGTTGATACAGAAACCTTAAAAAGGCGCGGTTACATAAAAAGAATGCAAGCTCGAGCGCCTGAGGCTCTTCTTGATAGTGGAAAAGCGCAAGGTTCATAATCAAATTTGAAGTATTCAATTGGTGCAGTTTGATCACCATAATTTTTGTCATATTTTGCAGAAATCTTAAGAAAATTCATGCCACACATGTTTGATCCCAAGATTAACTTGGAGGTTTCCGATTCGTTGTACGAATCGAATAGGCTAGAGGATTCCATGGGAAGTCTACACCATAATTTAAAGATTTTTAGTCAAACTCAAGCACAGCCTGTCCTGACTCGTCTGAATGTGGTAAGTACAATGTTACAAAGGTTAACCCCCTACCTCTGAGTACCTTTTTTAACCATTGATGACTTTGCAGATCACTGAAAATATACATGATGCTCTCTCAGACGCAACAGCACCAGCTGTACATAGACTTATTGACAAAATGTCTATAGATGTAGCCAAGCAGCCAAAGTATGTAAAGCCCGAGTGCGATGTGCTTAGCATTTTGGAGAAGGAGGTAACTATTTCAGATTTTTTTCCTATGACAATAAGCTTGACGTGTTACAAGTTAACAATTAACTTATTAACTTATTAATTTAGATAAGAAGGACTCTTAACTATTATTAATGTTAGGGCTAGTATCATCAATTATTAGAAATTGTATATTCTTAGCGGTTTTATGTTTTTTTAATAATTATTTCTTTTCATGAATTAATTTAATTTAATTTAGCGTAATCAACTTAATATCATAGATAAAAATGAATGCTATGAATGCTGTGATATATATTTTATCACTTAGAAATCTCAGCTTTTCAAGTATAATTTTCTATCTATCGTGCATATTTTCAAACTATTTCAATGTTTACAGGTAGAGTTTCTTTCGCCTCTTGAGAAGAGGAGACGTAAACGGGAATTTAAGATCTACAATCAAACTTATTTGGATAAATGCTGGACGGATGTTTCTTTTCTTAAGAGAATACGCGAAAATCCGAATCTCTTGATAGAACAATTTACCGATTCATCAACTCACTTAAGGTCACTGACTGAAGACCGATACAAAATAGTGCGTACTTTTACGGTAAGTTCCATCCTGACTAAAAGTATATATGATAGCAGTGTGCTGAAGGATACACCCTATAGAAAATGCTACACACGCGCTGTCCCAAGTACAGTCATCATATTCTTAAGTATCCTAACGAGGAACTATATCTAAAATATCAGCAAGAGAATCTCTTTCGCATACAATATCAAACGAGGCGAAACATGTTTAAGATACTTCGAACCATAAGGAATCTGATCCGTGCTGATAAGCTTCAAGTGAGTTATATTACGGTTAACTATACCTATCTTAATATAATGTTGCAAAATTTTTGGCTTCAGAAATTAACAACGTTTGTTGAAGAAGTCATGGGCAATTATGTAACAGTCAAAACGAATCGGATTATGCCTTGGAAATTTGAATTCATCAATGAGGTCTACAACTATTTGGGCTTAGCTCGCATTAATGAATACAAGATTCCAAGTGATATGAAAGTCCTAACAGGAAGACAACGCCTTTTGACTCTTTTCAAGTTACCAACAGATCTTGGAATTAGCACAACCCAAGCTAGAGATAGCATTCTACGTGTACTCGTAAGACGGACGAGTACTACCGATCAAAAGGCAGAGAAGTTTAAGTTAATACAGGCACACAGATACAGAACTATAGATAATTATGACTAAACCTATTTAACTTTTAGAAATCTTACATCACGTTATGAATATCGCATGCGATTCGCCAAGTTTCCCATAGAACGCAGTTACCTTTTACATGAACTGGCCCAAGCACATTTAAATAATACTTCCTTTGACACCTGCTGCTTGTTAGCCCGTCAATCCATTGAGGGTAAGTATTTGCCAGTCATTTTGGTAGTTCTATGATCTATTCAACATTAATCAATATTCCTTAGAAGCGCTAAGGGGCAGACACTACATTTGGGCCGTACTAAGTGCGCTTGTTGCTTGTAAGGCTCATGCAATACTTGGAAAAGTAGAGAAGCAGAAAGAAATGCTAACTGAAGCATTTAAAATGGCCAAAAAGCTTAAGAACATTGATCTGTGTCTTTTTATCGATATATGTCTAAAAGTTAATGGTGAAGAAATTGAGCTCAAAAGGCAGCTGATTACACCCGAAGGCGGCTTTAGAAAAAAACATCGTAGATCAGGGAGCAGCTGCGAAATTTCGCCGTCGGAAACTTCTCTTTATGCAGATGAGTAACCTTTTTAATTGTATTTTATTCGATGTGTCGCAATACAGAACCCATTTTAATGTGTCCAAATTAAAAGCGCTCCCTGTCCTTTAACTTTTTTGGGAAACCTAAAACAAAGTCTTTTCCTTACAAGATTGGACTTTTCAACCAAAACTTTGCTTGAGAAAAACCACAAGAATATTAACGTCTGTTGGTCGTTTAATCATTGCAAGTGCTGCACTTCTCTTACAACTTTTAACTTATACATTATACAAACAGTATGCTATATGTTTCCGCTGCTTCTGATGTTCGTACTCGATGTTGTTGGAAATTTTTAAGGTCAACTTTTCACACTTTCACATGGAACGTGGGCGGAACGTAAATCAGGGTTTCTTCAGTTGCTCACACCCACGATTTCTCTTTTGGCCGGAAGTTGCGCTAACATTGCACAAAAGACGCAAATAAATGAAGCCATTTGTTGTGCTGTTAGCTGATTTTTGATGCAAAGGTTGGCTTGCCGGAGTTGGCTCGCACCTGGCAACTGACAGTTGGTAGGTCGCAATTCGCAGGTTGAAAAGTTTTTGCCACCTGCCATTGAAAATTGTTAACAATTTCCATTAGTTGCTTGTCATTTAAATTTCGTGTGTATTTTTAAATTCAACACGCTATCCTGCAACACTTCTAACCCAACCCAGTCAACCATCCAACCAACCAACCAACCATCCAACCTCAACCTCAGCCCAAGCCATCTTCCGTTTAGCCCATTTGGACTGTCAGCCACTTTTAGCTGGGGGTGTGTGTTTTGGGCAGGTTACGTTGCAGGTGTTGGCCAACTTTTTCATAGTTTAGACGACATTTCGGGGAGCTCGAGGGGGCAGACAAATGATGTACATGCAACGGAAGTGGATAATTTAGCAGCGGAAATCATTTGTCGTCTTTTTGTCAGCTGCGAATTTAACATAATTTTTCGCTAATATTTATGACATGACTGTAATTAATTGCAGTTCAAAAACGAGCTTGGATTCTCATTGTGAGTGGTAAGATTTGTCTTCAATGATTCCATTTAGATGGATATGACAGTTCGTGGTAGTTACGATGGTTTCAAATGGAAAGTGGGCATACTTTTAAGTCAGCTTAAAGCTATAACAAATTACCACAAATTGTTCTCGATGGAGCTAGCACAGAATCAAGAATGTCTGCAAGCTTCTGCTTTGTGCTTTTTGTGCTGCAAAATTACACAAAGCCAAAGCTATAAGAACAAAGAATGTAGTAGGTAGTTGGTATGGGAAAGGGCAACAAAGAGCACATTGAAGCCAACTGGCAGCAGGCAACTAACAAACTGCAACTCAACTTTGTAGACAGACCGGAGGCAGTTGTTTGTTGTTGCTGGTGTTCTTGTTGGTGTTGGTGCTTCTGTTGATAATGTTTATTGTTGTTGTTGTTGTTGTTGTTGTTATTGTTGTTGTTCCTGTTGATGACGACGGTGACGTCGATGTGAAAGTCGACGCATGCCATAAAAACGCAGCACAATTTTCTGCTTGCAAGCAATTAAAAGCGCAGCAAAGCAAATAAATAGCCACGCCCCATGATCAAGCAACGCCCACAGCTGTTATAAACTTAAACGTAAATGAAAGTCGCACCCCAACTCCACTATCACAACTTGCTTGGTGTTTATGCAGTTGCCAACTTGACGTAGTAGCTGACTAATTAGTCATAAAATTACATGGCACAGAACAAGAACGAGAAAAGGAGAACGGCATGCCTAGAATAAAGTGGTGTGTGCGGGTAGGGGAAAGGGATATCCCACAAAGGTCCTGCAAACAGCACCCAGATTCGAGCAGACAAGTCAAAGTGCAAAGTGCCACCGGAAGCAGTTGGCGCTTGCGGAAATGCGTGTCTGTCCCACTGATTGGGGTGGCGCCATCTGGTGGCTCTTGGTGGCGGTTTCATGACTCGCCTGGGGTGAGGCGACCAGTCTGTCTGTCACTAATTGCTGATTTCCCGTTGCTGGCAATGGAAACTGGCACAGGAAAAGGATCTAGGAATGGACCACATGACGCGCATTTGTAAATCCTTGTAAAATGTGCATGTGTGCGTACCTAACTAAAGTAAAACTCTAAGTTTTTAAACATAACATGAATCCTAATTATTTATTTAAATATTATTAATTGTAGCGTAGAATTAATTTAACAGCACAATAATGAAGCCAGAGCAACGAAGGCCATCAGAATAGAACCCTAATTAAATTCGTCGTTTACAGTTTAACAGAAGACCAACAATGGAAGCTGATTTACTTATATTTAACTAATGTAGAGATTTTACTTTTAGCTGTACCATGTTTCATCAAGATATGTAGACTATGTTTGAGTATACATGTTTCGAAAATATTTTCTTTTTAATAAATGCACTTCTTTTATTACAAGTAGTTTTACTATAATTTGAATTATCAATCATACAAAATATTTAAATTAAAATATCAAGTAATACACGAAACCCTGGCTTCGAGATGTCTTTGGTCTGCACTTGATGGAAAGAAAATGGAAGAAAAAATTATTAGGATTGTGTTTAAAGAGAATATTTTCTGTTAAATTCACGTTACCATCTTGAATAGAATTCATTTGTATATCCTAAACATCTATCATGCTTAAAAGGCTACACGTAAGTATAAGCATAGATAGGGGCTGGTATAGAGGGTAATAATAAGGGTTAGAGATAGAGTGGGGGCATCTGAAGGAGAGGCCGCACATTTGCCACATCACTTATTAGCTTTATTGCTTTTAACAATTTGAGCTTCCGCTGCTTGGCAGCGGCAACTAAAACGTGTGCTGATTAGTGGCACAGTCGTTCTGGGCTGTTGCAAGTCTCGTTGCCGTTGCAAGTTGGTGTTCGTTGTGTGGCAGCGCCATAAATTTCTGTGGTGTAAGGCAGGCAGAGTCAAAGGCAACCCACACTGAGAGGCGAATGCAACATTTAACATTGCAGACAATTTATAAGGACATTCATGGCACACGGCACAGGCGATTGCGATGGCAATGGCAATGGCGATGGCGATGGGAATGGAAATGAAGATGGGGGATAAGTATGCAGAAAGGGGAATGAGGAATGGGGACTGGCGACGGATGCGATGCAATGCGAGGCCAGGCACATGCTTGGCACTTGGCACAATGCTACGTTCTCCTACGGACCATGCCATGTCCTTTTTTCTCGCATTGTGTTTGAAATTCAACATTTAAGCCACTTATGGGCAAGTTGAACTGGCATTTCAAAGGCTGCGACGGCGGCGGCCGCAGGACAATGCAGGTTAGCAAGATTTATGGCAGACATGGAGACAGCCAGAGAGTCTGAGCGAAAGAGAAAGATTGAGACAAAGAGAGCCACGATATAAGAAAGAGTGAGACAGAGTGACGCCTTGACGCGCTTTTACGTGCCTCTTGGTTGCTGTGGCATTCACATTGTGGCTATGGCTGTGACTAATCCTTGAGAGCGTCACATGAATGGTAAACGCCCGAAAGCGTTTAAAATAAAGCAATAGCATGTGGCATGTAGCATGTGGCATGTAATAAATGGTCATATGCCAACTGTTAACTGCAATTATCTGGGCATTAGACTAAGGTACAACTCGGGAGTGCATCTAAATCTCTCGCATAGCTCTCTGTAAATTCGCATCCCATTACTAAAGACAGCTGTTAAATTCCCCTTTATTTCAAGTCTGTTACCAATTAAGAAAAGTGTTTTCCCAAAAACTCTGCTTTCTGCTCACTTGGCTGTGCCATTATGTCTGTGTTGGAGAGTGTGCATGCATTTTGGGCCACTTATATCTGTTGGCCAATTTTATGAACGGAACTTCCTGCATCGAAGACAAAGCTGTCATTTAAACAGGAGCCAAAGCAGGCACACAAGTGCTAGCCCTTGCCCAGGACATGGGCACACAATTACAGGGCCCGTCATTGGGGACAGCTTAAAGTGTTGGATAGGAAAGTTCATGCAAATTAGAGTCAGAAAGCCAGGGGCTAGGGCCTGTCCAGGCTACGTGGTTACGAGGCAACAAGGCGACCAGGATAACTAAACCACAGCTGAATGCGACAAGGATTCCTCCACTTTGCAGTTCGCCTTGCATATGGCAAAATCTGCGGAAAATTAGATTCAACATGGGGGCGTTCTAAATACCAAAAGAATGGGGTATCCAAGGTCTCGGGAGAGCCTTATATAAATTTTATTTATTTTGTCTGCCACTCCTAAAATATAATTGTGGCAAATTCTGAATATTTTTGAAGCCTGGGCGAGACCTTACATGCAAATGGTGTGTAGATCTGCCATAAAACAAGGCTGGCCATGACGATGCACTGCAAAGTGTTAAATCAGAACGCTTGGAAACCACAAAACGCAAAAGGCAGTTTGCATTTGCAGCTACCACTAAAATTGAATACATTGCAACTGACAACATTGTTCAGTCCTCTCAAATCGTGGAATGATTGTTTAGCTTTGTAACAGCCTTTAAAGACCCCTATAAATCAATTTAGTTTAAAATTGTGAAATATTAGAATCTGTCACAAAAAGTACCTAATATCACAGTGGGCATTTAGAATCTGTATATGAGGTATTATTTGTGGATGATTATAGGTGAAAAATCCGTTGAGAAGGATATAAATATGTTTGTAATACATTTTTTCTTAAGCTGAAATTAAATTTTTTATGATGAACAAAAAAAAGGAGGGTACTAGCGAAAAGCAAACCACACAAAACCCAACTAAATAAATAAAGCAAGCTATTTTAAAATGACTTAAAATGGAAATCTAAAACCATTTGTTGAGAGGAATAATAAATCTTTAAATTTATTGAATTAAACTAAACTATTGTTGTTTAATTAATAATATGATGTAAAGTACATTTTAAATAAACTTGTTTTTTGAAAACAGATAATTTTCTGAAATTAAAATTACCTAAGTCTATGGCACCTGATTTTTGTTACTCCAAAAATTTGTCCGTTACATTAAATCTTTCAATGTTCTGCTTCACTTTCTGTTCGGTTTCAGAGATTTGGAAACCATCTTCTAGCTGGTGGTGCGATTTCTATGGCACCCCTGTACCTACTGGATATTCCAATAAAGAATATTTGATATTGTGCAGTCAGAATTCGGGCAGACTTGTTATGCGTTAAAACAAAAGTTAATTCATTGCTCCGCCTGGAGTCAGTGCAGTAATAATAAAATAGACAAACGCCTGCACACAGGAGCTTCATGTGAATTTCTTTAAGAAAGGACGCAAGTAAATCAAATAAATGCTCACGTCGCTGACAGACAACTGCGAGGGGACTGAAACAAAGGAATTTAGCACGAGGATTGACGGGGGCTGGCCGAAATGATATAGACAATGCTTATAAATAGCGAGAAGACAATTCAATGCGTGACTTGACTTACCAATTGAAGGATGTACTTGAGATCAGCTTCAACTTTTAATCAGCAACTGACAGCACAAAAAAAATAAAAATGGAATAAGGGAAAAACACGAAAAACACAACTATTAAAAAGGAAACGTAATAGTGTCGCACATAAAAACCGGTTGCCAAGTGTCCCCACTCCCCCCTACAAAATAAAAGGATGGCGATGAATTTGATAAGCCTGCTGATAAGCACATGGCAGACGCGATGTCGCTTAGTTCACTTCAAAATGGCGTCACAAAATACATTTTGAAACGAGCAGCGAAAACGTGAGTTGATTAGCAATAACCCATATACCTCAGTGTGTGTCTGTGTGTCATTGTCTATCTGTGTATGTGAGTATGGAACTCCATTTTTCTCCAGAGCCGAGACAACTTTAATAGGCGCTCCTAAAAGATTTCAACAACCAAAATGACTTCCCACATTAGTGCCTCAAGCCTGATGGCCAATAAAAAGACTGTACATTAAGAGCTGCGTATGGTAAACACGTTGTTAGCATATGTCGTAAAAATAAAGTTTGACTTCAAATTTTAGAATATGTATTCCTTAGCAAAATGAATGCAAATATATTAATAACAAAATTTCAATATTTTCCAGCATATACAAATGCAATGTAATCGAAAATATCTGTAAATTCTAGGAAATTTACATTTTATTTTGATTAATGTCAAAAATGATATAAAATCAAACTGTATATATTATAATATAAGATTAAGCTATTTTCTGATTTTATATAAAAAAGATTCATTTAGTCTTTCACTGTGAAGTTATGTTATAGTTGGAGCAACTGATTTTAAAGTGGAACCATATCTTACTTTATCAAGTTCCTTTGTTTCCCGATATAAGACTTTTAAAATGTTTCAAATTAAGTAAACTTTAAATATAATAGACAAAGTTGTGCTCTTATGAAAGAAATCTATAAAGGATGTTTTTCCTAGAATCTTATTCAAATTTTAATCAGTTCATGATGTTACCAGAATTGGCAATCTTATTGCTAAAGGGATTTTATATCGAAACAACTTAAAGCAATAAAGGATGTGGCCTTGTTATGAAGCTGTTTTGTGTGCCCAACAAATCTAGCTGACAAAACTCACTCAAAATTCTAGCCAATAAACCCAAATGGCAAACCCAAATGCAGACATTGACAAAGTTCTCAAATATTGGCTCTGTCAACTGGCAAGCACAACACAAGAGAAGACAACAAAATACATGAAAAAACTAAAACACAATGAAAACAAAGGAAATTAAAAGCATAAATAAAAGAGTCAACCCTCAAATGTAGACCCAGCCCCAGCCCTTTCACCTCTTAGCCAGTTCTCTTGACCTTACTCAGCCAAGTACACGACAAAGAAGAAGAAAAACAAACTAGTGAAAATTATGAGCAAGAGCCTGGTCTACAAATGGGATTGTGAGTATGTAAGTATTGTAATTCATTTGCTGAGCAGTTGAGCAACTGAAACGCAGCGGCAAAAACACAAAAAGCAATAAACAAAAAATAAAGTACAAAACGAGAATTAAATGCAGGTTAAAATAACAACAACAGTAACAACATGACCATAACAACGGCGACAAAGTGCACTAGAAATTCAACACTTTTCCATTTCTCTAGGTTGGGCTTGAATAGGGTTGTTGGGTTCTAGTAGGTCTTGGGTTCTTCTTCATTTTTTGTTGTAATCTTTTTTTTGGAAACGAACCCGCTCGCCTAACATAGATAAATTGCGTTAGAAAAAGAGTCGGCGTCCAGGGTCCATTCGTATAATTCACTTTTGTCAGACTCATAAAAATTGTTGAGTGACATTTGTTTGTGTTCCGTTTTCCCTTTGTTTTTGTTGTTGTTGCTGTTGTTGTCGCTGTTGTTGCTTCTCACTGATTCCGTGTCACTGCAGCCATCTTTTTCTTTTCCACAAGAACACACACACCTACACAGCAAAACATTTTGTTTTGTTTTTGCCGTTTCACTCGTAGAATCCTTCTTTCTGTTTTTCAGTTTACTTTTTTTCTTTTTTGTTGTTTTGTTTTTGTTTTGTTGTTGTTGTTGTTGCAGAGCATTTCGTGTAGCTGTCTGTTTTATACCCGCATAAAAGAAAATTAGTGAGTTTTGTTGCAAAATATAATACATTCGGCTTTTAGGGTTTTTGTTTCAGCTGTGTAGGTACACATAATGGCAAAGGCTTCCGCGTTCAAATGACTTTGCAACCAAAAGAAAACTACACAAATCGCATGATATAAATATGAATGCATTCATTTATTTCATGCTTACTTGGACCATTCTTCTTAAATTTAACTGTTTTGATTTGTATGTTGTTTTTACAATGTGTGAAAAAAGTTTAAAATAAATTGCAATCTCGATTCGACAATGAATAACATCAAATCACACATGCATACTGTGGCAATCAGGAGTGTAAGCCAACACACACACACACACACACACACACACACACACACACACACACACACACACACATACCCACGCAGACAATGCAATTTACGTGCTAACTATATCCGTTTGTGTGTTTTTAAAGTCAACATTGGAAGTTGGTTTGGCATATTGAACTTTTAGCACCTACCCTTTGCATTCTTCTAACGAACCGCAAAAACGTAGCATCCTCTCCGATCTGGCACCCCTCCTCCTTTATGTCGTCCTCCCAGCCCCCATTCAACTGAAATCACAGCTTGCTGTACGTGCAGAGTCCCAACTGTCCAAACGATTGGTCGCGTAGTCACTGCCAATGCAACTGCGCTTATTAACAATCCTCGGATGGAATTCATCCTCTTATCCCCACTCCCTCTCTCTCTCTCTCTCGCTCTCTCTCTCTCTCTCCATCTCTTTCTTTCTTTCCCTCTTTTTCTATGTGCACATTTTCTACCGCCCTCTCACATTAATGAAGTGCTCGTGTGTGGGAGAATAGAGTGGAGAAAAATATAAAGTAAGTTGTTGGCTAGCTTCCAATCTGAGCGCTGATTACATAACAAATTCATGTTCAAATTCAAATTTATAAAAGAAAAACTTTCAAGTGAAACTTTCGTGTCAGGTAAAAGTGTTCTTCCACACTCCGCGATGAGTCGTGTCATTGCACCTTTAGAACTTGACTACTTAGTGTACTTTAAGATACTTTTGCTTCAGCTTGTTGCCTCCACCATTGAATGACCATGCCCTCGTTATGCTGTCCATTGCAGTATAAAATTTTCCAATGTGCTGCATTCAAATATTATCAATTTGGAAGCTAACGATTTTTCCTCGACGCTAACTGATTGAATTGTTACAACGATTTACGTGTGCCGCATTTTCAATGCGCTTCTCTTTTTTATCGCTTCTCGTTTTGGTCTGACTGCCAGCCAGACTTCGCACAATCCACATCAATGGCAGGGCGGCACCAGTAAAATCAATTTCACTGAAATAAATTGTCGAATTTCTGGTATAAATTGCAAAACGCTTTAGCAATACTTTCCTGCATCCACCAACCGGCATTCATTTGTTGTTGCTCCCGCTCTATGTGGTCACTTGAAATGATTATTGAAAAAATCTAAAAAAAAAAAAGTTAGTAAAATTATTTATATTTCTCAACAAGAGCCATAAATACAAATTACATATTCTTTTTTCTGATATAAAGGCAATAAATCACGTCTATGCTGCGACCTGCATGTCATTCGGGCATCGCATTAGGCTTCACCCTTAATATAAGTTACGCATTAATCTATTTAATTATTTAGTCAAAGGCTTGGGTAAAATCGATTATATGAAAATCATTTAATGCCTCTTGGATTATGTCATGAATGATTAATCAACGCCCATCTATTGGTTAAGAGGCAGCAGAAAAAAGTCGGAAAGAATCCGCGACTGGGAAGCGCCCCGGAGAAAACATATGAGATTTATTTAATAATTTGAGGTAGACTCTTTGAGAAAGCCTTACATAGCTGCTCTTTAATAATTTTGTATTGATTTTTATCTTTACGTTATTTTAGTCAAGGACAAATGTTTAATTGATTTGAATTAAAAGTCCGCTTTTTAGTTTTAGGGATAGCTCTAGGAACTGCTTACTCAACCTATGGGACAGAAGACGTGATTGGATAATTTTTCCGTTATCTAGGCCGTTAATGGAATATCATCATCATTATATTGGAGTGATAATATAAATGCAACTTATCGCCATAGCTCATTCGCCGTGTATGCCGTGTTGTGGTAAAACTGTACTCTTACTGCTAATTGTTCCAAAATGACAATGCAAATTTTAGCAAAGTACTATTGGCACGTGGCTGTTGCTGCTATAAAATGCTGCGCAAAATAGCCGAAAAATTTGTGTTAAATAAGCGTATAAAAGCAATGAAAGTTTTGCCACTTGCCCGCATTCAACGTCATTTAGTCTGTCTGCCTGTCTCTCCATCCAGTAGATATTTTGCCAACTCATCATAGCAACCCTCACTACAACACTGTGTGGCGTGAGTTAAATTTAAAGTCTGCTTTAAATGTGGCGAGCATTTATTTCTCACTCCCATTAAGCGTGAGCCGCTTTTCATTTTCAATTCCCAATGTTTCACCCCAAAAGTTTGATTACTTTCGAGTTTCTCTGATTGAGTTGATTGCGCCACGCATGCTCTGCGCATTAACATTTTTATTCAATTTGTGAATGACGTTTGCTCAGGATCAATTTCCATTTCCGCTATGACACACATGAGTCCATTATAGTTGACAGCGTTTCCAAAACAAATTTATACAAGAAATGACAACGCACAAGCTCTGTATCCTCTGTCTCTTTTTTTCTCTCATTTGCTTGGTTGGGCTGGAAAACAAAGCCGAAAAAATATATATTTTTGTTTAACAACCACTTATTTAGATTATATTTGCTGATTTCCACTTATGTTGCACTTAATGTGAGCACGTCAGAAAGCCGTCTCTACTAAAACACACTCTTGTATCTTGTATCTTTTATCTGCTCAGTGTATCTTGCAGTGGCGATATTTACGCTATGTATCAGTTCCCCAATGTTTGCCAACTTGCCGCCACTCGAACATGATTGATAATTCTGATGATTCATGCGTGTAATTCGGCTTATGGTTTGGGAATGTCTCTCCCTTTCTCTCTGTGTCTCAGTAAACCTTGGTGTCATTTCTTTCCTTTCTCGGTCACATGGCGTACCTAACATACATACATATGTATATGCTGACATTTATGATAAATTTATGTGGCAAATTGTTTATTATGTCATACCAGCCATACGGTATGCGACAGCAAGTTTAAGTCTAGTGTAGTTATTCAACCTTGTATGAATTGTAGTCTCATCTCTTTTTGTCCTTTTGTTATGACCCAAAAGTGAAAACTTGTTAGCTCAATTAAATGGCAAGGCAGTCTTAAGGAACAGTATACAATGGCCACCAACTAAGTAAACAACCGCAACCCATTAAAATGAAGCTAATTAAAATTCAGCACGTTCCCAACTCAGCCACACAACCACTTACCCACCTAACAACCACCTCAATGCCGTTATAAAGCGAGCCATAAAGCAGTCAACAGTCAGAGACCACACCGATGCCATCAAAAATATTGTAACACATTTTGCCTATTAATTGCGAGCAGTTGCAAAGACTATCCACATTTCTGGCCCCAAACTCTCTGGCCAAGTTCTCAGTAAGACAGTTGCAGAATTCGCAATTTGTTTCCTTGGAGGGGGCATTCCATACCTGGAAGAGCTCTTGATGGCCCCAAAGCATTCGCAATAATGAAATTTTGCAACATTGAAAGCATAACTGTGTTGTCGGTTCCAAGGCTGGACAAATTCATAAATTGACGCACAATAGTTCACATAGCTCTACGTTTCTTTAATAATGAAAATGGCAACTATAAATTCATTTGTGTATTGGGAAACCAACTGTCTACGTGATTCAACCAACAAAATATTTGTGTTCACCTCAAAGTTTGTCAAAAGGCACTGAAGTCAAACAATAAATTATCCAATAATCCGAAAGTCTTACTGTTAAATCTTTAAGTTAAGTTATTGTAACATATCCGAGAAATCGCAATAGAAGAGTCTGTAACCGTTTGACAGTTTCCAAAATGCCTAAAGATGTATATATATTCTAAATTTTTTGCTGCCATTTAAGCCAAAATTGTCAAAATAAGCAAATGCAACTACCGAGACCCACTGTCAGCAAGTATGTTGACATGGGAGCATAAATAAATTGCGAACATTTGCCGCAAAACCGAAAATGTTGTATGCAATATATGCAAAATACACGCCAGTGAGTTCGGAGGTGCACTGAAAGAAACAAAACTTTGTCTCCCCGTGGAGCAACAGGGCAACAGAGCAACCGGCAACAAAATGACGAATACGCGACCTCCATTTTGGTGAATCGTTGACTGAATGCTTGAGTCCGTGAGTCTGAGTGCGTGAGTCGTGCAAAAGTTCAGCCATATTTATGGTAATTAAAATTGATTCGAAAAGTTTAGATTGTCTCTGTGGTTTGATACCGGTGTGGGCTCTAAAATTCACTGCACAGATTTCATCATGTTTCACCCATGTTACAAAGTGCACGAGTATATCTTTGCTTTTACGTACGTGAAGGCAATTTTTGGTAACATGACGGCATCGTCAGCGCCACCGGCATCGGCACCCAGCATGTGACGAAACTTTCTAATTAAAGTTTTTATGTGGCAATGCGAGTAAACCTACCCTAACCCAATCCTACCCAACACCAGGCCATCCGCAACTGCAGAGAAAGCACCGAAAGTTATCAAGTTTCCACGTGTGTGTTTGTTTTTTGGTTCTCGAGTAGAAAGTTTGTCGTTGCGGGCTTTTAGGCGCAGTGCGTAATATTTCGCTGCGATTATGCTGGCAATTCGAAATCATTTGCATTTCAGGTTGAGTTTTAATTAACTCCCAGGCCAATTAGACAGACCATATGGCCAATCAATAGCCCAATAGCAATAGACCAATCAGTGTTTCCCAAAAAAAAAAATGTTTTCACTTGATCAGACAAATTTAATTAAATTACGAAACTATCCAGGTCCTTTCAGTTTGGCGTATGATCTTAAAACAGGTGAAAACTATACAAATATTTCTCACCTTAGACCTCTTATAGGCAAAATCGAAATAATGGTTGAATTGAGCAGATATTTTTTTTACAGTAAATATAAAATCTTTATAAGCTTTAGTTGTGAACAACATTAATTTCGTTGGTTGAAACGATACAGGGTTAAGCTTCAGGTATTATTTTTTAAAATATATTAAAGTAAGATAATATTTAAATTTTAGTTAGATAAAATCTGATTGATATAAATAATTTTTAATAGAAAGATGTGTTTGAAACAAGTTACTTTAAATAAAAAATGTAAATGCAAGTGTAATAAAATGCTTATTTAAAATTCATGAAAACGCTTGTAAAAATACCAACAACAAATTTTCTTGTAAGTATGTTATGTATTTATTATATATAATAAAGTAATTTAATATTAGGTATAATTTAATTTAAATAATTTATTAACATTCAAAATTGTTACCAACTGGCAAGTAATTGTTAACATTTTATAGCAATATTTATGAAAACTTTATAAAGTGTACTTTTTTATAATTCGTAACACCAAAAATAATTGAACATAATCATATCAACTTTTTTTACAAAGTCCTCAAAATCTAGCAGTGCATCCGAATAAAATAAGTCAAAGTATATAAAGATACCTCTTTGTACAGTTTTTCACTTTACTTTTTCTTAAGAGAAATGTTGTTTTAAAGGTGCATGGTGTAAATCAAATTGTCCCTAACTTTAGTTTTATTTTTACAAAGTTTAAGCATTTAAAACTTTATTAAGTTTCTTTATTAAGCCTGCAATATTTTGTAGTCAAATTGAATAAAATTATATTTGCCCAAGCTGCAAATGTAACTTGCAACTCCAAAAACTAAGCAGTAAAGAACAAAAAAAGATGAAAATATGTCTTATACAGTTATTTCCTTTCATCCACCCCTTGGTCCTTTGTCCAGTGCGATTCGCTGTCTCTAGTTGTTCTCTGGATGCAAGTGCAACACAAAAACTGCAAACAACTTTCATAATTCATTTCTGCCTGAGTGTAACAATTTTTGCACTTTATGACTTTTGAGTGCGCTCAACGAGTGGTTCGAGTTGGCCCGCAAATCATGCAACATTCTGAAGTCCCAGCGGGTTGCCCCGCGGCTTAGTCTTAGTGCTGAAAACTTCAAGTTACCAACATTTGGGTTACGCTTTTTTGTGCTAATTACAAGGAAACTGGGAGCTAAGAGCAAGAGTTGGTCGGGTGGCTGGTTGGCCTTAGCTGATGGACGGCGCACTCCAGTTGGCAACAGCCGAAAACGAAAACAAACTTGTGGCCGAGAACAACAAACAGGCAAGGCTGTAAACGGCTATAAACCCTCAGAGGAAGGGGGCAGAAGTCGTTGCCAAAAGCAAAAAGTCAACGACGAGCAAAAGGCTGCCAAAAGGCAAAGTCAAGCGAAGGCAAGGCAAGGAAACGCATTGCATGGCAAGGCCAAAAGCGTGACCAGGAAGTAGTAAACGGCTGAGCCAAAACAAAAGCACCGACAACATAACACCATCTCTCTCTACCTCTATCCCTCTATATCGCTCGCACTCTCTCTTTCACTCTTTTTATGGAACCATGTTCGTCTTTAGCTAGTTCGTGAGCAAACAGATTGGCAGGCAAAACGACCCCGCCTGGTCAAAATACATGGCAGTAGGAAATGCTGCCAGGGCTTGTTTACCTGCGAAGTGCTAGCCAAAAACAACAGGCTACACTGGTCGCAAAGTAAAATGTTGCACAAAGGCAAAGATGTTGCTTGCCTCAACCGGAAGCGGGGTGTGTTCACAGTGCTTGCAGATATTGCCATGAGCCCATGAACAAAAAGGAGTATAAATCACTTAATCAGTTTCTCAGATGTACGAGTAGAGAAATAAAACTTACTGTGAATCAAATGAACTTAACAAATATAAAAGCGTCATATATGTCTTAAGTTTTTTTTTTTTTGCGTTAAAGGTATTTTAGACATAAATTTCACCTCGTATTCGCATTAAATAGACCAACTCCTGACGATGATTATGTCACACATTGACCCACATTTTTGAAATATGGCAACAATTTTCGATTTATATTCCCCCCAAAGAATAACAAGAAAACAATTGAGGACTTTCAAAGAGGATGCGAGGCTGGCTGGTAATACATACACACATATAAGGACAACGCATGAGTGTTAAAAAGGAAGAAACCCGGCCAACAGTCGTCAGTTTTCAGCTCGCAAATTGGCCGATAACCATGAACTGTAGTATCATACACATGTATACAGTGTATACTATACACACATGCAATTGCTACACCCACATAAATATAAATAAATACATATAAATAAATAACTCGAATTGGAGTTGGAAATGCGCATAAAGGACAACCGAAAACAATAACATAGCCACTGTTGGCAATTGATGGTTTCCAAGAGGTTTGTATACACGTATATAATTTGCTTTTGATGGAAGTGCGTGACGTGAATTTTAAAATGTATACAAATAAGTTAGTCGAAATCTAAAGAGTTCGGTGGAAGAAGCTGAAGAAGCTAAGGCTTAAAATACATGGAATTGCAAAAAGTAAAAGAGTAAGCAATAATAAAACCAAGAAAAATGTAAAGCATTGATCCAAGGCTCGAACCCGAACCTTGGGTTTAGAGGCTCCTTTAACCGGTTCACGAACCGAATCTTATTTTAGGGTTCGAATGTTTGCAGCCTTGAATGCCTTTGAATGTTTGCAGCCTTGATTAAAAATATTTAATAGGATATACATATTGTATTGCTTAAAAAGTAATAGGTGTTCCGTAATTTTTATTTTAAACACATAAAAAAAAATTCCCTAGCTTCCAAAAAGAATGCAGTCGGCGCAAGAATGGCTATAAATATTTATTTGATTTCATGAGCGACAAATTGCTTACAGAATTAAATTATCTTATCTGACATACCACAAGCCAAATCTAAACAACGTGCTGCTGAGCAATTAATCTCATAGATCCAATTGTATTCAAAATCCGGTTCAGCATTAGCCAAGCCAATAGCAAATTTAGCAAATTTATTTGTTTATTTAATTTATGATCCTTCACACAATGTTTGCGGTGTTAAAAATCAACGCTAAGTCATTAGCATAATTTGCAGATGTATCAGCAGAGAAGCGAGTTAATAAACAAAGCTCAGAAAAGTAGAAATACATTTAAATTTATATAGAAAGCATTTGGAGTGCCACTAATTCACTTGCACCTCCCTGTAAGGGGGTTAATTTGTATGCAAATGAGGGCGTTCACTTCGTTAGAAAGAAATTTTAAGATCTTAGGCAAAAAAAAGAGGAAAAATGTGCTTTAAATTGAAACCTGTTTGGGATTGTGTTGTCGAAAATCAATTAGTGAGTTAATAAAATCAATCTTCAAATGCTGCTCACACAGATAACAGGTAGCAAAGTAGGAAGTTGTTAGCTCCAATTTAAAACGAGCTACACAGTGCCATTTATCGTACTCGAGATGAATTACATCCGGTACAACACCAATAAAAAGTATTTGTGTCGCATCTTATCAGAGAAACAGCTGTAGATACAGATACGACCGTGAACCGCAAGAGTTCAAGCCTAAAAGTTAAGATATATATCTGCAACGCCGCGGCGTCGACGCTGTCTGACTGTCTGTCGTCTGACGTCTGTTACCTAAAAACAAAAGTTGCCCCTGTCCCCTTAATTGGTCAACAATTCTATGAGCATCAGCTCGTGCTCAAAGCAATATCAACATAAGCAACATCGGAAACCCGTTGCCAACCGTAGCCTAATCCGGTTATTAAACTTTACACTCGTCTGTGAGACGGTGCGTAAATTCTCGCTCTTTAAATGTGCTTCACTTTTTAGTTTTTTACACCGGTGACTATAAAAACGAGACGCATGCGCATCGCATCTTTTAGTTGACTTGTATTCTCCTCCGCGACAACTCGAAAACTCAACAGAATACAACAATATGACAATCCGTACTGTGAGTGAAATTGAATTCGAAATTCATTCATTATTCGTGAATACTGCAGTCATATGCGGTAAAAGTGTCAATACAACGAACTTTGGAATACCCTTAAATGAATTCGAGTTGATTTACATGAAGCTATCAATGTGATACAGGCTGAGTGACTGATTTAGAATACCCATTTGCAAAAGTGTGTTATAAGTGACTGCTAGGCATAACTAGTTAGTTTGGATAAATTGAAATAAGTGTCATTTGCATAACAAACTGGAAAATTTAGTAAATAATTTTTTGGATCTCAAATATATTAAATGGTATTCCATTAGACGAATGCAAAATATGCAGGAAGACAAAACGGGGCAACGAATTTGCAAGTTTTAAAGCCAAAATCGGACATAGACCTCCCTCACATTTGCATATATTAAATGAGTTTTAAACATCAATTTATTTGAATTATGATGCCAATCGATGTATAAATAATGCAGTTAATCTAATCATGTTTTATAAATAACAAGATAAATTAAAATAATTCGATTTTAAAAACACGTTAAGGAAAATATATAACGAAACAAACAACATGAAAGTTATATAAGAATAAATTAAATTTGAATTAATTTGCACTAATAGATTGAGCGATTTCATAAATTTAAGCAAAATAAAATAATGGTTTTAATGCTTGCACTCAATTTCTGTCGCTTTGTGTTTTAATTTATTAGGATTCCACAAGCCATGTGTAAAAGCCATTAAGAATGTCACTTGACCTTCAGATAGCTCCCTTCATTTTATAGTATTTATGTTCTAGGAGGAATGTCGCTTATAGCGACTCATTAGCATACAATGCAAGGTTACACTCAGTCCCCTTCACACAATGATCTTGAAAATGCTGCCCACTGCTCAATCTTGTCCAGGCCAAAACTCAAGTTTTGTCTTTGGGCTAAGAGCAAATCCAAATGAACTGCCATAAAATCCATCCAAAAGTAGACAACGCACAAAACTGCATAATTTGTAAGCGAAGCTGAGCTAATAAGATTATGCAAACCAAAAATCGCTTCACTCAAAAAAACCATCATTCATTTTATGGTATACACACAAGAGAGACAAGTTAACATCATTTCCCAACTATTTCACAGTTATTAATCGCAGCTGCCGCACTGATTTGCTTCTGTGCCGCCGATGTGTCCCACATAAATCAAAAGCCGCCTCAGGACGTATTGGTGCCATTCAATGATTTATTGCCACCGCCGCTGGAGGAGTCCTCCACCACGGTAGTGACAACGGAGGCAACGCCAGCAACAAAGCCCACAAAAAAATCATTCTATCAGCAGCAGGCTAAGAGCAAGGAAACGCACCAAGTTGATGAAAAGCCGAAGCTGCAGCTAGCATTGGATCTACTTCCGCCTTTCGCTGAAGCACCACCCTCCAATGAATCAGAGCAGCCACAAATCGAAGATGTCCGCACCACAACACATCGGCCACTTGTTAGCAGTCGTCCAACCGCAACCACTAGAAAAACCGTGCTACATATTGCAAGGCAACAACCGCAACAGTTGCACACACGCGTGTCACGACCCAACAGCATTGCCAACGATGCTTCAGTATCTTCGATAGTTCCAGCCAAGTCAGGCTTCTCGCCTGATCTCATCACCCAATACCTATCAAATTTCCAGTTCACAACGCAGCGACCTCCTCGCGGTCCACTGCCGACACTGACGCCCTTTCCACAGCATTTTAAATTATAGAAAAGTAAAAATATTATTTGTAGAGAAAAAGAAACAAAATTAAATTAAAACATCACAAAGAAACTTATCATAATGACTTTGTCTTTATTTATTAGCAGCAATTTAATTTTATTCTGTGCAAAAACAGTAGCTGAACGAGTTGGATTTATGAAAGAGGCATTTGTGTATAACAAATAAGTTACTGGTCAGCTAATTATTTACAAGCTTGAATACTATAAAGTTGATTCATGATAGACACATTATGTAATAAACAAACATATAAGCAATTTTATTTTATTAGAATATTTGCAATGTATGTAAATATTACATTTGTAGACTATTATATTATTTTAATTGATTAATGTTAATCTCCAAAACCAAATGAAGGCCACAACAACTTGCCACTTAGGGTTGAGAAAGGTAGTATATGATTGTCTTTGTTTGCTAAAGACAAGACTTTAGACTGCTTATTCAAAATATTTAAGTTTTACAAAAATATATATACATATATGAATTTGTTATATTAAATGAATTCTTTCTAATAATCTATTAGCTATTTTGGTTGTTTTGGCAAAGTGATCCACAAAGTTGCAATATTCTACTGACCTTAGAGTATCTTCGTATCTTCGCAAAGCGGAATTCCTCAACACGTTTAATTAATTGCTGGAGGCAAATAACTTGGCGCCGCTGGTCGACACTGAAAACCTCTGGCTTCTGGCAAATACATATCTGTACATACGGATACAGAAGCGTCTATAGATTAAGATACAAATACAGATAGAGATACAAAATTCTTGTAGTTGCAATTTGTCGCTGTTCCACGCTCAACGGCCTGTCAAGTGCTAATTATTGCCCTCGCCCTGACGTGTTTATTGTTAATATTGTTGTTGCTGTATTTGTTGCTATTGTTTCTGATGTGCTTTGGTGTTGCTTTTGCTGGTGATGATGCTGCTGACATTCGAGTTGCCACAAATATGCCGTATTTGCATCGCATTGCAGGCCAGATCTCAGTAATGACAATGTTGTTGCTCTAATCAAATCATTGCCAAACAGATTAGCCATATTTATGTGCGCCGTTTGTCACTCTGATTGATAATGGTTGTTGTCACCAATGCCTCTGTTGTTGCTGTTTTTGCTCAGTTAACCGCGTTAATTACACAGCTGATTGACATTAATGCGTTGTTGCAGTCAACTGATTTTAAATAATTCCCGACCTCAGGATGACGAAACTGTCATTGCACCAATTGGATACAAGCCTTTTTCGATGATTAATGACATTCACATTTGTTTAATCTCCCATAATGTGCATTTAATTAATGCTTAATGGCCTTCCATCAATAAATTTCTTCAGTTTTTGGAATAATTTCAGATAAGTGCAAAAGTAATGATAAATTTATCATATTGATTTGATATTGTAGCCTATTTATGATCAATCTTTATATATCTCACAACAGCTTTTGATATTTTTTCAAGCCCCTTTCGCCCCGCAAATCAAAAAATAAAGTTTTAAAGTCGGAGGGGAAGAAGAAAAGAAGAGAAGCTTGAGCTACAAACGTGTGCTTTGCTAATTGTTTTTATTTATTTTTTACCACTATTTGCTCTTCATCACTATTTGCTCCTTCCCAAAAGTAAAGAGTCTCCCACTGTCGCACTTGCTCCATTGCAGCTTTATGGATCTTTTGTTTTGTACACAACAAATCATAGCATAAAATTGAAATATTAATTTATTGCTAGAAAAACCGTATGCACACATATCCACACATCCAAAAGGAGGGGGAATCAGCACTTGATTCAATTTTAGATATGCAGAACATTTCATGGTATTTAGTTTTTCAATTAAAATGTCCACACAGTCGGCAGCATAGCACTTTATGACCACATTTATACTAACAAATTTATTAAGCGGCTGCAATTGCCTGTGAAGCTCTCTTTAATCCATTCTCTATTTCAACTTAATCCCGCCAATGTCAAGCTGTGACAAAATTCATTTAATTCCAATCTAAAGCGCTTTAGCTAATTATGAAACAGCAAATGTCAGTTAAGCGTGCTAAACATAGTCAAAAGTCAACTCACATTGCTTAAGTTGCTTAAGTAAAGAACTTTTTATACTCTTAAATATATATGTAGTTAAACAGAGTCCCTTTTTGTATAAGAACTCTTTCCCACAATAATAATTATATTTTTATCCGATTTCGTTTATGGAAACTTTCTTTATTTAATATTGATGTTCAGATAACTCCAATTGTATTTTTATTTGACACTGAGACTTGTTTTTGCCCTATAACCAATCAATTGAATCAGTTCAGTTGTCCTTGTGAAGGGTATAATAATAATGATCTCCCATTAAAATACAACTTTTGTGTCTAATGCATGGAAAACCATTAGATGTTTCAGCCATGGCATTGCTGTTGCCAATCTCCAGCAATATCCATACGAATGTGTGTGACTGTTGATGAGTGTGTGTGGAAAGTTTAAAAGCTGCATTAAAAATCGCTTTTAACAAATGGTGTCATAAGCTCTTAGGCAAACTTTTAATGTGCACACTCACGCATAGTTGTCTGGATTTTTCTATATGTATGTGTGTGTGTGTTCGCGTCTGAAAGGAAGATTTATGTGGACAACGCAGCGTATGAGTGTTTTCAACTTTAACGCAGAGCCCGTAGTCTACAGAAACACCACCAGCAGCCAAGGCTAGAAAATATATATGTTTAATATAAGTGTTTATTAGAATTGTCTAGACATTCTTGAGTTACATATAAAAACAGTTCAAGCATTAAATTATCAGGAAAAAACAACTAAACCGGCCTATCATTTCCAAAGGAGGAGTAGAATCAGAGCAACAATACATATAAATACCAAAAAAAAAAAACATTAAGCAACAGTTATTCCCTTGGTGACTTCACGTACATACTCCATCGGAAATTCAACTTAATTGCTACTTTTCGTTTTAATGAGCCAATAATTATTATAATTAGTTGAAATGCGCTTCGGTTTTTACTAAGTGGCCCAAACTTGAGAAGTATAAAATAAAAATATACTCAAAAATATTGTTTTATTACAAAACTGAGCAAAATACACAAATGATAATTGCATAAAGCCTAAATGGGGGAACACATTAATAAATCACATAAATCGATGTCAAATTTTATCTGTATGTCATATACATACGCATAATAGTTTGCATATTTATGTACAATGTTTTTCATACAATAGCTGTATTTGTGTAATATTAATAATTATTTATTGGGACAATAACCCAAAAATTATTTGAATTCGAATTGATATTTGTAAAAAGGTTTAAGAATCCTTCTTAAAGACAAGCATTTGCCAGCGGCTGCATCTCACATTGAATACCAATTTTAAAGGCATTTTAATTAAAATTTCCTGACAACTGCTGTGTTAATTGTGTTCTCAATGAAGTCGAAGACGACGCTCAGAGGATCAAGTGCGGTCCTTGTTGAATTAATGAGCCAATGTGGATGCTGGACATGATAGTAAGCATTAAAGCGATGAATGAAATGAACTCTGTTGTTATTTTAACGAAGACTTGCTTCGTTTTCAAATGCAATTTTCACCAACTTTTTTCATTGAAAAATTGTACTTTTACAGCCAGAACCATTTTCATTTTGCTGGCACATACAAAAATAATTTTTAATATCCACATGTTCGGCATGCCAACAAGGACGAACCAGTTGCTCCTGCTGTTGCTGATGGTGATAATGATAATGCTGACGCTGATGAGCAAGAAGGCTGCAACTGTCTGGCCACCCACATATCATTTTAATTACAAAGAGCAGCAAAGTCATAAAGGAAAACGCTAAGCTCGAAATTATACGATTCGTTTCTACCCTATGCAAACAAACAGTTGATACCTTATGCTGTTCCTAAAAAGACAAGGCAGACTACTTTAAAAACTATTGAAATATATAATTGATTCCATAGGATGCAAACCGTTTCACCCAAATTCTTGGGTACACAGTATGCACATTTTGCATTCGAAGAGATTGAAAAAAGTAGAGTATTGAATTGATTGCTTAATCAACGAAATGTCAATATTGCTTGATTGCCATTTACTGACAGTCCTCATAGATGTTTACCGTATGTGGGCGAGCATTAATGCCTCTCTTCGGTTACAATAACGGAAATGGGTTTTAATGTGAATATAATTGCATGTCATTACGTAAACAGACGTGAAGCTTCTGACTGTACTACTGATGACAAAAAAAGCAATGTGAAAATATTGAAATAATTTCATTTCATATCCAACGCCCACGACCCATGAAAGTGGCTCTGACTCTGACACTGACTCTGAAATTATTTTAAATTAACCTCAAAACCTTGACTCATATGTTTAAGCTTACTTCTTTGATTTCATGTAATTATTCTGGATTTCATATCTTCTCTATGAGTCTCTCTCTTTTTCTCTTTCTTTATCTGTGGTGTTTACTTTCCTGTTTAATTAAATACTGAAAGTCCTAAGGCCATTGAAGTGCATTTCTTTTTATCGTGTGTGTCTATCAATTGATGTAAATCACTTTCAATTGAAATATTGACTCACCAGGGAGTAACATGTTGACATATTTCATTTAAAGCAACGTTTTCAAGGCTCAATTTCAAAGTCTGTTTACTTCACTGAACTTTTTTGACTTATTGCTTACAATCTAAAATCTGCATTTTAATAAGTGAGAAAATTCTTTTGCAAATTGTTTGCACAAATAACTAACCATATTTGAAATAAAATCGGTTGACTAAAAAATACTTTATACTGCAAGAAAATTATTAACTAACAATTTTAATTATATAAGTATGTAAATCAAAATTTCTGAAATCAATCTTCGCAACAAAAGTTATTTAATGTAATATGTGAACTATTCAAAGAGAATAGTATTTGGACTTTCCGCACATTGCGTAAAAAAAGCACGTCCATTATACCAAAAACAAAATATGTTATAGTCTTCGCGTCGGAAGTAATTCAATTTGGACTCAAATATGTTCATCATTGAATTAGTTTTTAGTTATGTTAAATACACTCTTCTTTGCCTTATACAAATATACAGCGCATTGAAAACAAAAAAGCATGTTAAAGAAAACATAAAAGTAAGCATGCATAACAAACGGATAGCATCAGTCAATCATAAACTTTGATTACAAATTGTTGGGCGACAAACAAATTCTACAAATGACATAATATATTTCCATTCGAAAGCGGAAATTACCGAAACTCAACCCTTCAAATTGAGAACTAGAAATAAGTTAAGCGAAGGTCTTGGGTAACAAAAATATGTATACTATATACATAGTCAGCAATTGAGTTGGATACCATTCAGTGGCCAACTGGCAGAAATGTTTGACATTAAAATAAATAATTCATTTATTCAACGGTAAAAGTCGTGTAAATTTCCCAAAGTCTGTTTTGGGCTAGGCCATTGGCTTATGGGTTGGAACGCCGAATGGTTGGTTGTACTGGAGCAACATAGAAATTATTAATAATTTATTTTAGCACATTTCAAGGATTTTGCACACTGGCCACACGTTCCAGCAATTTCCGGACAACAAAACCGGAAAAATACTCGAAAATGTAATAAATTTCCAAGGCGTTGAATCTGAGCAACTTCTTGAAGTCTCCATGGAACTCAAACTCAACCCTCCGCCTTGGCCAAGGGTTCATTTGGGCGGGGTCAAGCGTTCTAAGTGCTGGACAAACTGTTGCCAAATCAATGACAAAAATTACACACGAACGGTTTTCGTTATTTAATATGATTTCTTGTAGCCTTTTACAACTCTCCCTTCACTCGTATACTTAATTTCAATGCTGAAAGGAAAATGAGCTTCTATATAAAGCATTTAAGCTAATTGAATTATTTGAGGTGGCCAACAACTGCGCTAAAAGTTTTAAACAAAACCAACATTTCTGAAAATATATTAATAAAATATGAATTCAAGCTTGAGCTTTAATTTATCTTAACGAATTGTGAAAACAAAAATTTAGGTAACAGAATAAACTAAATTTAAAGAGCTCATTAACTTAAAAATTTTGTATGGAAGTTTGCAAACCATATTCCACAATGCGTAAAAAAAGTTAAACAAGCTCAAAAAGCCCCATAGTTACTGGGATTCTTGACACTGCAACAAAAACTGTCAATGCTTAAGTAAAATAAGAAGTATTTAACAAAATCAACAAAGCAATAGATGGGTATAGAAATTTCCTAGCCACCCAGTTCCCAGTGCCCATTAAACATCGCATTGAAATAAAAGCAAATGAAATCAACGGGAGCTTTGTATAAATTATTTTACGCATCGCAGGCCCACAGACAAAAAAACTTAAAAATAAAAAGAAAACAACTCGCAGGACTGGGACAAATCAAAAAGGCTTCCCCTTGCCCTTCTTCTTGCTCTTGCTCTCTTTTCAATGCCTCGCGTTTTTCCGGTCGGTCTTTGGAGGTCAAAAAATGAGCAAATTTCAATGGCTCGACTTTTAGAAGATGGAATGGATGGCGGTCAGAGGAGCAGGCATACGCGTGCGACTGACAAGCTTAGCTGAAAAAGACCATTAACAAAGTAAACAGCTGCGAGAGCGTCGACTAACTGAAAATAGGGGCGAAGAATCAGAGTCGAGTCAGCAGAAAAAAGAAACCGGCAAAGAATTTTCTTTGTTTTGACACCTCATTGTGCCAGTTGAGGGCGTGGCCTGGGTGGCAGGCTATGCTACTTTTTGAAAACATTAAAGTCTTTTTTTTTTAATCGTGGCTGAAGAGAGGCTGTCGACAATAAGGAAAACTGATTTTTAAATATTGAATATTATGAAATGAGTATTTTTCAATAAGAAAAGTGTACAACACTCAGTTTACAAAAGTAAATTATGTTTACCTATTTTTGATTAAAATTTTGAATCAGGTTATTTTTTTTTTTTTTCATAAAAAAAATAACAAAAATCACATAAATCGCAGAGGTTACCACACATTAATAAATTGAGCATCAAGTTTGCACTTTTTCGAGCAAAACAAACCATGATAAAAATTGGCCGACGAATGACGAACTTATCCAAATATTTTATTTTACCCTAAACAACAAGCTTCATACCACAAAACTCATTTTACTAGGCTACATTAAAAGTTTTGAAAGCGACATGTTTTTAGCTCTGAACCAAATGCTGCATCTCATTTTAAAGCTCCATTCTTCCTGTAAACATGGAATAGCTTTCAAGTCGATTTGTTAAAAAGCTGTGTTTAATCACCTCTTCAAAGAGCACACTTTTGGTATTGTTTCAACCGTAGAGAAATCTAGCATTCGAACTGTGATAAAATTATTTTTTTGGATAACTTATCAGCAAGCGAAACTCATACCAAGTTGGGAAAATAGTTATAGAACTCTGCTAATTCATTTGCGACTTCGTAGATGGGCCTTAAAGTTTGAACGCGGTCTTACGAGTGCCAATGATGATCCACCTTTTGGACGGCCAAAAACTGCAACTGATCAAGAAATTATTGATGTTGTACCTGCACAGCGGATGCTGCCAGCATCTCAGAGGAACGGATGCTTTCGATTTTAAAGAACGAATTAGCGTTGAGAATGCTGGTAACAAGATGGGTGCCACATTTCTTAAACTCGGTTCAGAAACGCATTCCAATGAAATTGTCCCAACAGCATTTGGATCTTTTTCAAAAGAAGAATGCAGATTTTGGCTTTCGATTTGTTACTATGGATGAAACTTGGGTTTACCATTGTGATCCACCACCCCGACAACAAGCTGCAGAGTGGACTAAAGCCGCAGTGGTCAAAATCATTGAAAAAGGTTATGGCTTAAATTTTCTTTGATGCGAAGGGAATATTATTGATTGACCACTTGCAAAGCGAAAAAACAATAACAGGGGAATACAACTGCAGTCTTGGAGCAACTTGATGCGATGATTTGTATGAAAGACCTGGTTTAGTTAAGCAAAAATCCCCTTCTGCCCACAAAGAGTTGAGATTTGAGTTTTGTTTAACGTAAAAGCAGCTGCTTGTTTTTTATAAGGTACTATTTATCTTAAGGTACAGGAGCTTGTTAAATGTGCTTGTAAAATTAAATGCTTAATTGATCACAAAGTAAAATTGACTACAATATCAATGTCGGTTTACTTTGTAACGATGCGTACACGTAATATTTTAATTACCCATACGTTTGAAGAAAAAGTCTAGAGTCTTAATCGATTACTTAATGCAACCGCAGGTAGTTGTCTGGTTGGCTGTTGGGAAACCAAAACGGCACATATTGGTTATTGAAATTGTCTCGCAGGTGTCATTAACGTCAGGCTCAATTTGCTTGACTGGCAGACTAAAAGGACGAAACGGCAGCGGCAACAGCAGGTGCGTCCATTTGCGGTGGGTCATAAATGGGAGCTGAAGGCCGCGGAACACTCGATGGGTTATGGTAGGAGCTGGTCCTTTGGCTTGGCCAACGACGGCGACGGCGACAGCGTTTGGTATTGTCATTAATTTCGATTTATGGTCATTAAGCTGCAATGCTTGCTTTCTATTTAATATGAAAATATTTAATGAGTGTTTTTAATTTATGCGCAATTTGCACAAGTCTACGAGTATCCAAGACAAGCAGAGAAGCACTTTCTTAGTTCTTTCTTGCTATCGATTTATGTTTGCACTTTTAATTAATGCATGCCCGAGGCCAAGCGCTGCCATGTCTTACGATATTGACTTAAATTTTGTATTTAAAGCGCTCACTGTTTGAGTGAGCAAACTTTTGTTTCGTTTGCTTCACCCCGCAGCACGAGAAGAAAAAGAAGGAAAATTATGAAAGAGTCGCAGCATATTTTCTTGCATACTTTTCTTCCATCTTTTTTTCTTCTTTTGCACAAATAACAAACCATAAATAATGTCATACGCTCACAAATGGCAGCCAATGCTTGCCCTTACGCGCCACGCCCCCAGCGTCCATTTGTTCTTTATGTTTTTTTTTTCTGTGTATTTTTTTCTCGGCTTGCCTTCTTTTCGCTTTTAGGCCAAAGTTTTTGAACTACTTGCACGTCGTTCTTTTTGTGCTCGACTGCGACGTTTTTGGGGATTTTGGCAACCATGCTGTTTTGTGTCTTCGCCCGACACTTGTCCAGCTCCATCTCCTTTTGCATCTCCTTTTCCTTCTACTTGTGGCTGCCACGCCCCTTGGCCTCGACCGCCCGCTGCTGTCGCTGCTTTATGTCGTCGTCGCGAGACTGAAACTTCAATAGGGCGAAAATGATAAATGGCCACGCTGCGTTTTCTCTTTGGATATTCCTAAGTGAGTGTGAATATATGAGTGTATGTACGCCTGTATGTGTATGGTAAGGAAAAAGCGTAGGAAACGGCGCATAATGTGCGAAAATAAAAATGGCCAAATATTTGTAAATCAACTTATTTCTTGCCTGCAGCACATTAGCAACACAACTTTTACAGAAACAGTTCAACCCAAAAAAAAAAATATTTGAAAATGTTTTTTGTTTAATACCGCAGGGTGTTGCCAGTCCAAAACTCTATGCAGTGTTGGATAAATATTTAAAAATTTGACATCAGTTTTGGACTAATATTTAAATAATCTACATTCTTTATTATCAGTTATCATAAGACATAGCATGCAAAAACATATATACCAATTTTGTCTTGGAAGCTGTAATAAAAATTAATGTTCTCATTCCGGTCCTAGTATTTTATGGCAGTGTTTAGAGTCACTAAATGGAAACGATTTTCATTATTTCCATTCACGCTTAAAAATGCAGTTAGCTTCTGTACAGCAAGCTCGCCAGTAGGAGACCCTGTACTTTGAGAGCAAAGCTTTCACTATAGATTGTTCTTTAATTTTCCGTACAAGCAATTTCAATAGATGGCGCCACTATAAAAATGTCAGTTGATAAACACAGAGGTCGCTAACGTCTCTTCTTCTTCCTTTTGGCAGTAACATTGTTAGTTGAATATCATCCGATTTGAATGAAATTTTCAGGACAGGTTCGGACCATAGTGTCTACTATATGTATTGTATGAAAATCAAGTTGCTAGCATTAAAGGTTCCCTTGTAATTCGATATTGAAATTTTGTTTTTCAATTTGCTGTGACGGAGAGGGGTGTGGCAAAAATCTAAAGCAAACTTGAACAATGCAAGATATACATGAACCTAAATACCAAGTTTGGTGTCTCTAACTCTTATAGTATCTGAGATCTAGGAACTCAGTAGACTCAGAACTTTAAGAAAGTAAAAATGGGTCTATTAAGTTTGTCCAAAATAAAATGTGCGTAACAGGCAGAAGGAGGCGTGGCAGACCCCATAAAGTATATATATTCTTGATCGGCATCAACAGCCGAGTCGATACAGCCATGTCCGTCTGTCTGTCTGTCTGTCTGTCCGTCTGTCTGTCTGTCTGTCTGTCTGTCCCTTTTTGTGTCGCCTAGATCTCAGAGACTATAAGAGCTGGAGACACCAAATTTGGCATGTAGGTTCATCTATGTCTCCCATTGATCAAAATTGCTTTAGATTTTTGCCACGCCCCTTCCGCCCCCCGAAATTGAAAAACAAAATTTCGAAGTCGAATTACGAGAGCACCTTTGATGATGGCGCCTTGGTTTTTGGTACATATATAATAATAAACACTAAAGTCCAAACCTTTCCTGAACATTTCATTTCAATCGGATAATAATTCAACTAACAATGTTACGGGCAAAAGGAAGAAAATGAGACGCTAGCGACCTCTGTGTTTATTTACTTATCTTCGTAGTGGCGCCATCTATTGAATGGTACGCAACATTTTTTGAACAGTCTATAGTGAACGGCTTGCACTCAAAAAGTACTGGGTCTCTTACTGTCGAGCATGCTCTAAGGTAGCTTACTGCATTTTTTTTAACAAACTTAGAATACCCCACAGGGTATAAAAATTTTACAAAACGACCAACAAAATAGTGAAATATATCAATAACAATAAAAAATGTTACATAGAAGGATTATCGAAGAATGCCGAGAAATATACGATTTAGTACAATAAGTAGAAGCACGACATATTTACAATTTAACAAAAACATTTTTAAGACAGGATTCTGGAAGTCAGATCCTATGGGTGGTATGTAAGAATATGATATAAAATAGTAAACCTATAAATGAAAAGGGCTTTTGGGACATACTATGGCTAAATTGACCTGGGACACGCCAGCCACCCTCGTATTAGTTTATACTCATACTCGAGCAATACATTTTAAGTTCTTAGACAATCAAAATAAAGGGATGCTCTTACAGTTTATACTGAGTCGTTAAATACATAAATCTTTTCAATCTTTTTGCATTCCCAGTTTGCTGCAGTGAGTTGAAAATCCAATGAATGCATTTTCCTTCTATATTTACACAATTCAACCGCAAAATCCTTTTGTTTGCCAAATATGTTCTATGTTTCTGTGAGTGTGTGCGAGAGTGCGAATTTGCAGAGTTGCATTGTTCGACACGCCTTTGTCCGCCTTTATTTATGTGTGTGTGTGTGGTGATGTTTGTGTGGGTGTACCTTATACCAGTCTTAGCGATAATGATGTTTATTTAATGCATTCCAGGTGCAAGAAGTTGTTTGCTATTTGACGTTGCGTACTTAGAATTTCGAGCCACATCTCCATCCTACCAAGCATATGGCCTGCCTGCCACACGCTAATGCTCCATGCTGAATTGTTGATACGAGTAGCGCTCATTATGCCAAACATGGTGCCATTCCACATCCTATGCGCCCGAGCAGCCTGCAACGTGCATGCGATAAGCAACAACAGAGAACGTCCCTTACAGTCGTAATACGCTGCGTATACGTAATACCCGATGCGCTTAAAACGCAACGCACGTTTTTGTAGCGCTGCATTTATCGTGTTTTTGCTGCCCGCTCTTCGTGCTACGCATCTCGTTAATAATGCACATAATCACATTTAAATAAGTAATTTAATTTGTGATTTTCACATACATCTGTATCGTTCGTTGAGTTGATAAGCTTTCCATTGAGCTGATGTAGGAGGAAGTTTCGCCCAACCTTATCCTTATTTACTGTCTTTCGTTTCCTTGCTGTTAATTAATTAAGCACACACTCTTAATGTTCTCCGCCCTTGAGCATGAAAATTGATATTTTTTATCTATTCAGATCGTTTTCTATTTTAAAAAAGTTGGCTAATAAAACATAGGACAAACAATTTTTATATTAAATAATGAAGTTTTGGTATATGAAAGACTTTCTTGTTCCAATTAATATTTTTAATATTTAAAAATTTAAATCCGGGTACTTTCGACATCTGCTTTTTTCATGAATACACACTTTCTTTTATAGTTAATATATGTATTATATTATATATATGTATATGGTATTGTGAAAAAAATTATTTATACATTTTTTATAATGAAAAGAATGTTTAAGAACTTTAAAAGATATTCGTTTAAACTCTTCTAACACATCGGCTGATAAGTAAGTAGGATACCCATCAAAAAAGCAATTTTTTGGCAAAAATCAATTTTACTCCTGAACCTTACTTCATTCAAGGGCGATATACTCATTCCAGCGCTTCTCTAACATTTCGATACATTTTTAAAAAAAGATTTTTGTTAGGCCTGAAAACAGGCCTTTTATTTGTTAATTTGAGCATCATCTCTTCCCGGTCAGCTTTTTTTTAGGAGCCAGATCTATTGAAAATGGTAGCTGCTGGAGCAATTCGATGCAATTTCGCCATGGTAGAAACGACTTTTGAAATGGCGCATTATTCTGCTTCGACCGGAAACACGGCAGCAACTTTTAACAGAGCCTTATCATGGACAAATATTCATGCAAATGAAGCCGATAAATTTTTTAGTCTGTAAGGTGTCAACTATCTTCTGAAAATTCACTTTACAATTTTTTAAACCGATTATTTTGACTTTTTTATTTTTATTCGGTGTTACCACCATTTTTGGACGACCAAGAGGTTCAGCAACAACGGTGGTCGTACGACCACCTTAAAAGTCACCGAACCACTTCCTTACAATTTTTCTTGATGGAGCAGGGTCCAAATAGCACTTATCATGAAAAGATTTTGCTTGAGCGGTGTTTTTTCCACAAGAAATATATTAAAAATAAACACAAGAAAATTTTAAAAATCGGTATTTTCAAAAATCTTAAAAGTTGTATCACTGAAACCTCTGTATCTTGTTAAACGTTTACCGGATTTAAACGAAACTTTGGCTAGTACCCTAAAAAAAATCCTTATTTCCAAAAAAAAATATGGGTTTTGAACTAGTAGCGCCCCTTATATGCAACCCTACGGACTTATCAGCCGATGTGTTATGTTAGTTGTTTGAATCAGTAATTTTATCAAAATAAATCTGATTAATTGATGGACTAGCTAGATAGTAGTTAAACAGACGCCATGATCAATAAGATCGTTATTTTGGGTTTGTCTATGCTATATCTTAAAAATTTAAAATTCAAGGAGTAACTTAAACGATATAAAATGATTTTGCGTAACTGGTATCCGAAAATCAAAAGGAGCCTAAACCCAAACTGTAGTATTTGTTTCGGTTTTAATCGCAGCAAATAACCCCTCTTTTGATTCTAATTCAGACAATTTCAAGACATTTTAAATGATTTCAACTTTTACCATATTAATTATTCAATTGTATTTTGCAACATTTGTGAAGACTTTAGCATTTTATAAGAAGTTTACGTGCTTATCATTTAACGCCTACATAATTGTGGTTCATACCAACCTTATCCCATAGTATGTTGCCACCCAGCAATTCGGGCATTCAGTCCTTCTGCAATTGGAATGAAACTTTTGCATACTTTGCATTTTTATTGTACAACATCCGGTAACAAGCACTTTTGTCAGTGAGCATTCAACTCTGACCCTCGATCTACCTCTCCCAAAAAGCCAAACCAACACCACAATGCCAGGGAGGGAAGACTGGATTGCTTGGTGGCTGCAATTACAAACAGTTGTTTAACTGCTTGACTTAAAATGCAGCCACAGACAGAGCCACTGATATACAACCCCAATACAAGTAGCACCAATATCCAACTCCAAGCCCAATCTGAATCCGAGTTCAGCATAACTGAAGCTGTGGCTGCTTATCTGATGTCGACGATTGTGGCTTACAGATTAAAGCGCGAACATCCGTGGTGACGGCAACAAGCCGGATGATGAAGTAGCTCACAATGCTGCGCATGCGCTGCCGACCAGGCCAGACCAGGTTCTGGACCTGAAACCGCTTCTGGACCCAGACCCTCGCCGGTCAATGGCGTCCGGCGTCATTGCGCTTCCGTTTGAGTTGGCAATTTATACAGTTTTTCGCTGGTGCTGCTGTTTGTAATGGTGGAAACTTGTCCGCACATTTACTTATGCGGCTCGCACTTTTGTGTGGCTTGGTTTCGTTTGTGTGGCAATGTTAAATTGATTTATAATTTTCCAGCGTCGCATTTTAACTTTTCCTGTTGCCAACACTCGCGTCCTGTTTGCTTTTGCATTTTACAATTCCAGCAAGGGCTCGTCGACCCTACCAAATTAATTCCACCATCCCTACCGAAAGGATACTTTATACTTCTTTATGCCATATGAGTTTCTCGCGGCCTTCATGATTGCCTCCACTTTAAGCCAAATTGCAGGCTTGAAACGATTTTTTACAGTGACCTCTTGTAATTAAAAGTCACGAGTTCATCAATTGATACGATAATCAATACAGGCAAGTCAATTTTTTTATTTACTGAATGTCTCATTATTTCAATTTATATTTCACGTACGTAGAGTTTCAACTCGCAGTCTGTTAATAAAAGCTAGTTCTATTTATAACTACATATAATGCAGTACATTATATGCGTTCTCTCGCTGTGTAAATTAGTGAGCGCATCAATAAAAGATTCAGCTACCAAGGAACAAGCTCGACTGTGGGAGACCCTGTGACTATGCCAAAGAGCAAATTATATTGAAAAGCGAATAGTAGGAAAAACAGTTAGTGGTGATAAGCAAACACACCGCAAGTTTTGTAGGTTCTAACCCTAATGTCTCTTCGTTTACTTTGCCCGACGAGTTTATTGTCCGATCAAAAATAAATTTTTAGAACAGATTTGAACTATAGAGTTTAATATTTTCTAGTTATTCCACTTGAAAATTTTATTTTTTATTTGCGGGGTCGTTAGGGGCGTGTGGAAGAATCTACATTCCAATATTTGTGTCTCAAGCTCCTATAGTCTTTGAGATCTAGGTGTTTAAATAAAGGTCTTGACTTTATTGATAAATAAATATACTTTCCCGGGTCTGTCATGACTTTTTTTTCCTGATACGCTCTTTGTAACTATTTTTATTTTTTTGAAATGAATTAACTGAATTACAGATACTATGTAAACTACTTCAAAACGTAGGCTAAAACATATACAACAGCTGAAAAACGTTCATTCTTCTCCTTATAACAAGCTTATGTATATGAATTTGTGAAAATTTTATTTTGTCAAATTACTATTTGATAAATTGAATTTCCATATCTGCGAAGGCTATTTTAATTGGTATTGGCATTTTCCTTTTAAAAGTTAATTCTTCAAAAGCAACTTTTATATATTATGTATTTATATGCTTTCTCTTCCCGTACATTTATGCCTAAAAATATATTGGGGAGTGGTTTGAAGTAGTGCTTAAGTAGTTTATGATTTACTAACTATATATGTAGCTCTTGTACTATCGTACTATCGAAATTACAAAAATCGTGCAGCAAGCAAAACTCTTGATATTTGTCATTAAAATAATCAGCTAGCTACGTAAATCACAGTCAACAAGCAGTCAACTAAACGACCAACCGACTGAATACAAAAGTCAGGAAAAAGTAGAAGGAACAAGTAATAAACAGTTGGTCATTAAAGGGCCTTAGATGAAAATGAAACTGTAAATGAAATCCACCATCAAAATATCAACGAGTCTGAACATAATATGCTGAAAGCAACCATTTAGAAGTCACAAATAATCAAAATAATGCAAGCTAGGGTAGAAATCGGGGAATGGAGTACGGACCAAGGGAGATAAGAGAAACGGGAGTGTACAGAGAGCTAAGTAAATGACAATAATGACATAATAAAAAGCACTTTTAAAATACAGACCAAACATGATGACAACTACGAGTAGCAGCAGGACACACTCACACACACACACACACACACACACACACACACACATAAACATAGGAAAATCCAAACAGCAGCAGGACAATAAAATGAACGTTAATAATGATAAGATAAAAGAAGCGAAGTCGGCAAAGACATCATCACGAAGCGAACGGGGGAGTGGCAAATGTTAAAACAATAACCAGCTAAATGTGCGACAACGAGGATGATTGTAGTCAGGACTTTGCTGGAATTTGTTGCCAGAAAAGAAGATTTGCTCGTCAAATGCAATTGAAGTTGTTATTGTTTTAGTATAATCTAGGTGTGTGTGAATTGTGTGTGTAGGAGCAGGCAATGACTGTGGTTCTAATAAATTAATGATAATGCAAATAATTGCTATAATATAACTACTGATCATCATAAGGCGGCTTAGTGAACAGTTTTCATATTCGCATCGTAATGATGATTCGTAATTCGGAAGTCTTGAGAGCACACAAGTAAATAATTATTATCAGCAGGTGAAAATGTGTATTACGAGAATGAGTCTAATATATTGTACTCGGGAAAACATTCAATTTTCTCATTTGCATTTAGAGCGAGAGGCAAACTCAGTGGCAAGGTTATTTTCTCGACCAGCAAACGAAGCGATAAAGTAATTCCTAAATTCCTGCGGCAAATCGAAAACTTTTTTTTTGTCAGCCATACACACCCATACAGAAGTAGCCCGAATTTCAGTTACAGTTGAATGATTTTATTTCTGCGTGGTTTGTTGGTTGTTTTAAGTTAAATAAAACTTTGTTTGCCCTTGCAACGGATTTAAAGTTTATGACGCAGGTGTTTGCTTTGAATTGGAGTAACCCACATCCAAAATAAAAATAAATAAATAAAAAAAAATTAAATTAAATTACAGTGACACCGTATCCCTATTCCCATCTGTCGAGTGAGCCAGTTTCCATGCTTTATTTTGTAGTAAAAGTGGTTAAAACTTTGCCATATTTATAGATGTGTATCTGTATCTCTAGATTGTATCTACATTTGTGTTGGTTTATCTGTATCTGTAGCTGTGTCTGCTGTTCAGACAAAACCACAGCATTCATTGCCGACTTTTCAGCAGAACAACCACAACAAACAGCCTACATGCCTTTCACAGGCACTGACACTCAAATACTCGCACTCACACTATTCACTCATGCACTCATACACTCAGAAAGCCACTCATGTGAACGGCCACACACGTGCAAGCCAATTCAGAATGTTAACGACATAAATACATCACAAACATTAAAATTGTTTTTAAATTGATACTGAAGAGCAAAGTCTGGTTTCAACCTGTCACTTCAGCTCTACAACAACAACGACAAGGACAACAGCAACATACATATACATGATTTTTTACTATTATTCTTTCAGTATTTTGTTTGTTATTTTCTGTTTTGCCAGACAGCCAGACAAGAACGAAAAATTGGATTAGCAACCAATCCAAAAGTGATTAGCCCGTTCACAGGTTTTATATATTTGATCTGTTTCAAATGAACTTAAATCATATTAAACTGTGATGAGATGGATTATTGAAGGAAGTTAACAAATATATTAAATTGAGAGTAAACTGTATTCGGCCGGCATTAATGCTTTTGTGTTCCTGCCGTATTTATCAGATACATTCATTTTGCACACATCATTTGCTCTTCCCTTTATTGATGTTAAGCCATTTTGTGGTCATTTTCGCGTATTTCATTTCATTTAATTATTATTATATGTCGCTGTTGTTAAGAAAAGCATTTTAATTATTATTTATGTGAAATTACATTTGCATACCATGTTTTCGTAGATTTATTTATGACTCGTTAATATTTTGTTTACGTTAAATAAATTAATTTAAAAAAAAGAACTATGAAAGAGAATAAAACAGTCAATGACTGACTTTAAACGAAAAAAAGTAAACTGAATTATGAAAAATACATTTTTGTATAAATTTTGAATTAGTTTAAAATTAAAGTTTGGTCAGTAATAATTAAATTTATTTTCTAATTTTATTTTTAGGAACTTTCTCACTGCCGGATTTCAGTCGACAACACTTCGAAAAGTTTACACTATAACACTGAATATATTCAGTTTTGTATGTGTTTTATTCTGTTTCTAAAGTCTACGTGTGGAGCTCTTCAGTTTCAAAAAAAAAGCTCAAACTAATTGAAATGAAATAATTGTTTTATTTATTTAAATAAATAAAAAGGAAATAAAATTCTGATTGCTTTTCTATTACCCAAATCAATTATACGTGTGTGTTATAGCAAACACTCGTGAATCACGGTTGATTTTGTTTTCACATTCCATTCGGGTGCTAGAAACTTTATTTAGTTTCTTGTGTATCAAAAGTTAAGTTTAAATTGAAAATAGGTTAGAAGAGATTTCCGTAGAACCCCGATAATGGATATATCATTGATAAATATTAAAGCACATCAATAATAATTTGAATTAATCCTTGTTTTTTTGAAGATATATTATTTCATTATAGTCATTTTTAATTTGAATGTTACACCACTGGAACACATTATTAATTTTGTTTATGTTCTGGTTTTATTGGTATCTACAATTTTTTCGTTACATTTTGGTCAGTTAATCAGCTTTGTTAATTGCAGTTTATGTAAATTTCAATGTATAATTAACTTGAAATCAATATCAGACCGAATATTCAGACTATAGATGCCGAGTGTTCTTTTTACTTAATTAAAAACGACATGTGTGCTGTGGGAGGATAATATTAATCTTACTTTTAATAAATATGCCAATTTATCTCTGTACTGATTGTTAACTATAGCAGAGAAGTTATTAAATGTATTTAAATATAAGTATATTAGATATCGAGTAGGATGCATAGTGAAAACGTTTTCTATAAAACAGATTTTACGAATTTCCATTTTTATTAGTGTGCATTAATTAGACCATTTAACAAATTACTTCTTGATTGTCGTTAAAAAGACCTCTGGAGCCAACTCAGAAACTCTTAAATATTCAATGAGCTTTACTCTGATTTCGTAATGCGAAAGTAAACTTGCAAAAATGTTGAATCAATTGCATTAACATTTTTGCGTAGTTTTTCTCTTTGTTGTTTCTTTTTTCTGTTCGTGCAGCACGACGAAGAAGAAAAATGCAAAGGAAATAAATGCATAAAAATGCTTTTATTGACAGTTTTTGCAATTTGCCAGAGTTTCAACTCAGACTGATAGTACTGTAGCTACTTTTCCCAATGAATTCACAAGCAACTGCCTGTTTTTGACAGACGCACAAAAATGACATGAAAACAATGGCCAGAAAGCAATGCAAATGCCAAGCAGCTTCAAGGCAAAAGTTAAATGCAAAAGAAAAAGAAAATGAAAAAAAGAGAATATCTTTTTAATTTCAATGAGTGTTGTTTCCCCTCGACATTCGTAGGAGATGAGGTTGGGTACAATCTTAGCCTCAGCCCTGCCCTGTTTATAATCGATTTCATTATTTTTGCAAGTGCTGGCAAAAAACTTTTTAATTACACTTTGTTACTGCGGATGAACTTTATCCAAAAGGTGTTATTTTTTGGCATAGCCAAATACACTTTCAACCATGCAACTTGTTCCGGCTCTCTAAAGTCTATAATAACAAAATGAATTTTACGCATTGTCCCTGTCATCATCATTATCATCCCAGTCATCATCGTTGTTGTTCAACCGAGCACATGGCACAAGTTTGTGCAACACTTAAACTTTAATTGTGCAAAGTTTTGACCATGTCGCCTTCATGTCCTCTGCGTCCTTTGCGTCGTATGTGTGCGTGCTGATAGATGGCGTTCTAAATTCTGTGAATGGGGTCAGTCAGTGTCTGGGGCACAAAATGCATAAAGGATTAGGGTGACACACACACAAACAAAAAGAGCTAAGCTCTCCTCTCGCCTCTTACCATCTACAGATGAAACCTATTGCAAACCTGCCGCATAAGGCTTCTGAAAAATGTGTGTGTCTCTAAGTATGTGAGTGTGTGACACTTGGTGTTCAAATGTACGAGTGTGTTTGCCAAATGACTTAGCACACTCATTGGGTGCTGACCACAAATTCAATTTCCCTGATAAGATAGAACTCAAGTGCTCCCCACACTTCCAATTCAAAAATGCAACAAAGATTTCAACTATTATTTGAATAAGTCTGGGATGAGATATTCTCGCATTACTTTAAGATAAAAGAAGCAAAACTACATTTGGTAGATAATCGGCAATAACAAGTTCTACGTCCGGTAACTGAACTTAGTTTAATCCCATGAAAATATTCCCCATGCAAATAACGTAATATTTAAAGGTCAGCAAATCATACAATTTAATTGCGTATTTTAAATACTGTTGCATCCCAATTTGAAGAACGAAACTAAACCCAATGGATTGGGATTATCCCCTATGCTAGTCTTTTTATAATAAAAGAAGATAAAATCTTTACTGGCAAATAATTGGCGCATGTCCACTGAACTTTACATCTACCATGCACATTTTGCTTAAGTGAATAATGAGGCGAAAATATTTTAATGGCACAACCAATCAGAAGCACACCCTTACACTCACACACACACTTACACCCACACATATGCAGCCATAAGTAAATTTATTTACACAGCTTTTCTCCTTTGCTTTGGTAGCCTGGTGAGCTGTCGACATAAACGTGTGTGAGTGTGTGTGTATGTGTTTATGTGGGAGCTGGTCCCCTAGTGAGAAATATTGTTTTAGTTTATCATGACAGCACTTTTACAAGTTTTAACTGCTCATACATTAATTAAAAACTTAATAAAACTAAAACGAAAAATGGACATTTGCAGCTGTGCGAACTGTTGCTCCGACTCAACTACTTTATACACAAACGAGTTTGTCCATAGGGCGTATGAGCAATATGCAGTCTGTAAAATTTGCTTATGTGCTTGCAGACTGTTAAATTGGTAGTTAGCTCGTATGGGAATGAAGAAGATTTTCATTTGATAACGTGAAAAAGTGCAGCTACACTTTTGATCGCATTGCTAATTGCGGGTCGCAGTTGTTGACACAATTTTAAGCAAATTTTAAACGTAGCAAACAACAACAAGAATACTGAGAGAAAGGCAAACAAAAACGTCAGCACGAGTTAAGCTCAAAGTGCTGACCTGGCTACAACGAAAACACCCAAATTTCTACTTTTGTACATTTTCTCTCAAAAACGGGGCTTACCAAAATGTTGTTTGCTAACAAAAAGAAAAAGGAAGAACTTAAAGGAGCGCCAAAAAGGAAGCAAATACCGCACAGACTGAAAGCCGAGAAAATAAATAGCTGAAAAAAGCAAAGCGAAATATCTAAAACCAAACCTTAAGATACTTTCTTAATAAAAACACTCCAATAATATTTGAAAAAATTTAGCAATATTAAATTATAATACCCTCTGCAAGGGTATAATAATAATAGCATACATATGGTACTATAGCTGATACTGTATCCTTTTGAAGAACTTTGGAACCCTTAAATGACTAAGTGGTATTAAAATTCGCAATATGCATAATTGACATACTACTTATGTTGGTGAATACCGTCTACAAGTTGCCATCATCACACAATTATATTTTCTTTAGTTCTCACAATGCAAAGAGACAAGTCGCATTACTCCAACAATTGCGAACAAACGTACAAAACAATTTCTAATTTGCAAGCAGAATTTCTAATATTTCTATACTTTTGAATACATTTCTTTTTTCAAGTCGCTATTGTGGAGTTCTTCACAATTCTTGCTTCTTTGATGAATAACTTGCCAACACTTTACGATATGTAAATGTTTAAGGGCATTCTTTGAAAGGAGTTCCGCAAAATGGTTGCTGTTTATGAAAAAGAAACATTGTCTTGATTTATTGAAATATTCTTATATATTTTTACATACTTATGCGCAACATTTTATAAGGGTTTGTGCTGTGTTATTGTTTTTAGAATCCGACATAAGATGACAACTTTGAGTTATGAGCTGTGCGTCGATGTGAGTGCTCGCCCTCATTCAGAGGTCAATGATCTCCAACATTTGCTTCATAAGAAAGCGAAAAATACGAGTACAATGACCGTGTCTAAGATCAAGATACTTGCAATATGTACGTACATTGCAAATTGCACTGAAAGATGACAAATTTCTAATTTGTCTGTCAGCTCCGCAGATGGGCAATAAGTTTTGTGTAAACCATCCAATGTAGGTTACAGTTGATACGATTATGATCTGGCCATATTTCTTTGTCCGATTCGTGCACATGACTTTTACATGTGACAAACTGATGCCGGAAAATCGTCTGCGCACTGCAGTTTTCGGTATGAAATTCGGTTCAGTTTCCTGGGGCCAACGAACCGAGTGCCAGGCGCATCCTTTGCAAACAGGCGCTGCCTTCATTTGCCTCCTTGCTTCCTTGTGGTGTTGATGTGCGTGTCTGTGCACGTCAAGTGCTTAACTTCCTAGCACACACAGACTGTGAATGAGTGTTCGTCCTTAGCTGCATTTAACATTTGCCAGAGCTACACCCACATACGGTTACATTTTTATTTCAAATTGGTCATTTCCGATCATTTTTGCAATTTTCATTTGTCGCTCGACTGCTTGGCTTTTGGTCTCAGTCCTTGGTCAGGACATGTGCTCCATCATGCAAGTGACTTGTAAAGTTGTTTCCGTTTGATATTTCTGTATATTTTCATATTTATGTAAGTAACATATGTACAAACAGACATACTATACATATACCAGACACTGAAAACAAAAGCCATTTTCCGGTATTTGAATTTCGTTTGGCTTTCTCTTTAACGAGCCAGACTCTTATCACTTGGCTGTTGGATCCTCTTCCACATCATTCAGGCACATATGCAAGTCTTTATGGTCTTCCCTTCCACACATTTGCGCTGTTTAATTTGCATTTTTATTGATTTTCAAAGTATAAAAATACAGCTTAGCTTTGTCTTTGCAATACTCGCACTCGCGTTTCCCATAAAAATCCCATAAAAATGTCAACGCATAAGTACCCAAAGAGCTTCCTTCAACTTTTCCTAAGCCACACTTTAAAAGTGCAGCAATCTTTTACGAGTACGCTTCCTTAAGGCTCCATGTTACTTGAATACACCCGATGCCAAATCAAGCCCAAAACTGTATCAATTTTGTTAAGTACGAAAATATAGTTTAGAGTAAGTGACTAACCTGACGAAAAGGATTATTTTTCTCTTGTTTAATGCATTTTTACTTATACTTACAAGTATTATTATTATTTCTATCTTTTATGATTTCAATGTTTTAATAACCTAGTACTTATCTCTAACTTCATAGAATTTAATTTTCTTATATTTCATTAAAGTAATAAAGTTCTGATAATGCAATTCTTAAATTTCATTGATAAATATTGATAGATTCTTGCATAACGCAAATAATTGATTCTGCCTGTATCTCATTTATGCAAAATGCAATATTCATAAAGCCACAATACAATAGAGCCAGATGGCAATAGAAAACAGGCAAGATTGAGAGCAAACAATGGATTCATCTATTACATGCATGTATATTTAATTGCATTTAGAAAATACATGCAAAGCATAAAGTTTTTGGATTTAATTTTAATTCAAACAGCAGTTTCATGATTGGTTGGGGATCATTTCCCTGCAAATAAGAAAATTGTTTGTCAAGCGTCGGTGAGTGTGTGTTTTTTATATGGCTTGTTGGTAAACATGTTTAAACCTTGCGAATACACATTGTGTGTGAATTGAAAAGGACAGTGGCAAAAGCTAAGCCAAGTTAAAAGCTTTAAATAAATAAAAACAATGAAAACAAAATCAAATAAAACTAAATCCCAGATAATTCCAGCCAATATGCAGTCCATAACACGACACAAATCCCACTTTCAGAGTTGCATTCAGTTTGTATTTGTTATAGGCATGTGTGCATTATGGGTATTATTTGTAGTTACATTGTTGCAGCATTTCTGCCTGTCTGTATCTGTATCTGAATCTTGTTGTCTGTGATAATGCCTGGTGGCTTTAGAAAAGCTACTTCCTGCTAAAACACATTTAAAGCAATTAGCAACTTCAACAATAGCATCAACAAACACACGCTTAAGAGTAGACTATGGTAACTACATATAACTGAAAGCAAGAGCGAGAGCCCAAAATGGGGGGAAACAATTTCAATGATTGCCTTGAGTTACAATAAATAAATATGCCAAAAATTGAAAAATATGGACTGATTCTGTTTAGCTTTCTGCTCAGCCTCAAGAAGTAATTAATTGCTAACATAAATACTACTATAATAGCAATTTAAAAACAAGCAAACTCTAACACTCACGATTATACAGCATGTACAAAAAAGAAAGTATAATATATACAATGTAAGTACAACTATTTTATTAATAAAAAGAAAAAAGAAAAGAAGGAGCAAAAACATTGGGCAAACAGCATCAATATCGTTGCTTACATTTGTCGCACAGGCTGCCGAAAATCTTGCAACTTGCAACACCCACAACAAAAGCCAACAACTAGCAAAAGGCAAGGCAAAACGCAGGCAATTATAATAAGCAAGAGAAACGGCAGGCAGCTGTAAAAGGAACTTGTTGTAACACTCAGATAGCACTCAGATATATACACACACACACTCTGTTAAAAACAGTTGGCCAACGTATCCCGTTGTTTGTATTTGTCTATGGCAAGTTGGCAACACTTTTGTTTACTTTTGCACATTTCACCAGCAACTGCACAGCAGTCGAAAGAACAACAGCAAGTACCTGTGTTCCAGACTACGATTTCTCCATTGCTCTGACCAACATTATAAAGAAGTGAATAGACAGAGTGAGTTACTATATTGGATGAAGTAGCTCTAAGCAAACCTTCTTGAATAACTCGTAGTTTTAAATCCATATCTCTTCATATTTGAACCTTAAACTGGGAATTGCTTGCACCTTTTCGTATCCAGTGAACAGATTATAATAGTTTGTAATATGGGGAATACGAGTAATATGGACTGCTCCTTGCATACTGCTTAAACTTCTATAGTATAGAAGTATAGTATCGTATATACTAACATAAACTATAACCAAATAATTTTAATTTATTCTTGGTCTGATAGTGTCTATTCTGGGTATTTATACAATCCTTGTAACGAATGTTGGACCCAACTTTTTATCCATTTATATTTGATTCTTAACTATTGAATTTGCATTGTGTAGATTGTTCTCATAGTTTACCAATCAATAAATAAATTAAATAATTTGATTATTTATATATATATGTAAAGATCTATATATGTATATATTATCTATCTATAATATTATACACTTTGTTTGATTTTTACCTAAGCGAATGCGTCTGTCGGAACATCTTACAAGAATTGTTCGGTGGATTTTGGCATGTGCTACAGGAAATGCATAGAACTTGAATACAGACTGGGCATCCACAGGCACACAATTATGTGGAAAAGTGCAAGCCGAGACAGTCAGACAACAACTGGCAGTTACAACAATGCAAAAGGACAACCATTGTAATAACAATTACAAGTACAGCTACAACAACAACATCAACCCTTGCACTTGGCTAGAATATTCTTGAAGTTGGCCATTTTTCCCCCCTACAACTGACCCTTTATACTGGTTTGGCTTAGTGTGTTGCATCGTTTGCTGCCAGTTTGTTGCTATTCAAGTTTAATTAACCTAAAAGTGCTTGCATTATTTAATTTTATTTTGTGCCATAGTTTTTGTTGCTGCCTTGTTGCTGTTGTCCCTTTCCAGAGATGGACACTAATTTAGTTGAAAGCAAAATTTCATTAGCACTGAAATTGTCGCGTGTGAAAATATTTATCTTAATTCTAATGTTTTTGCCCGGCGTAAATTGTTGTGACTTGCATTGTTTCAAAGTTTCTAAACTAAACAAATATTGCCTTTAATATGTATCTTTGCTTGCACGCATGTATCTTAAGTGTGCATCAAATTAGGACATACAGATCATGGTTTATAAAAGGTTTCAAGAAACATTTGCCTTTTATTCTAAATGAACTATTGTTTGGAATATTTTTTAAGCTCCTTAAATCTGCATCAAATTAAACTATGTCACTCTCCATTGAGCTAACTCTGCGTCCTTCATAATAAGGTTCAATCAGACAGACTTTCAAAGTACATTGTCCTCTCAGTCATAGAATACAAATTGATACACTTGTAAAATATGAATATCCGTTTTATTAAAGGCCGGTTACTTTTAATACAACCGCACAGCTTCACCAACATCCAAAAAGTGAACACTCGATCATTGATATATCGATACTTCCCTTTGGTTTGTATCGATATATCAATATCATGTCACAGAGTTACAAATGTATTCTTATCGATATCTTAGCTTAACAGAGATCTCGTTAAATTTAAGTTCAAATTATTTCAAATCTTACATTCGGCCAACCTGACTATAGAGCGACCTCGATCTTACAATTTTAACATTTGATTTGGCTTAAGTTTATTAAGTTACATGTATTGCTTATATTTATTTTAACAACATAAAGCTATAGTATTATTTTTACATTGCACCCAAGGTTTCAATCTAGCTGGTTCTAATACACTTCGAAACGGTAATTGTGTTAATTGGCAATCCTCGATGTCAACTACTTCATAGCGATCGTTATCAAACACGCGGTTGATTTTGTATGGTCCTCGATATTTGGGAGCAAACTTTTTATTAATACCGGGTGTAGTGTCGACATGTCGAACAGCTACGTAATCACCTATTTTATACTCTAGAGGTGATTTATGCTTCTTGGCATATATCTGCTCATTCCTTAGCTGGGAACACAAAATATTTTCGTTTGCTTGCTCTCGAAGAGACTCTAAGTTCACATGCTTTGAAGCTAACTTATCCTCCAAGTATTCAGTTAATTCATCCACTACTGGTCCTTTCTGAGGTACTCCGAATAAGAGCATACTAGGTGTCTTTTGAGTGCTACTATGAACAGCATTATTGATAGCATGCTCAACCTTGTTCATAAGTTTGTACCAATCATCTTGCAGTAAAGGTTCAGACAATTTACCTAACATCGGTGTTAGGACGCGATTGACACGCTCTACTTGACCATTTGCTTGTGGTGCACCAGTAGCCACTTTGATATGCTCAATACCTCGTTCTTGTAGGAATTTTGTAAACTCTAATGACGTGAAACACGTTCCACGATCAGATATTACCCGTGTAGGGCGACTATAAAACTCAAAGTATTTACTTAACGCGTCTTTAGCTTCCCTCGTGCTTGTGCTGTTGACTGGGAATAACTTGACAAACTTGGTAAATGAGTCGATGACAACGAGTAAATGTTTCCTTTTAGATTTAATGCTTGGCAACGGACCTAAATGATCTATATGTATAGTATGAAAGGGTTTACAAGACTTTGGTATACTATGTAGCGTTCGATTATGTATCGTTTTGGGCATTGAGTGCAATATACAGGGTAAACAGTTTCTTATAAATTGTGTCACTTTGCTTCGCATTGTTGGGAACCAATAAGTCCTCATTAAGTCATTAACACATTTTTCCGCCGCCAAGTGGCCTAATTTTTCATGAGACAACCTTATTAGTTGTTCCTCCATTCCCGCTGGGGCATATAGGCATAATTTGTTCTCACTATTTCTTTTGTACTACTATTCCATCTTGTAGTTCAAAATCTGTTTCAAGTCCCTCTTCAATAAGTTTCCTAATCCTTACTACTTCCTGATCACGC